>VZSZ01000675.1:113530-149291 GCA_013398815.1 Ibidorhyncha struthersii
TCTCCTTCCTTAGTGACTCTCTAATAACGGCTCTGGAAGGAGGCCGTGGCACCGGCGGGTGCCTGGGTGGGCGCGGCGGGAGCGGGCTCCGAACGGGCCGTCGGTGCGTGGTGCTTAATTGCTCTAGGGAGGCTCCGCAATTAGCAGCCCGGCGGCATTATCCACGGTCATTAAGCGACGGCCCCCGCGGGAGGGGCTGGCCGGGCGCTGCGGGGTGAGCAGGCGTTTGGCGCCGGCTGATGCTCTCCCTAAAAAATATCAGGGGTTTGCAAGGGATGGAGCGACTTGGGACGGGGCCGGTACCGGAGGAGAACGGCGAGAAGGAATCGGGCGCCGGGGTTAAACGGGGCCCAGGGCAGGGGGGCAGAGCGGCTTGAAGGGGTGTAGGTGCTCCCCGAGAGGATGCAGCTGGCCCCACGGACACAGGGCTCCACGGATGGAGATGCCATCGGTCCCCTTACCTGGCCTTACCCACGGGTGGGATTGCTCCAGATCAGGTCCCTAGTGACGGCTCCCATCAAAAAGGAATGCTGTTCATTCGGGTACCAATTAGGTGGCTTCCACTGGACCGTAAACTAGGTAATTTATAGGCAGGGGACGGTGGTGTGTTTTTTGTTTGTTTTTTTTTTTTTTTTTAAGAAGAAAACAACGGCAGTACAGCTTTTCAAAAATGAGGAGTGGATTTATTTCTTAAGTGAAAAGCAAACGACCCTCGTGATTAGGAAGATGCCCCGCCAGCGGAACGGCCGGGTGGCTCGGCTAATGTCAACAGCAAAGCTGTGACGGTCCAGTGCCCTGCTGGGGAGACTGGCAAAACAAATATTAGGTCTCATGCCACCTAAAGCCCCGCAGGGAAATTCTTATTTCTTAGGTAAACAACAACAGAAAGTCTCCAAAAACCATTACACACCCCAGCATCTGCAGTTCTTACCACCCTCACACCGCACCAGCAAGTGGATTTAAACTTAAATAAACTTCCATAACCCACTAGATGGCATCTTCCAGCAGATTTCAGTGCCTGCTGCGATAGCCAAATTACCAAGGAAAGCATTTAATTTAGAGAGCAGGTTACAGTTCTGAACTCTAACTACATGTTAAGGCAGGTTGTACTTTCGTTTTAATTATTGATGAGAATTTGTTGCCAGCTGATTTCTTTACTAGAAATGTTAATGCCTCCATTGTTCCTCCGTGGATGGAGAAGATACCGACCCTTGAAGTCCCTTTGCTCCTGCCTTTAGAGCAAAACGTATTCCCTTTATCATCACTGAATCACCTCCGGCAGCGCAGAGACTTTGGCCGCTGTTGAATAATGCATAGTCACTAAAATTGTACGACAATAAAGCTACATATACGTTACCTGGTATTGTGAGAATCTAGGCTGGAAAGCTACAATACCTCTGATTTAATACTGCAGTGCCAGCGTACTGCCATATGGACCCTTATAATAACATCCACATCCCCTTGCCTCTGCAAGAGCTCTTCGAAAAGTGATTGTGAAATAGCAGGCGGTGTCGTAGGTATGCGCACAGGATTACAGCCTGCCCTTGGCAGAACATCCTCATTTATATAAAGAAATGACAGCCACAAAGTTTGAGAGTTAATTAAAACAAAGCTACTAGCTGGTTTGACATATGTTTAAATTTAGGATTGTGTGCCTGCTTGCTAAATTAAATGTTTGCCTCTGAAATTGACTTCAGCAGAGTTGCTCAAGTTTTAACTGAGAACGGAATATGGCTCGTGCTGCAGGTAGATCAGTATTTTGTATTTGAGAACATCCTGAACAATCAAACCCTCCGAAGAGCCTCGCAGAAATTGAAGGCTGGCTGCTCCTTGGTGGTCACGCTGCAAAAGGATGCTCCAAGTCTTTCCTTTCCACTTTAAGACAGAGTGAATCCCATTGGGGTTACCAAGTAAAATCATTTATAGCCCATGAGCTGCCTCGGTGCCAAATAAATAGATGTGTTTCTTCTATTCAAGGGCCAGCATTTCTCCCTCTCCTCTTTCTCCTGAAGTGTTTTGGTGGAGACAGAGCTCTGATTTTGGCCTGTTGGATGCAATGCCTTGGGGATTAATTGGATACATGCAAAATAAACATGGATTTACGTTTCTGAGAAAGAAGAAAGCCTGTGGTTGTTAAGCCTCTAACTGGAAAGGGAAATGGTGTACCTTCTCAGGGCATCTTTTCAAAACAAATACAGGATAAATTAACAGCAGCTCAATCCCCCTTTGGAAGCTCTCTTCGCTAGGGAGCTGGGTTGCCTGGTTTGCAGCTCGTGCGCTGAGATGCTGCAGGGCAGGGTGCAGGAAAAGTGGGTAGCGGCATGATGAAACCTTGGATGAAGGATGGGGAGCAGGGGCGTGCAGAGGGACTTGGTCAGCAGACGCTGGGAGAGGGCAAGAGAGCATTGCAAAATGCTAACGGGAGTGGATGTGACAGGAGTTCCTGGGATAAAGCCCACAGATGGCATGACAGCATGGAAACAAGATGGCATCAGGAGGGAATCAGTGCTCTCCTGCCTTCTGGTCTCCTCCGGCTGCAGCTCCTCAGGGCAAGGGCTGACTCATGTGAAGGGCCAGACTGGGACCTTGGGACTCCTGCAGGAGTGGGTAATGGAAAGCAGTGAGTCCTTTGCATCTTTGCAAGAGAGCTGAACGGTTATGGGATCCCCTCTCTCCTGATGAGTGGGCATGAGTGAGACAAGACCCGGCTTTCTGCGCCTCCAGCTGCTCTGCCAGCAGAATGGCACGGGTTAGAGGAAGAAAATACTGCCAGAGGGATGGCATATCTGCCTTTAATAGCAAAGGGGAAATGGGGAGCAAAATATCATGCAAGAGCCTGTTATTTTTTTTTCTTGGATTCACGGATGCTGCAGGTACATGTTGCCACTCTGGGGGATGGAGAGGGAAACTCCGGTGCAGGTCTCTGTGTCCACACTGTTCACTGTGTCAGACGGCTGCACCTGTAGGGAAAGTCAACTCCTCTGCTTATCCTTTCAGAGGGTTTTTGGATAGATGTTTGTATGCTGGGTGATGCTTTCTCTTTTCTGCAATCCTTGTTTTTAACCAGGAGGAGAAAAGAAAAGAAAAATTTTAAAAAATGAATGAATCTCAGCTGTGGCTGTGTCACACCAGGACTTGCTTTTCCACAGCATTTCTTTATCCTTTCAGCTCAATTCTCATGTGAACGGAATTGATTTGTTGACTTTTTTCCCCCCCTTCTTCTTTCCTGATAAAAGGCAATGCCCAGGAACCCGCTCACCTGTTGGCAGGAGCACAGCCCTCCTCTGCAGCTCAGTGGGGGGTGCCTGCCGGCACGGCCCCCACAGCGGTCCTGCTGGACTCCCCCGAAACCTGGAGCTGCTTCCAGCCGGCACTCGAGATGCTATGAAACAATGCAAATGCTTGAATAGCTCACAGAAGTGAGGATGATTATAGGCTTTTAAAAAGCAATTGCAAGCCCTGGCACTGCGGGAGGGAAACCAACCCTCTCCCCATCCCTCCCAGGGATAGAGAGACAGCACCAACATCCATGAATCCTTGCACCCTGGCTGGGAAGCGAGGTAGGGGGTTATCTATGGTGTGACTGACCTGGGGCTTTATCTGCATAGGATGGACCTATGCACAGCTTTTAGCAGAAAAATAAATAAAGTAGAAATGCTGATATTCCCAGTGGATCCACCTGAGCAAGCAAAATCCCTGCGGTCAACAGGGAAATCTGCCTGCATTTACTTTGGACAAGCAGAGCCCAGCAGCGTGGAGCAGGAGAAGGTGGCTGAAGCTGGATGCTGCTGGAGGATGCTCAGGGCCTTGCTTGGAAGGCGATGCCGTCACCAGCAGTCGCTCCTCCAGCCTGGTGCAAAAAGGAAGGAGCAGCCGAGTCTGTCTGCAGCCTGGAGAGGTGCAAAAGCAACCGAGCTGTTGGAAGAGTTTCCAGGAGCGGAACAGTCTTTTAACTCCCCTGTCCTTAAATCAGGTGGGTAATTTCACTGATCACCCATGGCAGGGGAAATTGCTGATGTCTAAGTTGAAGCACAGACCTGGAGGATGAGGCGGCGATGGCTTGCTGGGAGGATAAATACTGGAACAGAGAGCGAAGCAAGGAGGGATGTGAGCCTCATGCATTCCACATTGCAAACAAATACACCAGCATATCCGGAGATTTGCTTTGCATGGAAATGTACTTTTCCCCCAGGAGTAAACTGAATCCCTTGCCCACCTCTGGGCCAAGTTGCTCAACTGGCCGGACCATTAGAGGTTGAGGAGAAAAAGCCCTTGGTGCACTTTGCAGGGACTGAACGGTCCCTGCTCTCCCCTCTGGGCTTTGGGGGTTGGCAAGGACCCCGATTCTCCAGGCAAAGCCTTGCACAGAACCCCGTCAGGCTGCTTTAGTTCTAGCACTGTTTTTCCAAACCAGCCCTGACAGTTTGTGCTTAATTATCAGTGGGACTCAGTTTGGGGATGAGGGGGCAGAGGGTCTATTCCTGGCCATCTACTCAAGTAAACTTATTTTTTAAAAAAATTAAAACCGAAACTGTTGTTGCAGTCTTTCTGGCTGGAATAGGCAATGAGCCTTGTCTGCTCCCTCTGCTCTGAATACAGAGCTGCTGCAATGAATCGGACTGATTCCAAGTCCAACGGAGCCAGCCAGGCAAACTGCAGTCAAGATGTCCCCAAAACTCCCTGGCTTCTGCTTCTCTGAGCACACCGTGACTTTTGAGGCCAACATTTTCTGTGCTTCTCAAGAGATTTGGAAGCTCATGCTCTAATAATTAAGGCAGCTTTGGACATCTGAGTCGTCAGCCTCACTTTTCTGACTGTTTCCCGTAGCAGCCGTTAGTGCTTGGAACAGGTACCAGCTTTCAAAATGTGCTCGCCCTGGGCTCGCATGGTTTTAGCAAGGAGGAACTTAAAGCAGATTCTCCAATGCATATATGAGGGGAAGACAGAGCTGATTTCGAGGGAGGTTTGCAGCTTTCCTGTGAACATGAGTAGTTTGTGCATCACCGAGCTGAACCTGGAGGAGAGGTCTGCTTTTCTGTCAGCTTGCTGGATGCACTCTGGGATGAGAGGAGCAGCGCTTGGGGCTGAGGTCTTCTTCAGGGTGGATCTGCAGTGGATCAAGAACACTTCTGTGCTCAAGCTCTCCTTTAACAGGTTATTTGCTAAGTGTGATAAACTCCACTTACACCATTAAATATAACCTTATGGAAAGGGGAAAGAAGGATAAAGATGCTTAACCCAGCACTAAAATAATGCTGAAGATGGCCAGGAGAAAGAGAAAAATAAAGCTGGTTATGAGAAAATTTAAGTGAAGGGCATAAAAGCTTAAGTGATATGAATAATATAATCTCGAGTTACTGCACTCAGCCCCACCACAGGGAAAGGAACAAGGGCTATAAAATGTAAATAGAGGCGAATCGAACTCAGAACAGATGTCAAGAAGCACCTTCCCAAGTGGAGAACCAAAACCGCAGGGAATGGCCTGCCAGGCAAGGCTGGACCAGACACACCGGAGCTTTCTAGGGAGAGACGTGTCCCCGGAGCACAAGCCTGGGGCTAAGCACAGAGCGAGATATGCCAAATGGCTTCTGCGGGATCCTGCCCTGCCTTCTGCACCTGGCATAAAATCAGCTCCAGGATTTTTCATACTGAAAAAAAAATGACTGCCATCAATGAGGTGAGCCTGGACCGCTCTTCTCATGGCAACCTCCTGCTTCTTCAGCTATGTGGATTGAAAGCATGAGATGTTCAGCCTTGGAGGGGGTCCGAGCCACCCAACAGGTGCCCTCACCTGTCATCCGTGGGGTGCCCACCCCAGGGAGAAGGTAGCATTGCTGCCACCCGAGCAGTGAACCAGTGCAGGGGGTGTGCAGCAGGGGCTTCTCCCCAGGACATGAATGTCCCCACTTTCCCCATGAATCCTGCTGGAGCATGTCTTGCAGACACTGATTTCTGATGCTGCCGGATGAGCATTTGGCGGCTGAAGTGGCTGCTAGCAGGTGTCTCAAGTGCCTGACTGGAGGGCACGGCGCTGAGCCTGCCCTTACTGAGCTGCTTTTCCAGTGGGGGGAAGGCTCTCCTTTCTTAAAATAGGTCCTCTCCAAGGGCTCTTGTGTTCAAGAGCCAGAGGGAAGCCAGGTCTTTTGTCCTTTATTTTCTTCTCTCAAAAGAAAGGCGGATAAAACAGCATTTGAGAAGCAGAAAAGCAAGGCAGACGTGGTGCGGGATGGGATGAGAGGATGAGACTGGGAGGGCCAGCGTCCACTGGCATTGCGGGACTGACCCGTAGTGACGTACCGGGAGAGCCAAGAGCTCTGTCCCACCAGGAGCTCACTGCTTAGGCCCATGGGATGAAGTGTGCCAGGTCAGGTCAGCGCCTCTGCTATATCTCAAAGACATTGCCCTCTGCATCTTCAAGGAGTTTCACTCCTCCAGGCTTCCAGTAGCCATCAGTCAGTGATAGAGTTGCTCAGCCACTCAGTGTATTTTCTCCCTGTTTTCTGTCTTTCAGATGTGAACTCATAGCATCAAGCTGGAGGTTTGGATACCCTCCCTTTTCCTTTCTCCTGCCCAGCGTCCCCAGGGTTGCTCTCATTCTTTCTATCAATATCACAGATTGCTTCAGAGTCTGCGAACACTTTTGGCCTCTGAGACACACAAAGACATCATGTAAGGAATTGTACTGCTCCCCTTCTATCAGCTGAACCTTGTAGCTCAGCGGAAATCCCATTATTCTTTAATATATGGAAGTACACATGGACTATCCAGAGGTCAATGAAGAGGCAGTCGTCTCTCCAGAAGGTCCCGTCCTGACAGGTATTTCTAACAGGCAGATGCTCCTTTGGAGGTGTTTTCCCCTTCTTTGACTACAGAAGATGCTGCAGTGACTTGCTTGGACCAGACATTTGCACTTGAAGAGCTGAAGCTCAGCCTGCAGAATGGTGTCCTTGTCCTGAAGGTCCTAAACATCCTTCCCTCTCCTCCTGCAGTCTGCAGTCCATCCCTCCCACCCTCCTCCTTCCTCTCCTCCTGCCCTGGGAGGCTGCCCAGCTGGTAATGAGTCTTCTTAGGGCAGTGATGAACAACCTTGAGTGGCTGTGTGCATGAGAGGTGGTGATTAACCTGGGATGATCAGGAAAACTCGCTGTCGCAAGTTCTCAGTGCTGGCAATCTGCCTCCCCTCCCCAGGCTCCTTCTGCAGGAAGACATGGAGGCACCAGCGTGGAGCTGAGGTGGGCGTAGGAAGGGAGGAGGAACGGTGCTGCCTTTGGAGGAAGCCTAGCAAGCAAATCTCTGCATGTCCCACATCCATGTTGCTTAGAAGGTGAGTCTGCAGGGCTGACAAGAGACACCAGAGACATCCCAGGCTATGGTTGTCATATCACATCACCGTTATTATTGCTGAGGATTCGTAATTGAGCAGCCCCATGGTTAATTTGTAATTCAACAGCCCAAAGGACCCCACGGTTAAGACTCGAGCCTATCGAACAAGGCATTATGCAGAGGTTTCTGCCTTATTCCCAGGGGATACAGCAGGATGAAAGATAACTGGCAGCTTCGAGTGTGCTAATAACCATCATCTTGCAGTACATAACACTGCAAGACAAAGCACTTCCCATAGGGTTCCCCCAGACTCTCCCCCCTGGGAAACACACCTAAAAGCTTCAGAAGAGTCAGGAAAATTCATCCTCCCAGGGACACCTGAGGCTGAGCCCTGCCCGTGTCACAGAGAGGCAGCAGACACAAATGTCCCTTGGCCTGAGCTGTGTTGTCACTGTCACAGCGGGCTGGGGTTGGACGGGTGGTGTCGAGGGTTCCCCTACTACCAAGGTAGTGCTGATGTTTGCTTGCTTAATTTGTTGGAAATTGGGAAAAAAACCCAAGGTCAGTTTTGGGACTCCCAGATTTCAGCCCGGAGCTGACACGTGGGTTTGCCCAGGAGAGTAAGCGAGGGAAAAAGTGGGTGAACCAGAGTTCAGAGAGCAGCGTCTTGTTTGCTGCTGGGCTGTCTGAGAAGGGAGAAGAACTGCTGTGATTTATCAAGGTTTGAGAACCACCCTGGGTCCCTGCCAGCTCCCAGCAGAGCCCAGCACTGCTCACTGCCCCCGACGCAGAGCAGGAGAGATCTGCCCTTCCTTCCGCTGGAGGGTGTTTTACCCACTGCCAACAAAGCAGGACCTCATGAATGCACAGTTAATTTGTCCAGCACCAGAGAAGAGATCCTCTCAGCTGGGAAGTAATGTTTCCCTGCTCCTTGCACAGGGATTACAGCAATGTGGACTATCCTATGGTCTTACATGGGCTGTCTCTCCAGCTACTGTCATGTCCAGCTCCCTCTTTCCTCCCAGAAATTATAAATAGACAGACTGAGAAAGAGCAGTGCTACTGCAAATCTTACTAGAGAGCTGTGTCAGAGCCACTTGCTCTTGTAACTGTGTCTAACGGGGTATGCAATAAGCCTAATGAATCTCTGTCACGAACCCATGCGCGCGTCCTGGCTGAATACATCGTCCTGCAGCACCCTGAAGGCAGCCGACAAATAATCAAATTAAGACGACACCAGATTGGTTGGTGTCAGTTCTGCCAGCTCCTGGCACAGCGGCTGCCGGGGCGGGTGAGCCCTCCCCACGCTGCCCCACTCCCCGTAGGACCCTGTCCCTCCCTGGGCCGGGATGGGGCCCGTTCCTGCCATGGGCATTGGGGACTGCGTAGGAAAGGCTGCCCACCTGCACATTCCTGGAACAGCTGACTACTGGAATAACTAACAGCCGGAGCAATGGTGATGGACTGCAGCAGGAATAATGCTGGAAATGAGTTGGGGAGGTGGGAGAGACGTGGGAGAGAGGGGCCACCCCAAGGGACCACGCATGGGGTGCGCATCTCTGCCAACATATCAGTTCTTGAAAGAAAAATATGGTGAACACAAAGCTGGTTGGAAATGCTTCAATAGAACGTGATTTTTTCCCCTCAGAGATTGCCAGTTTGTTAAATCCCAGTTGTTTTGCACAAGAAGATTTCAAGGACGCTGTGACAAACCTCAAGCAGGTGACAGGCCCCCGCTCTTCCCCCAGCTCTGAGGCTGGCAGACCTCAGACCTCATGTATGGGCTCAGTCCTGGGGCTGTTCCTGTGGGAAGGAGGGGAGGGCAAAGAAAACGTAATACATTGAAGCTGCAAAACCCACCACTGTTGTTGAGAGCTGAGTACAGATCCAGGGAGGTGCTCCTGGTGTCACACAGATGACATGTTCAAGATGTGCTGATGCATATGAGCATCCCCAGACCCACAACCACCTCTGCCCCCTGAGATGCTTTGGGGGAAGCACTCAGTTATTTCACTGTTGCTGTTCTCTGATGGCTTTCCAGGACCGCCCGGGTGATCTGCTGGGCTGCAGACAGGGCAGAAAGTGGGAGATGTTCGCTGTCTGGTTAAAGCAGGCTCTGTCCAACGTCTGGCCGGAGACCACAAAGACCCTCGTCACAGAAAGCCACCCTTGCCTGTGACATTTTCCCCTGGTAGCACATATTCCAGGTTGGGCTAACATGCCGAAGGTGGCTTTTGAGCTTGCTAAAACCATACGCCTTCCCATCCCTCCTGCCTGCTGGAGAAATCACGCACCCTACCACACGGTCCCACGTTGGAGGAAGACAGGACACCCCAGTCCACAGGCAGACAGCATGGAGAGCAGCTCTTCTGCTGATGTAGAGCCTCTGGGAGAATCTCTGTGAGCATCTCTGCCATTCCGGGCACAGGGATGTAAATAATCGCTTGAGGGTTTCCCAGCGCCAGGCTGACACGCGGCAGAGCCTGAGGAATCGGTGAACTTTTTGCCCGACTGAGCCAGCCAGCCTGGCTGTTGGCTGGGACACCTGCTTTCCCCAAATCAAATGCCCTGCAGCAGTGTAGCTCTGCTGGGAGCGATGTTTCTCACCCTATCGTAGGACTGGTCCCTTGCTTCCACTTCCTAAATTTGTGCCTCTTAGTACCTGGATTTAGGTAAGCACAGAGATGTGTGGCTGCTGGGCTTCATGTGCTGCCCTTGAGCTGGTCCCACCTTCTTGGAGGCAAAAGCAGCTGGAGGGGCAGGGGAGACCCAGGGGGAACCTTCAGGGGAACCCAGAGGGCTATGCTGGGCTTGGAGAGCGTGGGTAGTGCCGTGTCTGGACGAGGTGTGGTAACTGGAGACCACCTGGGGTTTCGCAAGCTAAAGAGAGCTCAGGCTACCTCCTCTGCCGAAGAAGAAATCAATAGGCTAATTTATGGTACCCAAATGAGAGCTCTGCCGGGAAGATACAGCTTGTAGGGCTGGCAGAGCTTTGTCAGGAGGAAGCGTGGGGGGACTGGACTCGGAAGGGAAGAGCTGGGCATAAATAGTCCCAACCACTCAAATCAAATAGCCCTGAGAGAAACCAAGATGTAAGAGAGAGATGGCACCATCTGATGTGCGGGAAAATGTTCAAAAGAGCAGAATTCCTCTTTTACACTCCAAACAAGCCCTCTGCTCTGCACTTAAGTACAGTCTCATCGGTGTGGGGTAAGTCAGAAGAAATCTCTATGCTGGTGGATGGATGGTGTGGCCCTTGAGCCACTTACAGGCAGGCTGCAAGGTCTCCTGGTGCCTGTGCTTGCCGGTGGGAATACAAGCTGTATATTTAATACATTCATCCTAAATGGGCTTTTTTTTTATAGACCTGAAAGAAGTGTGCTAATAGCTTTCTCCTACCCTTCTTTGAGGGCTCTCAAGGCACTTTACCGAAGGGAAACAATATCTTTTCCATTTCAATGTGTTGTCAAGGGACTCGCTAACTCCTGTACAGCCGTTTAGCAGCAGATGGGGTCAGAAGCTGCAGTGCCCAGCCCCTGGGCTCCCGCAGCCAGACCCCGAAGGGGACGGCCACAACCCCATCCTACGGCAGGTACTGTGCCCCAGCCTGGGGCTGCCGGGCTGCCACCGCCTCCACGTGAACTTCAGGGACTCTGTAAGTCCCTGACGTCCTGGGGAGTGACTTGAGGGGGGATGCTGAGAGGAGGTAGATGATGCTGGACAAGAGGAAAAAAATTATAACAATAAAAAATCAGCTGACAACATTCTTTTGAGCTTCCCCAGACATAAACCCTCTGCTCTGCAGGCACCTGGGTGTCTCTCATCAGCTTGCATTGGTTTGCTCCTCTGTACGTTTTTAGTTGTTTGGATGAAGAGAAAAGAAATGTCATGGCAGAGAAGAAGAAAGATAGAAAAAGACTAAAAAAATCTGGGAGCTGCTAGTATGTTTTGAGTTGCTTTATTCTGAATCAATATTGAACTGAAGAGGAATTATAAATCTAGCAGATTACAGCTGAAGTAATGCCAGAGCATCTGTTTCCAGATATTCTTTTTCTTTTTTTTTTTTTTTTTTACTGGATAGAGCAGCTGTTTTTACAAGAATCCACAGTAAAAGAGTTATTAAAACAAAGGGGGGAAAGAAATAACAATAAAAGGGAGATATATAGCAGACAAGGGGTAACAGAGGTGCGGGGCTGGGAAATAAATGGAAGAAAGGAGGAAGAACCCGACAACCAACAGTCTGTAACCAGCATCAGGCGCTACAAAATCTGGAAGATATTTGTTTTACAAGACAGTGATCCCCAGCTCCAGGATTGTGCTCGATGATTTATAGTGCCTGGCAGCTGTTGCAGAGGTTGAACTAAGAGCAACAGAGACAGAAAAGTTGAAATCACCCTTAGCACTCGCTTGCTGTTTCCTAATGGAAGGAGATTTATTAGTAGGAATCCAATGAGGGTGGCTGGGGGTGCTTGAAGGCAGATTCCCAGCTCTGTCTCTCCCTGCACCATGGCTTGCAGAACTGAGAAGAGGATTTTGACTTGTACCTGAAGTTGCTCAGAAGCCAGAAAAGAAAATCAGCTGTCAGTAATCCACGTTGCTTAACTTCCTGTACCGGGAACGACCCTTGCATTTGCAAACAGCACTTACCTGAGAAACGCAGGGGGGATGCGGGAGGCAGCACTCGCTGCAGCCGACACAAAGCCGCTCGCTCGAGTTGTTGAGGATTTGGCCTTGTGTTTGCTTCGGGTTTATTGATTCATTTTGCAACAATACACCGTAAATAGATTTATTCTTACATTTTATAATCGAGCCGATGAGAGCTTGGGAAGTGGAGACTGAAAGAAAGCTGAATAGAAATCAAGCCCAAAAGGAGACACTCGTGGAATGAATACACCTCCTAGACGGTAGGAAAATGGAATGAATGTTTCTCTCTCTGTATACCGCACCGAGCACAGCCCTGCACGCGTGGATCCAGCACTGCCCTCCTTTGGGGCCAGCTCTGCTTACCCGCGGGAAACCCCACTCGTGCCCACAGCCACAGCCTGTGCTGCACCTTCACCGAGAGCTCTGAGCACTGAGTGCTCTGGTGCGTCCCTGGAGGGTGCTGTAAGCCCCGTCCCTCCCTCCCTGTGGCAAAGCCCTGTCTGAAAACCTAATTTTTAATGTCTTTTTCACCTCAGCCCTCTCCATTAAATGAGGAGAAACAGAATTCTTTTCTTCCCCTTTTTTCTCTAGCTCATGTGTCTAATTGCTGCATCTTCCATCTCTTCTAAAGCATCAGAGGAGCACGAAGAGCAATGGCACTCCAGCTGCTGCTGCAGCTCCAGGGTGCGACCCAAAGAGAAATTATTTGTGGAAATTTGCAGTCAGCTCACAGACAGCTGCTGAGCAGGAAGGAGGCAATCTTCCCCTAATCCACAATTTGATGCAGATTATTCATATGGTGCTGCTGAAGAGTTAATATACTTGGCTGGGACAGGGCAGAAATGATGCCTACTTAATACGACAGAAAATAAATAGAATCTGCTTTCGAAGGATGCGTTGACTGAGCTGTCGTGCCTGATGCTGGGGAGACAAGTGTCTACAAGCTTCAGCTTAATGTGGCGTGGAAATGTATTGGGTTGTATTTATGCCCATATACAATACTTAACCGGCTATTGTGCTGATTAAATATTTAATTGGCTGTCTGTGAGGAGAAATGCACCATTAGTCTATAGGGAATTATGCTATTCCCTGTGCCTGCTCTTAAATAAAATGTGTAATTCATTGTCACTTAAGCGTAATGTTAAGTGCCTGTTAAGAAGATGTTTTCAAGGGAAATAAATACAAAACTTGCCTGCTGGCATTGCCCTGGGTAGACCCCCATGTGTGGGCACAGCCCTCAGGGGCATACCAGGGCTCAGGGGACAGTGGGGATGCTCAGCTGGTCAGGGCACGGAGCCAGGGAAAAACCTTTGGGGTTCCTGCGCTGTCAGGTGGCTTTTGGAGGTGCTGGTCGAGGCAGATGGCGATTTCGATCCCTCTTCCCTTGGTCTTTCGCAGTATGGCTCATCCAGGGGCTGTAAAGGGAGAGAGAAATGCAGAAAGCCCAGCGGGGGGCTCCTAAAATACAGCTCTGTGCTGTAGCCGGGTGACGGGAGTGGGCTCTGTCGGTGACCATCATGGGAATTTCTTTGCCTGGTTTTGTTTGGGAACCCAAATTCAATGGGGGGAAGAGAAGGAGGAAAGAGGAAGGGAGGAAGGCTTATGAAAGCAACTGTTTCTTCCCTTCCTCGGGGCTACCCTGGGGTACAGCAAAAGCAAAGTACTCAGAGCAGAGCTCACTTACCTCACAGACTGCGCTGTGCTGAGTACCAGCAAAAGAAAAAACAGGAACGTGCTGAGTTTTATTCCTTAACATTATAATTTAATGAAAACCCCGGACCTCGTGATGCAAAAGCTAGTGATACTTCATTGGAAAAAGACTCTGCTCTTAGAGCGCAGCATCGCGCCGACGGCTCACAGCAGCACGTACCCCACGGCTGCACAGCCTCTGCCGGCCGTGCAGACAGAGAGTCCCCCTGCCATGGGCTGACACGGCTCTTTGATTCATCCCAGCAATGAAGCTGCCGTCTCTGTTGAATAACTGATCCTTCAGCAGTGTAACTCTTTTTCCATTGACAATTTGGCAGCCTTTGCCAACTGGCTCCTTCTCTACAGCAAATTTTCACGTCTGTGCACGCATGCCTGCTGCAGAAGCAGCTCCAGGGCAGCATCCCAACTTGCAGCGAGGTGCCTGCTCTGTTTGCTGCTTCAAAAGTGCTGGCCAGCTATTGGGATTCAATAGCAAAACCCAATATTCTGAATAATGCAGCTTCATCTGCGTCCTTAGAGCCAGCACTAGGCTGAACTATCTGATAAGTGCAGTTCTGCCGCTCTCCCACACTCCCTGTGCTCAGGAGGATTTTACTCTATGACAAATAGTCCCAACCTCCAAAGCTTCTCTTAACAGAGTTGACCTGAAGACACAGCTATCCTGGGACAGATAATAAAGAAAGCCCCACCAGGACTGGTGCAGTGAAGGCACAGTGTTAATTTTAGCTGGGATTCACATCCTCATTACATGTGGGCAAAGCAAATTAATGTTCCCCTGGCTGGTACAGACAGCTTGGCTTGCCTGGTACCAAGGGTGGTGGCTTCGTGCCTGTGATGTGCCACCACGTCCCCAAGCAGAGGCAGGTCCCATCAACCCCCCCCTGCAGCTTTACCCTCCTGGCTGCTCAGCTGTCTCCTCTTGGCCTGTGCTGGGGCTGGGAACTTCTCGGGGCATCCAGCCTCGAAACCCAGGTGGAAAGGAGTTGGCTTTGGTCCTGGAGAATTCCCTGGTCGTGCAGGACCAAGAGTCAGAGTTGCATGCAGCAAGGTCCATCCTCCCAGTGTTGGCCGGGAAAGCTGCTCTGCCACAAGTGAAGGGGAATATTTAAGTGCCAGGGCTACCTCTGTCCTCTCCTCCGCTCCACCCCAGTGGCAGGGGACAGCGGGACCATGGGGCATACATGGGGCTGGGGTGAGGTCAGCCCATACTGCCTCAGGGACACTGCCCAAATCTGGGTCAGGGATGGTCGGTAGGGAAGTTGGAGCTTCCTGGGTTGCTCCACTCAACACTGACCAGCAGAAAGCCAGAAAATCCAACCTGGTTTTGCTGCAAACATTTGTGTGACAAGGGACACAGCTAGGAACGAGGGATGAACCTCATGGTGTCTTTGAGTGTCTGAGTCCCCATGCTGGGAAGTGAAGAGCAGAGGGAGGGTCCTGCCCTCCACTTCAGACGATATCAACGGCTGCCAGCACCCCCATCCCCACCCCTTGGCTCCCCTCCTGGTGTGCTGCAAGGTGTGACACCATGTCAGAGCTGCCACCAGCCCTGTGGGGATCAGCCCTGCCATGGCTGGGACCTTGGGGGACATGTCACCACGGCTTCCTGGAGGTATCGCTCAGCTCTGAAATACCCTGACATGAGCCAGGTCCCCCCTCCCTGGGCTCCAGGACCTCGGGGGAGGCGGAGGTGGATGCAGATTGCCTTAGTCAGGTTGGTTGAGTTTTCTTTCTTTTTCTCCCTTTCTCCTTTTTTTTTTTTTTCTTTTTTGCTGGCTTTCACACCTCCCCTCACTCTCTATTTTTGATCAGCTGAGTCAGCCCTGGCTTTGGTGTTCAGGGAATGGAAAGGTGATCCCGCTCCATCAGCGGGGCACAGCCCGCACGCCTCCCCTCTGCACTGCTCCCCGGCCCATGCTGGCTCTGCACCGGCAGCTCCTCGCCGTGAGCAAACCCACTGTAATATGCTTTTGCCTCTATGAAGGTGGGGTTAAAGGGCTGAGCATCTGAAAACCCCAGCGTGGAGCTGAACCAGCCCTTGGGAGATGCAGAAGAGCATGGGGTGGGCATCCTACCAGCTCTGGGGACCCCAGCCCTAAAACCGGGACACCAGTGGGATATCAGCTGCTCTGGGCAGGGGATGAGGGCTAAGGGAGGTGAGGGTCTGGGGGAAGACATTAGAGGGAGATGACATGGGGTCAAAAGCCCCTTTCCAGTCCAGGGACACATCTGGGTGAGCAGCTTCTGGGGGCTGCATGCCTGTGTCAGCTCTTCCCAGTGCCGGAGGCATGTCTGGCTTTCATGTCCTTGCTCCAAGCTTGGCGGTTTGAGCTGTGCAGGATGTGTGTGGGTCCAGTTCCGGGCTTTGCTTGGCCACCGACAGCGGGCTCGGCAGGACCCCATCGTTCCTGTCATGGGGCTGAGCCCATCACTTGTACCCTGGGGAGAGGGAGTGAGTAGAGGCATGGGGGTTTAGCTTTTCTTTAGAAAATTAATCACACTTTAATTACAGTGAAACCTGGAGACATGGCAAAGGATTAAGTGGATTATCTTCAAAGTAATTTGTTATCAAATATTTATCCTTCTGGGAAGGGAGATGCAGCCTGGGAGAATCTGTGTTATCCGTGCTGCTGGCCAAGGACATGCCGTGTCCTTCATGCCTACACTGTCCCTGTCCCCCGGGCTTCCTTGGTGCAGGCTCAAAATGCAGACCAGGGTCCTTTGTCCCCTGGGGCCTGTGGCTTTGAAGCCGGTGGCTTCCAAGCCAGTGCTGTGTCAGGACTTTGTCCCTGCAAGCCCATGACATTGCAGGAAGGGAGATACTGGTGGTCGCTGGTCTGTGAGGTGAGACGGTGTGGACACCCAGCGCTGCTCTCCAGCCCCGGCAGAGGGATGGATGCTCCCGGCCCTGCTCCCTGCCAGCGCCTGGCTGCTGCCTGCATCCACAGCGGCGGGGAAGGGGCCGGGGGGCTGCGGTAGGCGGCAGCTCCATCGCTGCCAGAGGAGCCAGCGAGATGCGTGGTAAATCGGATTCAGCCTGAGCTCTTTATCCGTGCGGCAGACTGTGGGTTTAGTGCTTGGATGCTTCATTAACTAATAATAATGAGTCATTGTATTTGCCTCCTGGGCATTGTAAATGATCCAGTGTCAGGAGACACCACGAGGATGTGGAATCGCAATGAGGCTGAAACGGGCTGAGCCTCGGAGCACAGATAAAACCAACGCAGATGTACCTCTGTGCTCCCCACCTGGGAACACGGTCCCTGGGGAGGTGACAGCCGTGCAGGGACAGTCTCGCAGGGGCTCGCTGCCGGCCAGGATCGTGGCACCAGGGTGCTCCCACACGTGCTGGGACCTCTGCGATGATTCCCTCTTCTCCTCCGCTCACATGCCTTGAGCAGAAACTATTCTCTCCATTCCCTTCCCATTGACAAAGGGACTTTTCTAGCCTGTGCTGCCCTGCAAGCAGCTCTTGCAGTCCCCCTCTGGTGCTGCACCTCTAGGTGAAGTGCCAGCTACACTGGGACCAGCTGGTGTAGCACACCTTTGTGTTTTCCTGTAAGGATAATTCCTCCTCCAGAATGAATGCGGAGTGATGCGCAGCATGCCAGAAACGTGCAGTCCCTGGTAAAACCCCTGCCATGG
This sequence comes from Ibidorhyncha struthersii, assembly GCA_013398815.1. NCBI lineage: Eukaryota > Metazoa > Chordata > Aves > Charadriiformes > Charadriidae > Ibidorhyncha > Ibidorhyncha struthersii. Next base: position 130,853 of record VZSZ01000675.1, read on the forward strand.
AGGGGGTGTGTGAGTGATGCCCTCCAGCATCTTCATGCTGTGCTGGGGGTGAGGGAGCAGCCCAGCTACAGGATTAACTTTCTGGGCTGATTACCAGATGTGTGTGGAACTACCGGACATGACACCGATGTCTGTCCCCTTTGCTGTGCCCCGTCTGCGAGTCTGTGATTTGGCTGTGTGTGTGCTGGCGGGTCAGGGAGAGTGGAGGGACTGACTACTGCCCACGGACAGATGTCCTCTGCAGCCAGTGTCACAGCCCTCATCCCTGCAGACAGCATTTGCCCCCCAGCTCCGTATGTAGAGAGGGAGCACTCTCCTCCGGCCCCCCAAAATCCTCCTGTGCACCCCAGCGAGTGTGGAGAAGCATCCTTCTGGCCTCGATAAACATGCAGCCCCTTCTTCTGCCTCGATTAACATGGGTAACTCCAATCCTGAAGAACTTATGGGCTGGCAGAGCAGCGTCCCTGTGCATGTCATGGTGTGCACGCCGCAGCCGCAGGTTGCCAGCGGGGCCAGGAGCCCGGGGGAGCCGGGACTGTGCAGGGTGATGGTCCCTGTGATGCTGTGAGCTGCCTGTAGCCCAGATTTCATCCTGGCTGTGTGTCCTCTGCTAACAGGCATTGCATCAGTTTCGGGGGACCAGAACACCCTCCATCTCAGAGCCAGGACCCCGCAAAATGTGTGCTGATGCAGCACACGGTCACCTCTGCTAACCCCACTCATCATCCTATCACAGAACGAACCAACTTTGTTTGGCAAGACGTTGTTTTCTATAAACCGCATGGACTGGCATTAATTAGATTCCTATCCTTTAATTCTTTATTAATTGAATCTTACATCAGCTTCTCTTTTATTTTGCCTAGGATTAAAGCCAGGCTGAGCAGGCAGCACCGATCTGGGTCATCCCACATCCCCTCTCCGGGAGCTGACTCACCTTTACCCCCCACTTACCTCCTGCAGCATCCCCAGCTCCGGGCTTTGCTCCAGGACCCGTGATCGCAGCTTGGGCAGGGCATGGAGCCAAGACACCCTGGCCTAACGCTTCTCCAGTTTTTTTTTCCTGGCAGATGATATTTAATAAGGCCACATCATTAATGAACTAGAAAGCGCTTCAGCAGCCCGATGTGAGACAAATATAGCTGCCTGGTCATTTCCAAATACCAAACAGATATATTTGCTGCCTGTTTCTGCCTGTTATGTATCATCATTAGCAATTTTGCCATCTCTCTTAAGCATTTGTCTGTAATAATACAAATATAATTTTAAACCCTCCCTTCTTATTGCCCCTAGCCCTTCCAGGCATGTTTTTTCCCTGGCATTTTCATTTTGCTTTTTGCATTCTTCACATTTCACATCTTCCATAACATAATGACCACTATCTAGTTTTCCTTGGCTATATATACATTTTCCCACTGTAATGCTGCTTTCATTTCACCACCAAACCACAAGACTTTTAATTGTTTCCTTCTCTGACTCTGTAGCCAGCCTTTCTGGCCCCTCTGTTTGACTCCAAAAGCTCCCTCCTAATTCCCAGCCATATATTTTTCCATCTGATTTTCTCCCCTTGCAGCCAGCTGCAGCATACGAGCCTTCCCAGGGATGCAATGGCTGTTTACACATTCTCCTCTCTCTCCCTCCAGGCAGGTTTATTCCCCACCATGGCAACGAGGTCTGCTGCAGGGATGCATCCCGCTGTGCCCGAGCTCCAGTTCAGAGGGGGCTCCTGTGGCCACATAGTGATGGTGAAGCTGGGCTTGCTCGCTGCCCTCCTGTGTCCCCCTCCAGCAAAGAGGGGGGATGGACCCCGATCCCCCGCACTGTGACTCAGTTTCCCTTCCCAAGGGTGCCTGTTACACAACATCCCATCTTCGCTTGGCTGTGGGAGGTGAAGCAGCAAGAAAACTCCCACTGCGCTGCTGGAGGTGGGAAAAATAGTGAAGAGGGAGAATGTGTCAGCACGGTTTCTCCGAGCAGCGGCATGAAGACACTTGTGTGACTCTGGTTGCATTTTCTCCCGTGTGCAGATGCTCTGCAGCCTGCTTGCGACCCTGCGTGGGGCGGGATGCTGCCGGCACAGATGGGCTGTGGGTTCCTGGTCCCTGCAAGGGGAGGCAGAAGCTGTTGCAGGGAGTAAAAAGCAGGCAGAGACCTGGAGGAAACACACTGCGGGACCTTCTGTCTGCTGTGGATGCTGCCCTTGTTGCACCTGGGAGATGTCTGGCTGGGAAAGGGGATGGTGCTGCTCTGCTGGGACGGGGGCAGATGTGTCAGGGTGTGGGAGAGTGATGGACATGATGATGTTCCACGGGGTCCTCAGGGTGGGAGCCCCATATCGGCTCTCCTCCCACAGGGATGCCCCAGCAGATGCTGGCTGCTCCATTGTGTTTCGTCACTCAGAGCCCTGCTGTGGATGGGAATCCCTTCCCTGGTGATGGCATGACGCAACACGAGCGCTCACCCATCCCTCTTGCTGCCACAAGGCATCCACAGGCCAGCCCTGCAAAACTCCACCCATGGCCAGGGGGCTGTCACCATGCTTTAAAGCCCTTCCAGAGCTCCCCAAACCAATGTGGAGGTTGAGGCAAAAATGTCGGCTGGGCAGGGTGATGGCAAAATGGGAACATTTGTGAGCTGGCAGACCCTGCTGGGTCCCTCACAGAGCCACAGCTAGTGAGGTGCCAGGATTAAACACTCTAAATGCAGCCCCGCGGCAGGGCAGATTTGCATCCTCTGTGTGCCATACCGTTGCATCACCCCCAAAAACCCTGCTGCAGCTGGCAGTGGCGACTGGCGATCCTGCCATCTCCTGAGCCTGCTGTTAAAGCAGACAAAATGAATTGCAGCAGACAGAGCATCACACACACATATCCCTCCCTGCCTGTGCTCCTTACCTGGGCTGATCTCCCAACCCCACCTCCCACCACACTCATAAAAGCCAGTGCCCCAAAACTTGGGTTTCTAGGGTTCAGAAGCATTGCCGTGTGAACCTGAGGATGTCTGCTCGGTTCAGCCAGGTGACGGCGGCTCTGGTGGCCCTGGGGCTGGGCATGGCTGGGACCAATTCAAGAATAAAGTGAGTTTTGAGGCCGTGGTGGTACAGTAAGTGAGCGGGTCCCACGAGACCGACCAGGCGAGCCAGAGCTCATGAAGCCCTTGTACCCCCCTCACCGTTGCCCTGGGGCCGGTTTTGGGGGTCTCTGCCAAAGTCTCCGTCTTTGAAATGGCTGTTTCCACCCATCCATTGAGCGGGAGCTTACGTCCGCCTTCGCCCCGATGATGAGAGGGGAAGAAATCTCCAGGCAATGAGTTATTGCTGCTTTGAACCTCCCTCTCTGACACAGTGGATGCTCGCACAGCTCGCCAGCCCTTTTGCTCTCCCTCCCCTTGCCCTTCATTGCTGGCACAGGGGAACAACCTTTTCTCATTAGATGGGCTGCAATCTGTGAGCCCTGCACTGGGTAATTGGCAGCAGAAGATGCCACGCCAGGAGAATTGCAGGCATCAGCTTAGGAATAAAAGTTGAGACTGAGGAAGCAATCCCAGCAGCAGCTGGTCCCGCGTCTGGGATGTTTCCTTGTGTATGGATTAAAAGAGAAACAAAGTCAATTAAGGTCCCTGCACCTCCAGCTGGAGGCATTTGCCCCCTGTGCAGAGCACTTGTGCTGGTGCTCGAGCAGCCCTTTGGGGAGGCAGGAGGGGGAAGACCTGTGTGGCATGAAGGTTTTGGGGAGCTGGTGAGGCTGGAATCTCCAAAAGCAGCATCCGCAGTCACCAGGGAGGAGGCAGCCCAGTACTGCCCTGATGAAACAACGCAGAGCATCTTGTCTCCTCTCTCAGACCCAAAACAAACTGATCATGAGTTTCTATGTTTTAATCACGTTTTCTGTGATCTCAGTATTCTCCTTCAGGTTTCTGAGCTTTCGGTCTTGTTTGCATCGTGATTTCCAGGCGTTCTCCGCAAGTGTGAGATCTAGGAAGGTGCTCCCTTTCTGAAGGAAATCCACGAGCCGGGGATAACCGCTGCTGGAGGAAGGCAGCAAACTCCACAAGGCTTGTGGGAATTAGCAATTTCACAAAATACGACTTGTGAGCAAATTCACTGCTGGAAGTTGGCTGCAGCTCGGCCCGAGGCAGCTGCCTGCACAGCCTGCCTGCTGCCCAGCGCGAGCCAGCGCACACATACGTACAAGCACGCTTGGGTGAAGCAGGACTTGGATTTGGAGTCCCATTTGGGCACTGCGGGAGCTGGCTGCTGAAATGTTGCAAAGTCAGCCCAGTGAAAAACCTCTCCCCAGGCAAACCCCAGCAGTGCCTGTCTTGATGCTGCGGGTGTTGCGCTAGCAAAACCCCATCGTTAAGCTCCTGCCCCATGCAGAGTGTTGCAGGTTTGGGTTGACAATCCCATGGCAATGAGGAGGAGCCCTGGAAGCAGACAGCCGTCCATCTGTCCCACGGGAGCGTGTTAGCCTTGCATACTCGCAGCTGAGTGAGTGGATCAAAAGGAAAATATCAAGCAGCAATGATGGAGCGGCTGGGACCTGAATTTGAGTCACTGCACCCCTTCCTACTGTACAGGACTTCCTAAACTGGGGAAAAGCTGCAGCAGGATGGGGTGTCTCCAAGCAGGGACAACCCCACTTTGCCCCTGGGGTGAAGGTGGGAGAGGCGGTCCCTGGGCACACAGACACTGTTGTGGCGCCTGGAATAGGGTCCACCTCTCTGTGGGGGACAGACCATCTTTCCTTTGGTGGCAAAGTACCATCCAGGCTGCCCCCATGGCATTCGGGGGTGGGCAGATGCGCAGAGCTTGGGAGCTCGGGGGCGGGTGGGGGAAAAGGGGCAGAAGAGGGATTCAATGCCCTAAAATGAAGCAGAAATGCAAAGGAAAATTTTTCTTCCATCATTTAGCTGGCAGAAGGTGACACTGGGCCTGTCACTCCCTTTCATTATGTCTCCAAGGCTTTTCATGCAAATTCAGGCAAACAATTTCTTGGTTCTCTTTTAGCGCTCCAGGAGGGCCGATTTCATTTCAGGAGCAGTGGGGAACAATAATCATCTTGAAGTGTCTTCCATCCTGAGAGACGCAGATAAGAGCCACGCAGTGGACTAACAGCACTAATTTGACGTTTTCAGCTGATAGCTTTGCAGATGACAAAAATCAGGCACCATAAAAGGCTGGTAAACTCCGTAGCAGCAGGGTTACCCCCTCCCGCGCATCCCTCCCACTCCCCTCCTCTACCCCGAGAGCAAGATGAAACCCTGTCCCCGAGTGCACCTCTGCTCATTGCTATGGGGAAGCCGTTTTGGTGTGGATGGGTGTCTTGGATCGAGGTAGAATAGCACCAATTTTATTTTCAGTAATTTTACTTTTCAGTTAAGTCTCTTCTAACTGACTGTACTCTCTGAAATTAACAGTATGTTTTTCAGACAGTGCCTGATTCTAGCAGCGAGCATGCCTGATGTTTATAGTTAACACTAAGGAATGGTGTGCAGAGAGGCTCTTGCTTGTACTTACTGCTATAACAGCCAAGGTCAGCTAACTTTGTTATGCACCAAGTTGGAGGGTTGGAGGCAGAAGAGCATAAAGGGGTTACACCTGTGGGGAGGAGGGACAGGACAGGTGACCCAAACTGACCAACAGGGTAATCCATCCCATCTGCATCATGCTCAGTATAAAGCTGGAGGGATCAAAGGGGTCTGTACTCTCTTCTTTGATGGCTGTCATCTGAGGAGGGCTCTGTCTGTTTTTCTGCTTTTGAATCCAATGCCTGTGTTCCTGAATCCAATTCCCATCTGCTGCTGAATCCAGTCTGGGATTTTCCTAGTACCTGCTAGTGATGTGATCATCATCCTGTGAACTCTATATTGGTTTTGTATATATTTAATTATTTTCTTATTCATTATTTTCTTATTAATATTATTATCTTTTCTTTTTATAGTTAGTATTTCATTAAAGCTGTTCTATGTGTCTTTTTTTTTCCCAACCCATAAGTCTCTCTCCCTTCCCTTCTGGGGAGGGAGAGAGGTTAAAACAGAGCATCTGACATTTGATTAGTGGCCAGTCCAGCCTAAACTGTGATAATGGGTCAGGCTTGGCTTGTGGCTGAACCATGGGAGAAGGAGCAGGACACAGCTGTGGGATGCAGGGAAATGCAGGTCAGCCTGGTAGATACAGTCCTGACCATTGGTGCTGCTCCTCTTCTTGGGAGAAAATGTCCCAGCTGCCTTCTACTATCTTTTTGGAGAAGTCCCTGATCATATATCCAAAGGGAAAGTGATCACTTTAGTGCTTTGAGATACCAGTTGCATGTTCCTGATCCAGTTGATGGAGTGACCCAAGAGAAACTTCACTTCAGCAAACCTCTCCAAGGTATTTTCCAAGTCCTCTCTGCTGTCTGATCCCATGCAAAATTTGCAAGTGGGTGTCCTTGTCCCCACTTGCTGTGTCCAGCCATGAGTGTTGCCAGCCCCTTTGGCTCGTGCAGAGATGTGCAGGTTTGCCTGTGGCTCACAAAATTAAATTCCTTTTGTGGGATCCCACCTGGATGCCCAAGCCTTGGGTGGGTGCTGCTGTCATTTGGGAAAACAAGTGATAAAGTGATAAAAGTGGCTGTAAACTGATCCCCCCAGGGAGTCAGGCAGGGTCAGACCCTGGGCTGGACCAGTGGAAAGTGGAGCAGCAGCAACCTCAGCAATTTGTCTAGCCCAGAGCCCTGCGGCCAGGCAGGACCAGCTCCACCTTCATCTTTCCAGAGAGATGCATCTGGCCTGTTCTTCACAGCGACAGTGTGTCTGTCTTCTCCCTGACCAACCTGCCCCAGAAATCATTGCTGCCCTTAAAGGGTTTCCCTGATGTCTAATCCCAAATGTTCTTGCTGCTGTTTCAGTCCATCCCACCTTGTCCTACCCAGCAGAGGATGAAGAACCAACACCTCCCTTCCTTGCCATTGCTCTTCTCGTTGTCGCTTTGTTACAAACCTGCTCTTTTTGAGCCTAAAGCCCAGTTTTGCCAGCCTGTCTTCATGTTTTCTACCCCCACGTGGCCCTCCTGGCCTCTCTCTGCAACCTCCTGAATCTGGTGAGGGTGGTCTTCACCTCCAAAGTGCCCACGATGGGTATTAATCCCACTCTCAGGCAGACACTGGCAGCCTGGAAAGCCACGCGTCAAGGCTCGGTGGAGGATTTGTTTCCCTTAGGCCCCTTCTTTCCTATTTTCCTCCTAAGATAAAAGACAAGATGGAGTGACTGAGGCAGGTATGAATCCACCTGGGGCCATCTTCTGAGTTTTAATTTCTGTCAGGCTGAAGTCTTGGGGAAAAAAATGGGGAGAAAGGCATCGATGTCTCCCTGGTGAAAGCAGGAGTCCAGCTCAGCCGGCACAGCGGGGTCTATTTGCATGAGGTTAAGCTGAGCCGCAGGCACTGGGGATGGCAGCTAATTAAACTGGTGACACTGGGGCAGGCTGGGCAGGGCACGCTGCAGAAAGAACAGGTTTTGCTGATGCAAGGTTGCTGCTGCCAGCTGGAAAATGAAATCCCATCCTATGTTCAAGAATGTGATTTTGAAGCCAATTTTTGACCTGAATTGGGGCAAAATGTAATATCCGATTATTTTTTTGACGGAAAGGGATATTCAGATCGGGTGGAAAAAGCTTTAGGAGAGCTCAGTGGGGTTTCTCAGCTCAACGCGTGACTGCTCAACCAATGCCCATTAATTTTGTTTTCTCCCTGAAGGCAGAAATGGGACTAGGCGAATGTCTTCATTTCTCCCACCCCTTCTCCCAGAGGAAACTCATAATTTTTCATCAATCTTGAAATATTCCCGATGGAAAAATTTTCATTTTTATGAGAGTGGCATTTTCAGCCAGCAAACTGGTCTCCCGGGAAATTCCTACCTGGTTTTAAATTCACCTCACTCTCCTGGGCTTCGATTGCTTTCTGCCTCCTTTTTTTTTTTTTACTATTATTTTGACCACAGGCTGCTGAGGACAGGCGTTGTTCCTCCTGGAGCTGCTATCAGTCTCCTGTGGGATGAAGGACAGAGATGCCCAGGTCAGCCTCAGTCCTCCAGCAATTTGGGAAAGATGAATGCTGAGCTGTGTCTCTGCCAAAGGCTTCTTTTACCCGTGTCTGCAGCTCTGCTTCTGTCCCGCATCCTTGCCCCCTTTATTTTTGATTGCCCCTTTCTTTTTGATTGCTGATAGCAAACACCCCTTTGAGCATCTCATCTCTCTGCTAACTCCTCCTGTCGAGCACACTCTCTCTTCTAAAGCCGGAAATGTCATTTTCATGTAATTTCTCCCTGTTTAACAGATTGGTTTTGGGTTGCGTTGCACCAGCCCAGCCTGGCTTTGGTCCTGCAGCAGCTGTGATCTGCAGATGCCTGGCGCAGGGAAGAGACGGCCTCGGCTGCGCTCCATCAGCATCCCTCGCTGCTGCCCTGCATGGCCCAGTGCCGGCAAAGCCTGGCCCCTTCCTCCTCTGACTTTTTCTGTGGCCCTGCCAAAGAAACCAGCCCTATTTGCTTTGTCCCTTGCAGGGAAACCATACAAGATTTCTAATCTCATTCCCAAATATAATGGGATAATGTCTTGCTGCCCCGGCTGGTTGCAATTCCAGGGAGGGAGGCTTTGCTAATGCAGTGATAATGCCTTGTTGATGTAGGTTATGTGTCACTGGTGAATCTAGGATGAATATCGTTATTTTTATTTTCCACAGGCAGATTTCATAGGAAGGGATCACTAGGTATCACCCCTCTCAGCTCTGGGACAGGACCAGCTCTACCAGTGCCATTTCTGATTGATATTTGTCTCCCCTGCTCTTAACCCCCCTCTGTCTACGCTGCCCTTGGAGCTGGGACACACATCCCAGCATCTCCCCTCAACCTTCTCTGCTCCAGACTGAGCCCTTTTATTTTAATCCTCATCCAGGGGCTATGGGCAAGTGTCTCTAGTCCACTAAGGCCACCTGTGTGTCCCTGCAGTGGTTTCTATCAGCCTTTGGCCACCAGGAAGCCTCAGAGTTTACTGCGTGGGTGATGCTTTGCCCTGCTGCCAGCCCGAACAGCTTCCAATGACAGATGGCCACAAGAGGCCGTGGTGACCATCCCCAGGGACCTGGGTCTATAATATCCCCAAAGGTCCAGCTCTCTGGTGATGCACAGATCAAGGGTCTGAACACACCACCTTGGCTGTGCCCCTGGGGCTGGCTGCGGAGCAAAGTGCTCAGCCAGTCACTTCATCCCGGCTTGTGCTCGCTTCGGTTTGTCCCAGCTTGGCCCCAGCCCTGCGCAGAGACAAGCGACTCACAGCCAGCCCGGCTGGGCTTTAGGAGTACGTAAAATGTGAAGGAACTCATCTTTTTTTTACTTTTCCCTTGAAAACCGGTGACAATCTGGCTGCATTCTCCTCAGGGTCAGGGGCTTGGTTTTGCTTCTGCACGGGACCCCTGGGGAATTAGCGGCACTTCTGCAGGAGTGGACAGGGCAGTCACACATGGGAGAGACGCGGCTGAAATATTTACACTGCCCAGTGAGCAATTCCTCATCTTGCTGGAGAGCAGATTCAGCCCTGCCATGCCCCGGCTGCTGCAGGGGGGAGGAGAGGTGACCTCCTGCTACGGGAACGGCTTTCTACACCGAGGGAGTTGGAGCCTCTGGAAATTTTCTTTTTTTTTTTCCCCCCTTTTTTTTTTTTGAGTGGTGAGGAGAGGGTGGTTGGTGTGAGAAGCGGCACTGGAGAAAGCAGCACTCGGGGAAGCCCACAGGGAGGTCGGGCAAAGCTGCGCCATCCTGTACGGAGCCGGCCCTGTCTGCACGCTGCCTGCCGGGTGGCTGTGCCCCTCGTGTAAAACCCCCGTGGGATTCCCCCACGGCCTCCTCCAGGGAAGGACTTGCAAGATAATCCTCTTGTAATTGCTAAGCTAAAACACAGCTCTAGGTAACGCACACTTGTAAGGGACACCTCCAGTCCTGCACTTGTCTTAGCACTGTCATGGACCACATCGCAACAGATTTTTCTCTTGAGGGGAAAAAATACAGTATTTGGACAAATGCGTAGGGCGATATTTGCAAAGTCTATGCAAAAGCATTGAAATATCCTCGTCTCTGCAAATTGTTAGAGATGAGGGTGTGAAAAGAGAGTTTGTTGGCCCTTGTTCTTCCTTGAAAGATGCTGAAGGAGCAAGTCTGTGGTACCCGCATCACTTCGCCCTTTGGTGCCCATGCTGGGGCTCCGGCTAAAGGAATTCATAAGGCTCAAGAGTTAACTCCCCAAAATCAAGGGGGAGAAGAATTTTGCTGGATCTTTATCCTCACACTCTTGCTGGGTGGGTGGACGGGCTGGCGGGATTTTTAATGAGTGAATCTCATTAGCCCACTTAAGGTAAAACACTGTGTTTTAAGAGCCCTGCTTTTGAGATGGGGCTGGATTAAGAATCAGTGTGCAAAGGCTGCTGGCTGCCCGGCGAGGGCTTTCCTAAATTCTCACCACGATCTCAGATGAAGGATGCTCTTTGCTCTCCCTTCATCACAAAACTGCAGGAAGGTTCATCCCCTCTGGCCTCTGGGGATCCCTCAGCCTTCACGGCTGCTGCCCCCAAAATCACAGCCCCAAATTCACGGCTGGGCAGAGCCTTTGCTTTCTCGGCCGTGGGGCAGCTCCTCCTAAAGCAGCTCCGGCACACGCTGGAGCTCACTCACACCTTCCCCGCCTGGGTCCTGAGTTTGGCATCATTAAGGAGTAACACCCAGTTTATAGCTCCTGGCTTTGCTGCAGCTCTCAGCTGTTTTCTCAGTCCCTGGCTGGTTGTTCAAGACTGCTGCGTTAGTCCTTAGCCTTCCAACTGAGGATGCTTTTTGCCACTGTACCCTGTAAGCAGGGCTTTGCCCAAGACAGTGTTAATGGATGACAGCAGAAATACCTCAGAAGACTTTTAAAACCCTGCTGTTCTTGAAACTTTTATTTAGCTACAACAGCTCCTGTGTGATCACCGCTTGGGTTGCTCGAACAACAGCTGGAGACTAATGTGGGCTGAGTCTCTCGGGGACCACCAAAGCCAGAGAGAAAGGCCAGCAAGGGTAGTGGCAAAAGTGATGATCTTGCTAAGAAAAGCAGTAACAGAAACCCAGAGCTGCCCATAAATCCCACTGTCTCGTTATGCTACAGAACAAAAACCAAAACCAAGATAAAAACCCATCACAAAAAATACCCTGCTGTAAAGACTGTATATTATAAAACTGAGGACATAAAAATAATAATAAAGCTGCAGGAAAATCTGGAGGCGCAAGCTCTGGCCACATAATAACCGACCATCCGAGGCATGTTGAAGTCAGGAGAAGGTGGCCAGCGAGGTCTCACCTCCAGGCTGCAGGGTCCGACCTGCAAAACTTGTTCTGTATTTTCAGCTAATTAAAATTCCTTGGGCTAAAGGAATAATCATGTGCATTATGAAACATTTCCCCCCTGCTAATATTTTAATTGCCAGCCGCTCCCTGCTCAGAGTGGGGAAAGGGAATAGGAAGTTGAGAAGTCAAAGCAAATCATCCGAAGGAACAGATGGAGCGAGGAGGGGACCGGGCAGGGATTAGCACTCTGCACACGCCTGCACGCACACACACCCGGGCACAGCAGGGCTTCTCTCTCGGCACGGTGAGAAGAAACCAGTTCAAACAACAGGTCTTGCATTAATATCTCATTCTCTATAAATAAATCAATAAAGGGAGCGCTGTTCGGCTGCTTCTCCTCTGAGTCACTTAGGAGTCCCGTGATGCTTTAGGTCCTGCTTCATCCCTGCGTTTTCCCTCCCCGGTTGGAGGATAACGGGAAGGGGACATCACAGTCCCCACTCTTGCAGAGGCTGGCAGGGGATGCAGGCACAACGCGGCCCTCCTTGAGCCCCCGTGGAGCTCTGCGGGTGCCCCACCCTCTCTTGGGGGAGCAGCATGGCAGCCCCAAGGAGCACTCTGGCTCGGTAGGGGTCACCTCCAAAGGAGCAGTCTCTGCCCAGAGGTTTGAGGCTGTTGCCATTTGTTTATAGCATTGGTGCTTTGCACTAATGAAACCAAAAGGGAGGGGTTTAAGCCTGTTTCTAAGTTTCTTCGAAATAAGTGATTTGGAAAAAATATTGGGAGGTCAGAGGGAAGTGCCGCTGTGTATTTCTGTAGAACTGGAACAGTCCTGTGGGAATGGGGCAGCAGCATCCAGGAACCTGGGATCCTGCACCCAGGGTTGCCCCATCCCAACATGCAGGCTGCAAAACCAAAGACGGTTTTGGCGAACAACGAAGGGGCTAATTAAGAGCCTCTAAAGACGAAAATGTTGTTTGACAAACTGCAGCCTGGGGCCGAGAGCTATTCCTGCTGCACGGCTGTGAAACAGCTGGGCTTTGGATCGTTCTGCGTCTGGTTGGTTTGCAAATTTAATAAGACACTCAAGAGAGCATTCATGGGAAACCCAAAACTTGCTTTGCCTTTTCTCCATATGCGCTCACAGGCTCCCTCTCATTTTTGCGGTGTTTGCTCTTTTTTTTCCAACAGCTTATGTCTTATTGAGGAAATATGATCTAAACCACCGAGGCTCTGATGGACTGGGGCTCCGTGCAGAGAAATGCCATGTAACGCCTCCCAGGGCGGGTGCTGGCAGATAATACACCAGAACAAGAAGTTGGGGTAGTTTGAGGTAAATCACGTGTGCTGGGTTTTAAGGCATATGTAGAGCTGCTCTGTTTTTTGACGAAGGCAAGAAACTAGCGTTTCTGAGTCTGCAGCTCACAAATGACATACAACAAAAAATATTAATATAACCTATAGGAAGCTGGTGTGTGCGGCTGTGCCAGCAGCACGGCATCCCACGCAGGAGGATTTCTGCTTTCTTGGAGGATAAGCTCGGATGTCCAGAGCTGAGGAGCTGCTCGAGGCAAGAGCAGATTTGCCTGGTGATGGACCAGCAGCCACTGGCATGAGCTCTGCCAGGAGGAGCAGCGTTACAGGGGTGTCCTTGTCCCAGAGCGAGGAGAGCCAGCCCTCCTTGTCCTCTCCCTCATGTCTCAGCTTTTGGCAGGTCATCTGGGGGCATGTCAGCTCTTGTAACGTAAAGAAACCCACCACTCCTCTCAAGCCAATGGGTCCGTGCAGTGAACATTGCAATTCCCAGTACTCTCCAGGGACCTCACCACAAGCCTCTTGTCTCGCTGGGTGTCCCTGTTCTGGCTCTCTGTGTTTGGTGTCCCTTTGCTCCCTCGTGCACTCAAACATGGTGTGCCATCCCTCCTCAAATCCAGGTTTATCTTGCAAGTAGCGGGGGGGAGAAGGGTGGTGGTGTCTTGACATGCCAGGAGGATCAATAACACAATATTTCAAGGCGAGGGCTTTGGGAAGAGCTCCCTCTTGTGCGCTGACAGCCCTTCAGGGTAGGAGAAGGGATAAGAGGGAAACCCAAAGCCAAACCAAAGCGAATTCAATGAGGGGAAGTGCTGCTGCCCACTGCCTGCAATTTGACTTTTCCCTTGTCCTGAGCCCAACCTCGACTCCTCTCCTGCCTGTCCTGGGGGAGGCCACCAGCTCTCCCTCCCTCCCCCTGGCATGGGGTCCCTGTTAGAGAGCTGGGGACATCCCACTGTGCTCTCCTCGGGGTAAGGAGCTGTCATGGTGCAGTGGGACACAAGTGACAGCCCCAGGGCTCTTGGTGCATGCTTCAGATCCCCTGGCCATGAAGCTGCGAGTGTGCAGCATCAACAGTATGACCTGGACCAAGTCCTCCTGTCTCGCCTCTGCCGCTGTTGATAGGCTCTGAGGCCACGACGGCTCCACGTCCTCCTCGGGGATGCTCTAATTGCTGCCGCTGGTCACAGAAACTGTCAGCAGGGAAGAGATCAACGTTCCCTCCCTCTCTCCGAGCATCTCCAAAGCATCTGATGCCGCAGCCACTCTTTCCTTTAATGTGCCTAATCGCATGAAGTGCTGCTGAGGGGCACAGTTCCTTTTGCCACTCACCTCTTGCCCTGCAACATGAGGAGCGAACCCCCTCTGATATTTCTCCTACCTCCAGTATCCGCAGAGGCTGCCCGACAGCACGTTCCTTGGCTGTGGGCCCCCGCTCGCTTGCAGCAAGCATGTGGTTCTTTTACCCGGGTCCCAGGTGTGAGCTGAGTCCTTGAGCATGTAATTTTTAATAAATCAAAGTACTGTTTGCTTTTGGGAGACCCTCCAGCACCAAGGCTCCCCCTCTCCCCTTGCTGCCTGCACATTTCATTAGGCAGTGGGTGCGTAGGCTGCTGAGACTACCAGGGAGATGCTGCAGGGTGTTGGGGTGGGTGAGCAGGGCTGGTGTGAAGAGGGATCTGGGAGATGCTCTCACAGGCCATAAGTCTCTGCTCCACCCATGGCATAATTGAGCAGTGGTGTTTATCTGGATGCTGGCACTTGCTCACAGCTCATTACATGCCTGCCTCGCAGCCACTGCTCCCAGCAAAACTCCTGCTCCTGCCCGGCTGGAGCCTTCTCCTGCCTCGGGGACTTCAGGACAATTTGCAGATTAAATAACTCAAATATATCCTCAGGAGGAGGCTATGGCACCAATATGGCACAACAGGAACTGTGGAGGGTGTTGTGTGCTTTTTAGTCCTCTTCTAGGTAGAGCTCGGGGTCCCCCGGCAGGCACTCATGTGGCAGGGGCAATACTGGTATGGGAAGGGTGCTGGGACACAAATGTGGGCTGAGAAGCAGCTCTGGCATGTGGGTCTGGATCCCACTGGTGGGAGATCGGCCCCAGGCAAACCAAATGCACTGCACTGGTGCTCACCTCTTACTCAGGATAAATCCTGGGTACTGACCTTAAAGTCTTTAAAAACAACTGATTTCTTCTGGTGTTCCTCTCTTTTCTGGCTCCCAAATACCTCGAGCTGTGCTGTACCTATAACAGAATCCGCTATAGTGATCAGCTCTGTGACTAGTGCATTACGCTCCGTTAGGAGCAGGTAACTACTTTCAATGGCCACATTAGGATTTGCAACCGGATGGCTGCTGCCCCGGGCAGTAGTGTGCAGAGTGGGAGCATGGGGAGCCCTCTCCTCTCCTCTCCTCTCCTCTCCTCTCCTCTCCTCCTCTTCACCACAAGGGGAGGGTGGCTGCTAAGGGCACACAATTTACTACGGCCAAATATTGATGGGCTCATAACTCATGGCTGGTGGAGCGCAGCACAGTCCTAGTGTGTTACAAGGTGATCAATAATAAGTAGAAATTAATGCAGTGGAAACGATGGATTCAGAGTCAGTTCAGAGCGTGGCTGCAGGCTGTCGGCTTTGCTTGGCCTTGCGGGGAGAGCACAGCAGGTCATGGGTCACAGGTGGCTGCCAGGGCATTTCCCTGCATCTCCCTGGGCTCTGAGATGTGCACATCATCTTGGCTGAGCCTCCCTGGGAGTCTGGGGGCATCTGCCCAGGATGATAAAGGTGAAATGAATCCTCTCCTTGAGGCACCTCGCAACAGGCTCCCAGGCAGAAAAGCGAAGCTCCTTATGGATTGGAGATAAAATTCAGCCCCCCTTAATGCTTCTATAGGAGCGACTGGCCGCAGCCCAGCGTGGGCTGAGCAGCCTTGCTCTGGCAGCAGGACCTTTACTGACCTTTCCCTGGATGACGGCACAGCCTCAGCCGCAGTGGCTGTGCTCCTCCACCTTGCCGCAGCCCTCGGGCACGGCTGGATGAGTCCTGGCTCTGCGCGGTGCTGAGCAGGGGGAAAAGCAGCAGCGTTTCCTCTCCTGCAGCCACAGGCACTGATAATCAAATGGCTTTTCATCCCCATAAACCATGTCCTGCTAATGCTTCCTGCAGACACAGGCTAGAACCCATCCTCTCCCACCTCACTCATTTTCCGCTTAGTCTGACCCTTTATTGCCTAATAAATGGCATCTGATTCAATTCTGTCATCTGCCTGTGAACCTACGGTGGCTGCGGTCCTCACCCGGGGCAGACACTGTCCCCAGCTTGCCTGGGCTCCTGAAAGCTCCCGGGTCCCTCCACCGAGGAGTCGGGAGAGCCCTTCGACAGCCAAGTCCTTGCGCCAGAGGAGGCGAAGTTTTGGAGTGAGCCATGAGCAGGACATGACCTTTCTCAGCACAGTATTACTTTATCTCTATGGCCAAGTCCAGAGTGCAAAGTGAAGCCACATTTTGGCTGTTCAGTCAAAAGCAGTGAGCGATGGGCACCGAGGGGGAGAGGGGCCGTGGGCACTGTGTGACTATTCAGGAGATCTCAGCTCCAAACTGGATCAATGGGTCTCTGGGGTGATTAGTGGCTTCAGAGCTCCGGGAAGGGTTGAGCGTGGGTTATGGCAGGGGCACACAGCCAGACATGGTCCCTACCTCCGAGCTGCCGACTGCCAGGGCACCCTCCTGGGGGGCACCATGAGAGGTGAGGGTGCAGTGCCCACAAGACAAACACCTGCATCTTTCCGTGGCCGGGGTTTGCCAGTGTTGCTCTCATCTAAATAGCAGTTCTGGTCTCTCCCCCGTCAAAGAGAGATCCCTCCAGCAATGTCTGCAGCAAGCGGAGCCAGAGGGTCACGTAATTTCAGCAGTGGCTGAGAGGAGGAGTCTGCAGGATGCTCCCTCCATCGTCTGTCATGGTGAACCTGCCGGCTCCAAATGTCACCCGTGAGCCGGAGAGAGCAGCGGCTCTTTTGGCAGGCTGAGCCCATCCTCCCACCCTTATTGTGGTGTTATAAACACAAAATCTCATCAGGGCTGCCAAGGAAAAAGCTCCAAATCACAAATACCTGCCATTATAGTAAGATGGCCAAGCAAACAGCTTCTCGCGTCAGCGCTGCCTTTTAAATATTCTCAGCTGGGAGCTGATGCAGCTTCTTTGGGATTGTCTTTCAAGAGAGAAAACAAATCCCTTTTTATCTTAAACAGCAAAATCTTGGTACCCAGCTGTACCATCTGCTTGTTGACTCACACACCTTTGGCATGATGAGTGCTTTCACCAGGGAGTGAGAAAAGGTGCTTATTTTTTGTGGGAAGGGCAGGCAGGTGCCTGGTTCCCACCCCAGCTCCCTGCGCAGCACTTTCTGGTGTGTGCTGGTGTGCACATGGCTCTCATCAGCTCGGCAGCGGTGCAGTGGTGAGGTTCCCCGAACACTTTAGTGCATAATAGGACCAGTTCAATAATCCCATTACAGTCTGTCTTCAGGATGCCAGGACTAATTGGCAGGCACTGGGACCTTCATCCCCAGCTGGAATGTTATTGCTCATCACAATTAACCGTGATGCTAAAGTCTCTGGGCCGCACATGTGCCGTTAGCTCAGTCTGGAGCTGTGTCCTCGCTGGCCACTTTTGGGGCCCCACTGCACCCCATCCCCAGCCCCTGGCAGGGAAAGTACATGGCTATTGCTGCAGCTGATTTGCCTTTACTTCATGCTGTTTGCAGCTTGATAGGATTTATTTTGCGCATGTCCAGTTGGAGCTGCTTGCTGCACGAAACGCTGGCTGGAAGCCTCCGTGTCAGTGGCACTGGGGAAGATGAGGACAGCCCCAGGCTGGTGCCTGGCTGTGGTGGTGGGATGGGGATGAGTGGCCTGAGCTGGCACTGTCGGTCCGAGGAGCCGCAGGAGGGGCTGTCATGAGGCTGAGCCTTTGCTGGTCTGGTCACGTCTCTCTGTCGCAGCTCTTGGCTTCACTAAACCGCCCCTTCTCCACAGAGCACTTGACATGTGCTTCACTTTGGATATGGGCAGAGGCTCAGCTCACTCCAGTGCAATGGGCACATTTGTTTAAGTGTGGGTTTGGGTTTTTTTCCTGATCTAAAGCTGTTAAACAACAATTGTGGCTCGTCCTGGCAGCTTGTTTTCAGCTCTGGGATGTGCTTTGGGATGTGCTCTGGGATGTGCCTTTTCTAGGGCCCTGGAGAGAGCAGAGGGCTGAGGACAGACTCTGACAATGTGGCTGGCGACAGTTTTATTTCCTTTTAAGCAATTGAGACTTAGAGACTCTGCTCCCACTGTGCCACTTTGTAGTGATGAGGAGTAAACTCTTTGCCTCTGTGTTCATGTTTCCCATCCTCGTACATGACTTAGACCCCCAGCACCTCGGGCTGAGGCAAACCTCATCCTGCAGTGTGCCCTTCAGCCAGAGACTTATTACCAGAAGATACTGCAAATGCCAAAACTTTGCAAGGCCTCAGAAAGTGATTAGACAAATTCTAGGAAGAAAAAAATCCATCAAGACCTATTAAGCACCAAGACAATCTCTGGGACGCAGATGGGTAGACGCCAGGGAAGTGTCCCGCAAGTCTGCCCGATCCCTCCTGCTCTCTCCATCACGCCTGCTCTTGGTCAGGACCAGCGCTGGGATGCTGGGCTGATCCTTGGTCTGGCCCAGACACGCTGATCTTGGGATCCATCTCCTCTCCTCTCCTCTCCTCTCCTCTCCTCTCCCCTCATCTC
>VZSZ01000675.1:149327-171795 GCA_013398815.1 Ibidorhyncha struthersii
TCCTCCCTACATCCACCTTCGAGCAGCACAGGGATTTATTGCAGGGTCTCCGTGCTGTGCAGGGCTGTCTTTGCCATTAGTTTCTGGATTTTTTTTTTTTATCCAGAGCTACATGATATCTATCAGCGTTGGAGCAGGATTACCTGGAGTGCTGCAAAGAAGCCTTTGGGGTGAGGATCCGTTGTGGAGCCAAACAGGGGAAAGCAAAGGGTGGCTCTTCAGGCAAAAACTTGTTAAAAAGAGGAGCAAAGGGAGGCTGGAAGAAATTTTTCTTGTTTTCCACAACTGAGGCTGGCTTGTGGGACTGACAAAGCCTGAAAGCCCACAGGATGCAGTCAGGGAGGGCTGTGCCATCAGGCTGCACCAGTGGCTGGCTGGGGCTGGGCTTCAGCTGCTGTGAGAGAAACCTCGCTGCAGGAATGACGGCTTTTGTGTTAAATGTGGGCTATAGGTCAGGTATCCACCGAGAGGCAACCTAAATTACATTTCAGTCCTCTCTTCACTGCTTTTTAGGTTGGCTAAAACCCTGGTTTAGTCCGTTTCAGCCAGCTATAACTGTTAGTCAAAATAAAACCCTCCCCTGAACTCATTCTTCCTGGCTCCAGGTCACATTCTTTTGGTTTTGAACCCATCCCCCTGCCCCATCAGCACCTCACAGCGCATGAGATGCTGTGCCCAAACCCATGCCTGGGAGCATGCCGTGGCCCCGGTAGAGGCAGCGTGCCTGACCCCCTTTGGTACCCGGCTCCTGTATCTCCCCCCTGCCTGCGCCCCCCCCAGGGCTGCCCGCCAGCACACACGCCTGTATTACAAATAACTGAACCGCCCTCACTTTCCCACACCCGTATCCATCATCTTTTGGAGGATAAGATCCTGGTTGTGTGGATGCCCCTGTGGTTCATCGCCTCCTCCCTGCCCGGCTGGGAGATGCTGCTGGTTTTGAGCTGCCTGCTCCTGCCCGCATCCCGGGAGGGGACCTGGGGATGGGGAGAGGCGAGCACTCGGCTCCTGCCTCCTTGGTTGGTTTTGAGGTTTGATTCCAGTGTAGAGCTGCACATTGGGGCAGTATTTCATGCTTGCCAGTGTCGGCTGATAAACCTTTGATTTTCACTTCTGGGAATAATAGCATGGTAATGAATTATATTCACAAGAATAACTGTAATAGTCATAAAACTGCAAATAGAAGAAAACTGTAAATCAGTCACCCCCTTGTAATGTGCTTACTTCATCTGAATCACCCTCCCTGGGCAGATTATCAATTTTATTTGGCTTTTCCATCCTAAACTTTTATTAAGTGGGGTGCCTCATGCGTAAAGATACTGAGCACAAGCCATATGTTCCAGGGATTTATCTGTTTATTTTGTCTGCCTTCCCTCCCTCTCCCCTCCCGCTCGCAGCTCTCCGGACCTGCAGGCGGCTGACGTCGGACCGTAAAAGACACGTCCCCAGTGTCGCTTTACCTTTATTATGCAAAAAAAATAAGCTGCCGGGTGATGCATAGGCCTCTGTGCTGTGCAGAATTAGCCAGACCCTGCAGCACGTTTAGACTTCCATGTAATTAAAACAGAAAGCCATTAGCATAGCTCCAGGGTAATCAAGGGGCCACATCCTGGACTCCAGTGTGTCCTGGGCTGCAGATCAAAGACACTGCTGCTCCCAGTCGATGGTACAATGCTTGCCCTGAGCCCCACGGGTATACTGGGGGCATGGGGAGGAGTGAGAGGGCAGCCGAGGCAGCATCGGGGAAAGGATGGTCACAATTTACCACCGCGGTGCTGAGACTGAGCACAGATGGAGAACGTGGTTTTGAAGGCAGAGCCGCAGCACCAAGTGCTACCAGGTGTCTGTGCCGCAGCGCTGACCATGCTTTCCCCCCCCTTCCATGGAGGGAGGCAGCAGCAAAGAAGATCTTCTGGGCCCAGGCATCTTCTCTTGCTTGGTACAGCATGGCAACTTCTAGCAAAGTCCCTGCCTTTTCTCTTTTTATTGGAGAATCATATAAAAAAATGCCTTTTTATTTCTCTCCCAGCTGCCTGCCCATGCCCGTTTCCCTGTTTCCTATCAGAAATCTGCTGGTTGCAGTTGTGTTCAGGGGGTGCAAGGCTGGCATGAGAACAACTCTGAATCAGCGCTGGTGTGAAAGGAGTCGGAACAGCCAAATGAGCTGGGGGAAAGGTGCAAATTACACTCAGCAAAATGCAGCTGTTGGGTTTGGTGACCTTTTTGAAGGCGAGGAGCAAGCTGGAGTGGAGTTTGCTTCAGCTGGACGTGAACTTGCCAGGGCCTGCACGATATTTCATGGCTTTTGGAAACACCAGCAGCAATTTTCCATCGTAACGCAGCAGGGAAAAAGGGAAAAACCACAGACCGTGTGGTTTACAAGATGCCTCTCTTGGATAGTTCCATCTGTGATCTGAAATCATCAAGTAATGTAGAAACCCCCAATTGTTACTCCAACTACTCCCACTGAGTGTGCTTTTGCCTTGATTTTTCATACAAGTCCAAGCTCCTCCTCCCCTGTGCCCAGCAGCCTCCAGCGCAGGATCAGGCTGCAGCTGCCTCCGGCCGTGCCTCCTGCCCAGCAGCAGGCTGGTTTTGTGGCTCACAATAGTCACTGCATTCACAAGAGGTGATGTAAGAAAGCGTTCCGGTGGCTTTTGTGCCCATACAGCTCATCTTTGAGTCCAAAATCCAGATTTCTTGAGTTAATGAAAAAAATTTTGTCTAGTTAATGATGACTAATGGAGCTGAGCCCACCTACACCCATTGAGGACTCTTGGCCAGTCTCCTTACAGCTTAGGAGGACCTGAAACACATCTGTTGAGCAAAGGATGTGCTGGAGATAAACCCTTTCTGCTCTGGCAAGTAGCTCCTTGCAAGTCTCAGGCTGTTTTCCTTGGCAAGTGCTTCGGCTGGGCATGAGTGTGTTAGTGCAGGTGCCATCCTTGTGGGCTCATCCTCCTGGCATTGCACACGTGGACATCACCTGGGTATTCATTAGTGCAGGCTCAAGGGTGACCAGAGAGGGGTCAGGCGGCTTTGCCCAGCTCCCCCATTCCTCCCCGCATCGCTTCTGCTGAGGGACTGGGCCAGTCTTGTGACGCGGTTTTCCCAGTCTCCCTGGAGGAGATCACAGTTTGAGCCTGGAGATGTCCCAGCTCACCGGCCCTTCTCTGGCTGCCGCTGGATTCAGTCGGGCTTTTCCAGAGCTCCTGTTTGACTTCATCTAAGGAAAACCAGAGCCTGCCAGGCGTGCGCTGCTGGGAAGGCTCCAGCCCTGCTGTGCAGATCAAACTGTTACTGGCTTCGGCAGGGCTGGAAAAAAGACTGAAAAAACCCCGAACTGCAGAGGTGACTGAGCTGGGGTGTGGGTGGAGAACAGGCAGAGAGCGCAGTTATTGCTGTGACTCATGCAGGTGCTTCACTCAGCACCCGACACATGGCGTTATCCTGCACCCATGCGATCAAAGAGGCTTGTCGGGGGAATGAACAGTCACGGGAGTAGGGAGAAGGGAATACCACAAGGCTGGAGTGGGAAAGGCTGGAGACACCACAGCTGGAGGTTCAGCCCAAGAGATGTTCTCCAGAGAGGGTCTCACTTGCAGGCTCCAGGTGATGGGCTGGCGTGGGCTCTCCAGTCCTCTATTTCCAGAGGTCCCAGAGGCTGGTGAAGCCCAGGGTGACCAGCACAGGAGCAGAAAACCCCTTGTAGGATCCCTGTGGGGTGTGCGATCTGCCCTCAGACCTCCAAGAAGGGCTGCAGGAGCGAGTTGTTTCTCGTGCTGCTTCACAGCTCTGCAAGCTGGAACAGAGCCGTGCTTGGAAAGAGAGGGGGGAGAAAAACCTGGTAGGAATTGCATTTTAAAGGCAAGTCCGAAGTTCAAAAGTAGCAGCAATTTGAACAGAAATCTGCTCTTTGCAGCCAATTAGCAAGCCTGAGAAAGCAGCGGGAGCGTCTCATGTTTTGACAGCGTTAAAACGGCACGGAAACTAAACAGTGCGGATTGAACATGCCACCCATGCAAGCTGTCACTCCGGCATCAGCGACCCAGCACCGAGGCGAACTGCCGGTGTCCCCAGCAGCGCAGCAGGTCCTGAGGACCAGCAAGGTTCCAGCCTTCCCGCCAGAGCCGGCATCCCTGCCCTGCCCTGCTTGCTGGGGTGGTGCCGACAGGAGAAAATCACACATTTTTCATTAACTCCAGCCGGCGCAATTTTGTATGCAAGTGCTTGTGTTTATACCACACAGCCCCCTCTTTTTCTTCTTGGGTTGAAGGTTTTCTCAGATGGAAGGGTCCGGTTTGGGCTGTCTCTGCTGTGTAACAGGGATGCTCTGGCTGCCTGGCTCTGCTCCCACGAACAGATGAGTTTGCAGGTGTTTCACTCTCCCAGAAGAGCGAATCGATGGGTTTGGCTCCAAATTCATTTAGCAGACTTGGTCTTCGGAGAGTCAGACAGATCTGGCACAGCATCCAGGTTGCAGCCGAGGGAGGGCAGAGAATGAGGGGGACCCTTCCCAAGAGGGGTTGCCCTGCGTGCAGGGCAAGGGATGCCCCGTTGTCCTGAGGATGCAAGGAGCAGGTCCTCAGGTGACTTCTCCAGGGCCTGTGAAACACTGAGGCTCCCAGAGAGACAGATTTTGCTTCTGTCTTGACTAATGAACAGTGAAAGACTCCATGTCTGGTGTCTGGGGCTCACGCACACACACAGAGTCCCTCTGGGACCTGCTCATGTCAAGAGCCTCTTGGTGCAATCCCCTCATGGTTTCCTAGTGAAAAGAGGCTGATCTGATAGGACACTGCAGGGCGCCCATACGTACGGCGCTCCCGAGGCCCCTTGTTGCAGCTAAGGCAAGAGGAGGATCTGCAGACACTTGTCACACATGGCATGGATGGAAACAAGCAGGATGTGAGCTCTCTTCATTTTGGCAACCGAGGAGAGTGGTGACCCCCTCCCTGGACCACCCTCCTGCCTTGCTGGTGAAACATTTCTCCCCTTCCCGGGATGCTTCCCGGAGAGCAGTGAGTGACCGAGCCAGCAGCTTCGGGGATGGCACTGAGAAGGCACCCCCGATCCTGGGCAGAGGTGGCCTGGAGCCCCGCAGCCTCCACACCGGCCCGTGCCGGCTAACGCAGCTCTTGCTCTTGCTGCTGCGATCATGTCTCCGTTCCATGCTCTGCCATCAAATTAACGAGGAGCAGCAGCGCAGGCAGATTGCGAGCGAGCGGCGAGGGGGTGGCGGGGGAAGGCTGGGGGGGGGCGACGCTCTCAGTGACTCACTGCCCCGCTCCCCACTCGGGGAGAGGGTTTTCTGTTTTGGAGGTGAACACTGGAAAGCAACTCCCTCTTTTCCTCCCTCCCTCTCCCTCCCAAAGCCAAAAAAAAGCTGTGACAGCTTGATTTAGGGCTGGATAATGAGGCAATTGTGAGGAGGATGGGTACAGCGGGAGTCTGCGCTTGCCAAATCGTTCGGCTTAATTGATCAAATATTTTTATGCATCGTTTATTCCTTTAAGGCAACTGTAAGCCTCCTCTCCTGCTGCACTGAAATGAAAAGAGCAATGCTGGAAATCACCCAGGCTGAGCCCCGGTGCAACAGAGAGGGGTGAGTGGCTGCCGAGGACGTCCTCGGCCACCGAGGACTTGCCTGGCTGCCTGCGCTGCCTGTGCTGCCTGCGCCAAGCGGAGGGTGGGCGAGTGGATCCACCACCCCCCCCCAGGGCTCCCCAAGGCACACAGCCAGCAGGAGCACAACCGCAGGCAGCATCTGTCCGGCAGGGATTGTCCTAAAGGCCTGGCTGGAGCGCGGGGACAGCTGCGTGTGCCACCCAGGCTGTGACTGCCCTTCCCTGGGGCCGGCTGTGTCCCCGAGCACCGGGGCAGTGTGCCATGCGAGGGCTGTCCCTGCCATTCACGGTGTGAAGGGAAACACCCAGCGAGCCAAGCCGGACTCATAAATAATTGCTAGGAAATGTTTCCCCCATGCAATTAAGTCACTGTAATCACTAAATCCCTCAGTCAGAGCTGGATCTGTTAATCTACAAAGAAAGAAGGACAAATCAAATCCCTTCCTCGTCGGCTTTTATCTCCTGGCCTCCTGCCGCAGGATGCCGGTGGCTGGGAATTGCTCTCGGTGTGGGCAGAATGGGGCGGGGGGGTGTCTCACTCCTCGGACATCGCTGCTCCCAGGTGCCAGGCCTCAGCCCCCTGAGCCTCCCACGTCCCCTACAACCCTTTCTTGCCTGGGTTCAGGCTGGCCGGCACCGTGCTGGGGGTCCCCTCGCCCGCCCAAGCTTTAACAGCCTGTATTTGCCACCATGGAGGAAAGCCGCCGCTGAACGAGCTGTCGGACCCCGGGTGGGCTGTGGTGAGGGGCTGGGGGTCATCGGTGGAGGAAGGGCCGTGCCTCAGGGATGGCGGGAGCAGCTCCATCCCTCCTGCCTGCAGCTCAGTCCCTGGGCTGCAGCTCGGTGCCGGCGAGCGCCCGGCTGCTTTCTCCATGCTCAAAACAAGAGCTGCCTCTAGCGGTACCGGAGACGCCTCGGGGCTTGTGCGGGGCTCCAGGCGAGGAGCTCCTGCCCAGCCATGCCTTGGAGACTGCTGCCTGGCTGTGATGTGCCCCCCCCCCGCCAGCAATCAGCTGGGGCTGCACAAGAGGGACTCCACCGCTTCCCATCCCATCCACCACCAGCATCCCCCTTCAGTGCCCGCCTTGCTCTGGTCCCCGGCATGGTACTGCCCCTCCTGCCAGTGCTACTGTCAGCTCAAATCCTGGCTCGGAGCTCACCTGCGTGTTCTTGCTGTTTGCATTCAGCTTGGCACACAAAAACCTTGATCCGGGCTCCCTTTCAGCTAAACAAACCGAAAGCCTTGGGCTGCTGAGATGAGAGCGGCAGCAAAGATACGCCCGGCACTTTGCTGCGTCGCTTCAAGAACAGTTTGATGGGAAGCAAAGCGCGGCTGCTCACAGGCTGGGAGAGATCAGCAGGGATGGCTGGCAAATGATAAGACACATGGACCAGATGTGTGATTCTTTCCTGGGGTGGCTTCACTGGTGCATGGAGAAATGTCAAGGACCAAAGAGAACTGGTCTGCTCCATTGGCCCCACACCTGGTACATCCATGGGGTCATGCTCAGCCCTCAGCACTGTCCCCTCATGCCCTGACTGTGTCCTGTCCTACCTCTAAGGACACCTTTCCAGGCCGGGGGATGCTAGAACATGCTCTGGCTGAGAGTCAAGAGGTGGGGCAGCAATGTATCTCAAGATGCTATTTTGGACTCTCCCCACCACTAAATTCTGTTTTCTCTTATTCAGTCCCTCCTCCATGACAAATCTCCACCAAGTGTTCTCTTACTTCACCGGCAGAATTAGCAGACAGAAAACCTCATGATCCTCAGCTCCAAAGGAGGTCCCCCCCTAGTTGGCCAAGGCCAGGTGAGCTCCACCAGCATCCATGGGAAACAGAGGTCTCTTCTCTCCCAGATGCAGCTGTTATTCTGCATTTTCCCGTTTGTTCAGAGCAATTTGAGTGACATAAGATTTCCTGGATCACACACCCAGCGATAGTCTATATTCCTGTCCTCCGGGGATGAGCAAATAGATCATAAAGCTTCAGAAGAAGGCTGGAAATCCTGAAGACATCTGAAATGAAAGGCAGGCAAGAAGACAATCAGACGGAGGTGAATTAACAGCCAGGGCTGAGACTCCCAGCCCAAATTCACGGCAGAAAGATGGCTGCCATGTGCTCCTCGCTGCCAGTCGAGGAGGACACTGTGGTTGAGGTATGTCAGGAAGAATTGCTGTTCTTTATGACCACTAATGGTATTTGCAGCTCTGCATTTAAAGATGATGATAAAGGTAATCAAACTGTCGGGAACAAAGACAGATGGGGAGCTCACTGGAGCCAGCAAGGGATTCCCTGCTTTCAGCTAACAGCAGTGATTTATATTTCATTCACACCTATGGGCGCAGAGCAAGGAGCAGG
Organism: Ibidorhyncha struthersii; assembly: GCA_013398815.1. Classification (NCBI taxonomy): domain Eukaryota; kingdom Metazoa; phylum Chordata; class Aves; order Charadriiformes; family Charadriidae; genus Ibidorhyncha; species Ibidorhyncha struthersii. Next base: position 157,314 of record VZSZ01000675.1, read on the forward strand.
GCAGCAGTGCTTTACAAAAACACTGTAGGGAGGAGAGCAAGAGACACGATTTATCTGTGCTTGAGCTACTAGACCTGTTTATGCCTTCTTTAGACATCACTATGAAATATCACAGGGGTTATAAACTTTTCCCAGAAAATATTTTGATGAGCAGAATTCCCCGATGAGGTAACAACCAGTAGCTTAACTTCCTGCAGCCGGATGCATCCTGACAACCAGTGACCCCCCTTTTCCCTTCCTTCTCCTCTCACGCAAGGTTCTGACAAGGTCCTGACAGCAGGCACCGCAGCCCTTATGATCTGTCCGAGCTATGAAGTACACGGTTCTTTCAGAAGTATAGGCTGCAACGGCAGCGGCAGGGATGAGGGAAGGGGAGGGAGCTGCAAGGACACCCCCAGCTGCATTGCCATTGACCTTCACCTGCCAGCAAGCCAGCTCAGATCGTGGATGGCTGTGGATCCCTAGTGGTATACCGGAGACCTCTCTCGCTATTCTCCGAGCTCTGGCTTTGTCACGATTCTGGCATCCCTCCTGTCTTCTGTCTTCAGATGTTGTCTCTTTTCTCATCTTACCTTTGTATAGTGTCACATCGACAACAGGACAGCCAGCAGCCTTACTTTCTTTGTAACACAAAGTCATTCAACAGGGTGCTGTGTCTGTGCTGATACTGTATCCATGCAACCTGGGTTTCAAGGCTTGTGTTTGCTTTATTTCTGTGGATTAAAAACAAGCCTAAGAGTAAGAAAACAGCCTTACTAAAAAAGTTCTAGCAGTTAATTCGTTTCAACATTGAAAGGGCCACTGCCCAGCAGCTAAAAATCATCATGTTTGAATGGTGAATTAAGTCAGCCAAGCAATAAATCTGAACAACAAAACAGTCCCTTTAGCTCAGAGGAGTTCTCTTTCCTCAAAACACTGATAAATGGCTTTTTCTGAGAGCCCATGAGGTCATCAAATTAATAACGCATTTCAAGTAATGTATGGAAGTGAAGTGACACCCTGCTGCAAGAGATTTGCTGTTAAAGCCAACTCTCTATAACAGAGTGTGATGCATATAGGATTTCCAAAGCAAACCCATCCTCTAATTTAGGACAGTTGTCCAAACTCCTTCATGTCTGTTCTTGTCTTCCTCCCTAGTCATTATTTCGGAGAGTTGAGCTTGAGAAAAATTCACAACAGAAAAAAAAAGGAAGAAAAATGAGAACTTGGGATTCTCCCATTGACCAGGCAGAATATTTACCATGAAGGAAAGTGAAGAGAAGGCACGAAGGAGGGAAAGTAAGTGAAATGCTGAAAAGCTCTTGAGATAATGGTGGGACATACCCATATTCTTTGCAGTGGCTGCTTTCCATGCCCTACCACATATATGTAGGAAGCTATCGCGAGAATGCTGCAACCAAAACACTGGATTTACTTGTTTGACATGAATACGGGCAGGGACTGTTGCCTGCCAGCACTAAAGTCGGGGACATTTGCAAGTTAGACAGCAGGAAGGTCCAAAGCCCAAGAAGCAACACTCTGACATCCAGACATTAAATAACAAAAGGAGTTCCACTTTCAGTTAAATTCTGCAGGCTTAGCCTGCACACATAATGACCTCTTCAGACATGGGAGGCACATAAAGCCAAGTATGGCCCTGCTTTCTCTCCCCACCCGATTCCTTTCCTGCGGGTTTGGGGTGGCCCTGATTTGGGCCGAGATGTAGCAGCAGTAGGCATGGCTAGGATGAGATGGGTGATGAATGCAGACATGCTTGGTGGCAGATATTAGGGAATTCTTTCCAGTAGTCAGGATAGTTTAGCAGGGGAACAGACTGCCTGGGAGATGCACCATCTCTGCCAGGACATCTGTGGCTGAGAGCATGTCCTGGGTGGCCTCTCATGCTCCCCTCTAACCCAGGGCTGTTCTCGGTGCCCTGATCTTCAGAGGAAGAGAAAGTAGTATGGGACACAATTTTTACTTTCAAGCCTTGCAGATGGCCCATCACAGGCCTTACACCAGAGGCAGAGAGAAGGAAAGGCAAGGGGAACTCCTGCTCGCTATCTCCAACTACTCTACTGGAAGTTTGTGTGATGGTAGCCTCTCCCTTAAACTTAAAGCTGAATATGTCCCTTCACTTTCCACTGAATTGGCTTTCTGCGAGCTTGTATTACACTTGGAACGATTTAATATGAAATATGTATTTAATAATATGGTAGCACAAAGAGGCACTGAATAGGACACACATAAAAAAGAGCTAGTGATAGCCTCTGCAATGTTGTATCCACTGGGTACCCTTCTTCAAGAAATCCTAGCCCAGGTTTCATTTGCCTTTGATTTACTTAGAGCATAAACCTCGTGAGCCAGTCTCCAGTACGTTTATCCACCCCAGTGCTCTGCCCTCTGAGTGCTATCACAATACAGCGCTCGTAATTACAGCGGTGCTGCCTGTGGCACACGTCTGTGCCGTGGACAGCTGATCTCCGAGGGGACGTGTTCATCACTCTTCCAGCGTCTGACAACGGCTGGCATACAAACCCAGCAGCACGCACGCGACGATGACTCCAGCCTCTTTGCAGACTCATTGGCATGCAGCAGAAGCCCCAGATACCATATGGAACGTGGAGGCAGATGGATGGACATATGTATAATCTGTGTGCATCTCTGCTGATGTAAACGTCCCAGCGCAGGCATTAACACTCAAGTATATGGTTTGCATTTGGGGCGAGAGAGAATTTTTCTCCCATAAAATAAATAAAATACGTTCTGAGCAACTTGGGATGAAGCCGTTCCAATCCTTTTATTCTTTCCAAAGGAAAATGATTCCATATTCAGGGCACTGTGCAAACAATTAATTAGCCTAATGAAAATGAAAGGCCTAATTGCTCAGTATTATTATGATCATTGGCAGCCAGGCGTGACCAAAGAATAGGCACTGTCTTACCAGGGATAAAGCATAACTTTCCAGCTTTTGGGGCTTGTTTGATATTTGAACATCTAGCAAAACAATTTATTTTTTTCTGGAGTGATGGTGTAATTCTCCTTTCCACATGCAAAAAAGCTGGCAGTATTTGGAGACATCTGAATGAGCTGCTGTACAATAAAAAAACATGAAGAGGAGAGAGACCCAGCTGGTGTGAAATGACCTGGCTGAATGGAAGTCGATAAAGCTGTAACTTGCCTGAGTTGAATGACACGGTGGTGTCTCCACTGCCTGTCTCCGGCAGGAGACTTGACTCACAAGACGAGAATGCTGCAACATTAAGAAAAAATGTATTTTTTAAGGAGCACACCTAAAATTAAAGTACAACCATCCTTAATGCAGCTCCCTTTTCAATGATCTGTTGGAAAAGTGCTTTAAATTTGTGCAAATGAGTTTGTTCACTGTGGATAGGATCATGAAGGGTCAGGTTACAGGAGCTTTAAGAAACTGAACTGTTATCATTCATGCATATCTCGTAACATGGAGATAGAAAGCAGATGCTGACTGAACACTGAGCTAGCCTGAGGAGTATGGGTCCAGTAATTCTTTCTTTAAGCAGCCAATTCTCATGGGAAAATCCCCAAAATTCAGCTTTAATTCTATTATCTGCCTTGTGCAGAGACTGGCAACCAGAGACTATTCTTTAAAAACAATGTGAAGTCTGCTTTCATTCACGCTTGCCCAACCCCGCTGACTATATTATAGAGGGTTTCCCAGCAAGCTGGATATTTTATGTTTGGGTTGAGGGGGACTGCAATTTAAACTTAAGTTGGGGCACTTTTTCCTCTGTGCTCCAGGCTGGCACCCGGAGCTGCATGACATGCCCATACAGAAGACACCCATTATCACACAGTATCAGATCCTCACACGGGAATTACAGCTTCCCGGTCTAACCAGTGGTGATAGTTAAGTGCTTCGCTTAGGGGCTTGGGATCATCCCCTGGCGGAGTTTAATACTCTGAATTGATTGCAAAGGGATCAGGAACCCAAGCCTGGTCACTGAAATGAGGTGAGATGGTCCCCTCTTTCCCACTCTCAGTATGCTTAGCACAGCACTCCAGAGGATGTTATTCCCTCCCCGTGTAATTTAATAAACTGCTGGCTTGCAAATAGCAAGGGTAAAGTCAGACCTACATCTCCTTCAGCTCTAGGGATGCAGAGAGAGAGTAGCCCACATCCTTCCTTGGTGCAGGAGTGCAAATTTCTTTATGCCATCTCAGCAACTAACTGGAAAAGCAGCGACACAGATTGGTCACTTGAAGGCTTTAGATATTCCACATTTGTGCTGTGTTGCCTTTTAGGAGATAAGTTGTGTCCAAATATACTGGGGTTTGAGGAGGACTAAAAAAAAAAAAGAGGTGATTACAATATGAAATAGTACAATCCTGTGAAAAGGTAAGAACTGAAAATACAGGTTTGTGGCTGATGGTCACTGCACTTCACAATTGCCCTTTTAGCTTGCAAAAGTGAAATCAAGGAGAACGTGTGGGCCTTCCTGAAACCATTTGAGGTTTGTTACCATTTGTGTATGTAGCTGGTAACAATTATTACAGGTGCTGCTGGGGACTGTGAGACACAAAAAAAATGTCAGACCCAACAGTCTATCAGATAACTGCATATCCCACCAACCTTTGTCAGGCTGGCTAACAACCTTCTGCTTAATTGAATATAGCTGCTATTTAACCTCGGATAGACAGGCACTCATTGCCCCTTACAGATAAAAAAGAAAACCCTAACAAAATGAGACTTTTGTTTTTAATTTATTTTGCAAATCTACCAATTCATTTTATGAAAGTATGAAATCCTATGTGGTTACATTAAACAGTTACATTACAATCCAGGTAATACAAATAACCACTACAAAGTTATTTTTAGGTACTCTTGGATAACAAGTAGATTTAACATTATTTAAAATAAAAATGAGTAACAAAGAAGAGAAAAATAGCCTTGTGATTGTCAAAGAATTTAGTTTAAAGCAAGGAAACCACTGTAGACTCTCCTTGTCCTACAAAAAGTTAAGAGAGAAACACTGACATTTACATCATCTTTCAATGTTAATGTTCAATTAGATGCAGCAAACAAATTTAAGTGCATACATCTACTCAGGATAACAAGGATAGTTCACAAGTTGTTTGGAAACCAGTGTCAGGTTTCATTCTCTGGAAATTGCATTTGCAATACAACATCACCATTATCCTTGCTTTCAGATGCATAAAAATCCTGTAATATTGTTTGTAAAATACACTAGAGCTTCAAGTTTGCTCTAATTGAATTCACTGGGAGTAGGATCAGTTCCTACATTTAATAAGTACTCCTGATTTACTGAAATCCTTACAAAACAGCCTCCTTCCCAGGAATGAAATTAATTTACCGAACAAAATACTGTAGTAATTCAGCAAAACTCTTAGCTTTACTATCCAGCAACTGACACTGAAGCTGCATTTTTGAGGACCTTTACGCATGATCGTTCTTTCCACCAGCAACAGGACACATGAAGACACCGAGTAACTGTGCTTAGTAAGAACTCGGAGCTATGTAAGTAAAGTATAAAAATCGAAGAACAGATTGAATTAATCTAGAAACTGCTCTCCTGACACCCATCTGACACACCTCTAGTGTCATTCTGCTGCCTGTAAGCTGCCACTTCTGATGAGACATCTGTCAGTCACGATTGCATAACTGCTTCTTAAGAAGCAATTAAATGGAGCTTTGATTTTGCAGCTGCATCTCTACATTGTGTATGTATTTAGGGGCAAAATGTCCAAGATGCTACTGCTGCATATAATGCAACAGTTTCACAGAAGCAAAGAGAGCTGTTTACAGGGAAAAAGGCAGGTGCAGCTACAATCCTGATGGCCTGTGGTACCAAGGAGATTAAAACATATCATTCCCTCTTGTAGCCTTCACCTCTTTCAACTAGGACATCCAAAATGGTGCAAACCCCCAAATCTCCACTCATGCATGTGCACCAAACCTGCAGAGCTCGCTGTAGTACAGAAGTGAAGCCAGCAGCATCTTAGCAGGGCTTCTAAGAGAACTAGGCATTTATCCACAAGAGTATCTTTTAACACTGATGACCTCAAAAAACGTAAAGAAACCCGACAGGCTACACAAAACTATACAAACTTTTCACAAGGACATAAAGTGCCACCAAACTATGGAAGCAAAAAAGGAGTTACTATTGAGGGCAGTAGCTACTGTAAGTGTCTACAGAAAGCTTTATTCCCCTGAAGCAGATAAAGTTTGCTACAGTCTTGGAAACGGTTCCAAGCTGGTGGGAATGCTACTACAAGCAAGGCTAGCACCTTCCTTCCTGACAAACACCACTCTTACCCGACAAGCCAAAGCCAACAAGGCTGCATTTACTGGTGGCTGACTGCAGAACTTTCCCCAGAAGGTAGTTTAAAATGGTAATAGATGCTTCAGTTTCCCATTCTCTGATGTGAAACCGTAAATATAATTTGTTCAGACGCTTGCTTACGAGCATACATTAAAACAGACGGCCCCACCCTGCTGTTACCACTGTGCCTACTTGTTTTCCATCTCTACTCATGTAAATGTAATGTCAAATCCTCTTAAGAATCCTGAGCAGCCGTCCAGAATCACTTGTTCAACTGACATTTCTGTAATAATAAGGAAAGAAAAAAGAGTTGTGGGAAATTAAATGGTGCTCCTGTTGCCAAGTTGTTAAAATTATATGGCAATATGCTTCCAGTAGTTGTAAGAAATTAATCTGTAGAGTGCTTACAAGCCTTACATCTACTAAATCTCAACAGGATATAAAATGCTATTTAAGTGATACAACTTAGAAATGTTAAGGAGAAAAAAAATCAGCACCAAAGAGTGAAAGAAGAAACTAGATTCTCATCTGCACTCTGTTTCCTTGAGGCTGGACCTCTACAGCTGAGGAAGCCATGTGGGATATCCTTGGTGAAGTATTTATCTGTGCACATATGTCAGCACCTGCACCTCTCCCTTCTGTCACTGCTCTTCAGCGGATGAGACAGGGCACCTTCAGTGAGTTACTCAACTCCTGCAAACAGCGGCTGCCAAACAGCTCAGCCAGCCCCTCTGCTACCCACTCTCTCTTCAACTGCATTCTGAAAGTGCTAGCCAGAGCAAAGTGAGTGTCATCACTTTTCACCTCCTTTATTACGCTATTCAGAAAGAAGTGCCCACGGCACCTGATCTGTAGATGAATTCATTTTTAAATTATGCCACTACGTATTACTGTCATTCTTTTCTCACAACAATAACAAATACAATATAAAACTTTGGATTTTCTATAGTAAGTGGAACAGCAAAGTCGAAGGAAAGACAGTGCCAGCAGTGCTGTTACTGCTCCATTCTCTAAGACAGAACCAGGGTAAGGCGCTTTGGCAATCAGCACCAAGTTTAAGTGACAAACGTTGTAACAACAATTCACTCTCTGCACACCAGAGTACACACAAGTTTCCTGCAGATGCATGGAAAACTGAGACCCCCTGGTTGTCCTCTAAGCTGTTTTGAAACTGCAACAAGTCATTTAATCCAACAGCAGATCCTGGTACCATTCTTTTTCCTAAGTACAGTACATTTTGATAGCAACAGAGAAGCACACGACACAAAACAGATTTGTTCAAGCTCACCATGGTTCTGATGGGCTACACGCACCAAGAGGCAATTGAAAAAAGAGCACACAACTCAATTCATCAGGACAACAACACTGACTCAAAGGAATTCCGGCTCCACTTTGTGGAAAAGATCTTATTGCAAGTTGTACTGCTCAGCTTGGCCACTTTTAATACAGATCAGAAGTATCAGAAGCTACCAAGGAGCCAAGGACAAAGAATTCCTGTTTTGTAAATATTTTAAGTACAGCAAGCTTGCTTGAAAAAGAAAAGCCACTGCACAATATTCCAAATGGCCTTCTCTAACAGACTTGAAATCGTTGGATCAACGCTGACAGGAAATACGTATTTCAGTAGCAGTTCTGGCACTTTGCAATTTGGATAACTCTTGTGCATATGGGACTGAGGCAGCTTGTTTGCAGACCCCTTTCTCGCAGTATCCTGGGGTCAGCTCTGCTTCCTTCACAACAGCGTGTCGCTGGACTCAGCAGGTGCCTTCCTCGGAAGGCGCAAACTGGCAGCTGTCATGAGAAACAGTGTCAATGCTCTGCACTTCTGACTGCGGGTGAATGGACACCTGAACGGCTATCTCTTGACCTTGCTCATTCATGGACCCATCGTCTGAATCCCCGGCCGGTGAATCGCTGCGCTTGATCTCTGGATTGATGGGGTATATCGCAGCTTGGGTACCACAGGCTTGGGTCTGTTTTTCCTCCTCACCAACTTCATCGGGATCGTCAACTCGCACAGCCTCAAAGATCTCCTCCATGAACGCCCTGCAGTTAAGGATCAGTGGTGGAAGGGGAATGCTTCTGGCAAGCTCTTCAATGTACCGAGCAAACTCCATGGTCTTAAACTGAGTGACTTTGGCTAACTCCAGTGTTTTGGCAGATGTAATGATAGGGATACGCTTGGCTATCTCAAACGCCTTCTGAAGCTTCTCAGCCCCTTCCGTCCTGAAGAACTCATTGATAGCCTTCTCTGTTTTGCGGAGGTGACTGCTCATCATACACAGACGGGTTATGTTTAAAATGAGGGTGATAGCAAAGGCAACGAGGCAGACAATCATGTAGTAGATACTCATGTCTCCTGAGGTGAAGATAACCCTCAGGGTGACTGTGTAATACAAGGTGTCATTATGATTAACAGCTGCACATGTATATCGCCCCCGGTCAGCAAAGTTGACCTTTGTGATGTTAAGGGAATTATCAGCAATCCTCCACCGTCCACCTGGAGATTCAAAAGAAACAGACTGAGCTAATGAAATAAAAATAACTTGGTAAACTAGACACATGCTGTTTACTCCATCAACAGGAGACAGAGCGTGGAAGTAAGCAGTCCATTTCTAGAATAATAACACAAACAGTACACCAAGGATGGAAATTTCCTTTTCATGCTTCTGATACAGAAAGCCATAAACCAGGTAGCAATCTTACTGCTTAATGGTAAATTATTTTTTGCACTTGCTACTCTGGTTCTACTGCTTTCTCTCATCTGCAGTTTCTTGTGTGCTTTTGGACTGCCAGCTCTTTCTGACAGGGAACCGAATTCTTAACTAGTGCTTCTCACCCACTGTGTAACACTATGTTGAAAGACTTTCTCCTATAAAGTCTAATTTTCTATACGTTCGGAGTCAAAAGTCAAGTGACCCATGAAAAAGACCAGAGTCTGTAAATGGCTCTGCTGGCAAAAGAACCCAGGATTTTCTTGAGACACAGTTTTCTGCTGAGCATGCAGTGCTCATACACAAAACTGATGTAAAAAGAAATCAATACAAGAAGTTAGCTTTATACAGTATTTCCTAGGCGTTTATAACTCAGGGGGAAAACTGTTTTCATAACTCATTCTTCTAATTACTCTACTTTGGACTAATCTCCAGATGGCATTCCAGCTACAAGGAGGTTACTGAATACTTAAGGCAGAAAGATGGCCTCCAAGAAGATCCTATCAATTAGCTTGATGACCTTCATTAATACTAATAGAGTGGAGAAAAAACACATGCATCTCTATAAGACATTATTTTTTTTAAATTAAAAACTACAGGGACAGAACTATAAGAGCCAATGGCTAGGAAAATACATTCTCCCTCTGTACAAAAGGGTTAAGTAGCATGTATTTCATTGTTGGCCATTACAAATTGTATTAGTTTCCACAGTCTCGCTGGTGCATAAACCAGAAAATAAATGTAATAAGTTACCCCATGCTTTAAAAAAATCCTGTAACAAAATTAAAGCACTGATTGCCAGCTGGAAAAGGTCACAAGTTGTGGAGAATTTTAATTCATGTGTTTGGAAAAATATAATATAAACCAGAGTAATAAAAAATAAAAACATCAGTTAATATCTGGTAGGACACAGATTCATTTCTTCTGTATTGAATACTGTGATACCTCTTGAACGAAATGATTCTGTGGGGCACCGTAGCAGGACAGATAGGTTGGGGCAGAAGAACTCAGGTATAATTCCCATGGCACATGCCAGAGGGTAAAGAGTGCCCTCTCCTTGCTCTTGCTCTCTCCTTATCTCCCAACAGTAAAAATGGGAGGACAGGAAGAGAAAATGATAGTAAGTTCCCAGAGGTTTTCAGACACTGTACAAAAGGGGAATACTGAAGGATAGAAAACAGGAGGAAAGCTCACCTTCGTCTTTCTGTTCAAGCAGGTGTCCTCTGGAGTTATACCAAAGAATATATTCATACTGGCTGATGTTCAGTTTACATTCAATTAAAATACTGGTTCCCTCTTTGGCTATGATATCATGGTGTGCTGGAGAACTTACTAAAGCTTGAAACACTGTATGAAGCGATGTATTGGAAGCCCCAAAAGCAACTGTCCCATTAGAAGCTACATTTTCCAGTGTAAATCCAATTGAAAGATCAGCACTAACAGTCAAAATTAACAGGCAATAGCTGAGCTTCATGGAAAGCTAGAGAAAATTCTTTTTTCATTTAATTTGGAGAAATGAGGTCATATGATATTAAGCTGTCTATATTGCTTTGAGATAGGAGAGGAGGCTCTTGATTTGTTCAGTGATAGAAAATGTCTTGGATCCAAATGCGCTTTCAAGAACATCAATATTAGAAGAGGAAACTGGAAATCCAACTGGAAAAAAAAAAGAAAAAGAATTAAGTTTATTAATGACAGCAAGCTTACGGTGTATTCAAATTTCATTTCCAGTAAACAGATTTTGATTAGCATAATATAAACTGTCAGCCAAGAGGTTCCAAATCAGAGCTTTGCTCAGAACACAGTAATGAAACAAGGGTAAGGCAGCATTAGCACAACCTTCAGTCCTCTAAATGTTCATCTTCCCATCCAAATAAATAATCTCAGGAACAATAATCATTAAGGGGAAAAAGGTTTTAAAAAAAGACAAAATTGTTCAGACTACTCGAAATGCATAACTATCTTTAGGGTCAGAAAGTGGATTCTGCATTTATTAATGGAGAAAAAGTGCTTTCTTTAATAGTGGAAGAAAAGCAAGAAAGATGATATAATTTCTGCTTCCCTCCTCACCAATATCAGTGCTTTTAAGCCCTGATTTTCTAAAGCCAGTCTTTCACTTAGCATCTAGAAAAAAAACAAAGCACACAGACATCTGATTTTTAGCATTTACACATTTACTTACTTGATTTTAGAGTCATGGTCAGTGTTAGATGTCTAAATACTATATAATACGCTTACAGTTCCTTGTGTTGGGAAAGCTCTCTTGGCAGTTATCTAGAGCCACAGAGAGGAAGTCCCTGTCTGAATATCAGGGCACTGATGTCTTAACATACTTCCTTTTTTGCAGTCTCTCTTGCTGGTGCTGCATTTTATAACTCTGCCTCTTTTTTTATTGTTTATTTTACAATTTTATTTTTTTTTTAATTTTATATTTTTTGCTCACAAGAATTTTTCTTATTTGAAAGTTAGAGTAAAACCAACTTGTAACAAAATGAGACGACACTGATAAGAGAAAATATGTAACCAATTTTCCTGGAAGCCTGACTCAATGAAGTTTCTAATCCAATATGCATTCCCTGAAGTTATGATTCCATCTAGACTGCACCAGAGCCCTAAAAAACAATTTGCAAAGTACGGAAACCACAAGCCAAAATGTTATCTTAAAGAATATCTCACTTCATCCCATTGACTGTGTGACTTCATCATCTTGCCTTCCACCAATAACAAATGCTAGTAGAGTTGAATTTCATAAATAACACAATACAAAGGAACACATTTTTGCAATAATGCAGACACTTCTCGTCCATCCAGAATCACTAGTTAACGCTGCCTACAGCAGGCAGAAATCTTACCACTTATGAAAAATACTTCAATATAAATAAATACAGATGTTTTGTACTAATTGTCTTTTCTCAAGAAAAAAATCAAGCGTATTCAGGAACTTGCTGGTAACACACTACCCAGATGGCATTTTTTTCAGTTAAAGATAATTTGTCAGAGGTCAAACCAGATTCCAGACTTGACATCTGATGTGAAACGTGTATCTGACCTACTTCTGTTGCAGCTACTGACAAAATCCATTTAACAAAGAAGGCAAAGAAAACAGCTGTGTCCAACTCTCCTTCAAGCTTGACTAACCAACTCACCCCCCGAATCCTGCAACCGAAACGGGAAAACAGGCCCTCCACTTGTTTCCCTGTAAACAGCAATCCCTTCATCTGCCCTGTTTTTCTTTTTTAATTGGCTCCATTCTTTTTTCTATTGTGCCTCTTGTCTGTTCATTTAAGATGAGACCAGCGCTGAGAACTCAATTATACCACTGTGCTGAAGAAGCTACTCTCCCACAGCTAAACAGTTAAAAAAGTACCAAGGCCCCTTTCATTCCTGTTTTCCACCAGTCACACTTTAGGGAAAGTGCTATCGAGTCCAGCACGCCTCTGGAGAAGAGTAACCCAACCACATCTACTGCACAGGTCTGAAAAAATCCCAATGCTGATTAGCTGATCAACAACTAATCTTCTGTTTGAAGGAGTGGGTTTAGCCTTCCCTTTTTAGCTCCCTGGTATTTTCTGAGGGTTTCAGAGCCTTCAGAAGGCTGCTGACAACTTGGTAACCTTGTGCAGATTTCTTAAAGGCAGGCTGTGGATTGTTAGCAATTTGTGGACCACTGACATTTGGATTGCCGGTGTTGCCATTTGAGCGTCGGTCACGGCTTGCGCTAGCAAGTGAGGTGCTGTGGTCGCAGATCTTCAACGTACATCGCTCCATGACCCAGCAGCCTTCAGTTAAAAATGCCACTGCACTTAATGGCTTTCGCACGCATGGGGACTTGACTTCACAGCATTTGATGCAGTTACAACCGATGATAGCTCTGCAGTGGAGACATCATCTTCAGTATTGAATCAAATGCACAGAATAAACTCCAGTCTTCCAAAACAATAACCTCCCAACTAATAATGTTTTAGATTAGAGAATAATTCCACTGCTTCCTGTCTTTGCCTGTGTTATTGTCATTTTAAATTATTAAATTTAAATTGTTAGATTTCCAAGTGTCTGTGACACTCCTCCTAAAATGACATTAGGAATCTCAGTCAATTATTTAACACAAGAAATACTCAGCAATATTTTTCCTCATAAGAATAAGATAATTATCTTCAGTAATTGCATATGCTCTCCACTATATTTGCACTGAGCTTGCATAATGTATAAAACATTGGTGACGGGTCATTGAATTTTACTATTAAACTGTTCGAGGTCTGATTTATTAGAAATTGTTTGTCACATTTCGCTTTTGGAAAAGCCATTATTGCTAAGCAGACAATGATCTCTCACTGCTGAGTGCTGGGAAAAATAAAATGATTTGCGAAATCCGTATTCTTCAGCCATCACACTTATGCAAAACAGCTGCTGGAGCTGATAAAGGATCCAAAAAGGATAAAGCGTGAGCAGTGCCTACACCACAATTCTTCAAGAAAGCATTAAGCCCAAGCAAGATGAAATGTGCAGAATAGAAACTGGCTATTTCACAACGGAACCCGAAGTTGAGCTCAGCAGATTTAACCTTTATTGAACCATAAGTTGTAACAACAAATAACAGTGGAAAGATAAAAATCCGTGATGCATACACTTGTATGAGTCATCTTTGGCTCTCATCCTGAAAAAGCGTATCTGTGTTTAACTTAGAGCACTATAAGTAGTCCCACTGCGGTCAAGGGTAATACTGATAGTACTTAAAATTACACACATTTATAAGGCACTGCAAAATTGAGGCCCAAGAGGTTGCAAGTTATATGGCTTTACATTCACTGCTCATAACATCATTTCATACCTGGAGAAAAGCGAAGCAATAAACCGAGACGCACCTGACACGCCACAGACCGCTCTGACCGACTGTCACTTCTGGCACACGACGTGGAAATGTTTTTTGGCATTTCCAGCAACCTAACTGATAATAACGCACGCTAAATAGATCTAAACGGATCGTTTTTTTTTGCATGGGACGTGGTGTCCTGCCGTGTACGCGGTGCCGTGGCCGCCTGGCCCGTCACGGGGTAACTCAGGAAGGGCACGGGATCAGCTGCAGGCGAAAACATGCGCTTTTTTTCCCCTCTATTGGCTAAAAACGCTCAGGGACAAAACTCCCCCGAGAGGAAACGCTGTCCCCAGGCGCCCCGGGCCCACAGGAGCCCGGCTTCACTCGTGGAAAAACCCCGCTCAGGCCGGGCTGCTCCAGGCAGCGGGAAACACGACGCAAATCCACACCGCAGCCGAGGCTTCGTGGGCATGACGTCACGCGTGCATGACGTCACGCCAGAATACCGCCCCCCCCTCCCCCCCGGCAGCACTTCCATGCCAAAACAGCGAGGTAAGACACAGGGCCCCGACGCTTCCCGCAGCAGCGGGGAGGGCGCGGAGGGCCTGCGCGCCGCTGCGCCGTTTCCCCCGACTCTGACGTCACCAGGTAAA
>VZSZ01000675.1:172507-190488 GCA_013398815.1 Ibidorhyncha struthersii
TGCCCCGCGCGCAGGCCGCAGCACGGCCGCCCTGTTTGTGGGCACCGTCGTCCCCCATGTGCCATGTCAGGGCTGGTGTTTGCGGCAGCTGGAGCACATTGCACATTTTGGGTGGTAATGCCCTGGTGAAGCTCAGCCCTAAATACAGAAGTGAACGAGTCGCTGCCTCTCTGCCTGCCTGGCATTCTGACAGCTGTCCCCGTTCGTATCCAACACCCTTCAAAGCAGCTGTCCCAAGCAATTTGGTTTGGCTTTGTTTTGGTGAAGCAAGGCATGGATTTCATTATCTGAGGACCTTTCGTACCTTTCGTTTGCTTGTCAGAGTTTGCAACCTGTTCCCTTCCTGAGGAGAGGGTGTGTCAGATAAAGCCGCATGTTTCTGTGGGACTTTAAACTTCCAAGTGTGACATTTCTTCCAGTCAGACGTAACTCAGTATACACACCCCTTTAAAAACATAATCTGTTCGTGTGGGTATGTGTGGCAACATGAAGGGATTTCTGTCTTAGTTGTGTTTAATTATTTAAAACACAAATGCGATGCTTTTGAACTAATGTCAAAGTGTACACGGGAGTGATTATTTTATCTGCTTCGCTTTCTGTGAATGTTCGTAGTCATGTCTGAGAAAGACAGCGGTGAAAATCTGAAAGAAGAAACCTCTTACAAACATAAAAATGAACAGAAAGCAGAGGAGCTTGGCTGTGCTGAGAGCAGTGAAGAGAGACAGCAAGAGCTTGAACCTGTGCCTGTGACTCGGAAAAGACCTGAACCCAAACCCCCAGGCCAGCCTGCTGCCACAGAAAAGCCTGCAGCTGAAACCCTCAGGGTATGATCCTGTGCTTGCTCTGAATAACATGATTTCTTGTTTCACGGCTTTATGCACAGAAGAATTTTGACCATACAAGCCTCACTGTTTTTTTTGAAAATTCACATTGCTGTTTATCTGAAAAGAAAAAGCTGTGCAAAAGTTACACATCACAGACTGCTTGTGTTCGTCTCCTCACCATAATACCTGCATCATTCTCTTCTGCTTTTCTTCATTAAAGGTCTCAGATTCTTCTGCTGCGGTTCAGACAGGGTGGGGGTACTGGGGAAGCTGGGGGAAATCTCTTCTGTCAACTGCGTCTGCTACTGTCGCTACTGTAGGTAAGGTTCTTTGTGGTATTTGATAAAAGTTTTAACCATGCTTCATGTCTCAATCTACTGCTTTTGAGCTTGTTTCTAGAGAAGGAGATTTCTGTTATAGATGCACTTATTGGAAAAATGTCAAGAGAATCATTCAAGTAATGGGGAAAACTTGTACTAAAAGGTACAAGGATTAAGAAGATATGTGCAGCCAAAATTACTTTCATATTTTTAAGGTGTTAGCATAATTTTCAGCTGGTATTTAAAAAGGTATTCAGCTGGTATTTACAACTTTATTTAAAAGCTGAGATGAAACCTGAGTTCATTACATTGGTAAGCTAGCTGGATAGTAGGTTTGAGTACTGGGTAAACTGTCTCGAACAGGAGGAATCCAGAATAATAAAAAACAATTTGCAGTCCTAATAGTGTTTCTGTTCCGATTTCCGTTGTGTCTTACGGTTAAAGTAATGCTGCTGTCTTCTCTAGGTCAAGGTATTTCAAATGTCATAGAAAAAGCAGAAACAACCCTTGGGATCCCCAGTCCTAGTGAAATTTCTTCAGAGACTAGAGATGCTACAAGAGGTCAGTTTTTACTGTTTTAAGAACAACACTGAAATGTTTCTCATAACATAATCAGCCCAAAAATAACATCACCTTACCCTGCATCTTGCAAATTGAGGTAGATAGCTATGTGCTAAAACCTCTATTGCTTACTTCTGTTAGCTATGAAGAGTAGGTAGGAAAATAATCCCAATTCTCGCCCTGCTCATGGCTGACACTTGGTGTTTGTTAATTTTCTCCACTCTGCAGCTGACGGGATCTTTTGGGGGGAGTGAGGAAGTTAATTTTCTGCCTTCTAATGCAGGAAGCGAGAATGCTGGTGATAGCAGCACAGATGCAGTTGATGATGGCAGTTCCTTTCCTATTGCTGGGGCTCTTGGAGTTTTATCAACCATCTCTACTGCTGTCCAAAGCACAGTGAGTGAGTTGGGAATGCAGGAGAAAATGTTTTATTTTTTGCCTTTCATCTGAAACATCATAAGAGGAAACTCTTAGTTTTGACTTTTGTGGGATGGATGGTGAGAAACTGTTTCGGCCTTGAGACAGTCTTTATCCTGTGTCTTGCTTCTAACTGGCACTTAATGTGTTAGGTGTCTTGAATTTTGATAGTTCTGTATTAAATGTTGATACATAACAAAAAAACCCTAACAGTGGACTGTATGGTGTGTGCATTCCTGTGCATATCACTTCTGTACTCTGTTAGCTCTGCTTTCTTCCTTTAGAATATTCAGGTAAGTGCAGGGTCAGACTCATTCCTGGAATATTTCCACAGAAATGTCTGGAGATGAAATCCATTCTCCTCATCAAAAACTTATGTGAAACTAGCCCAAATTGCTTGGAAATCAGCTTGCTCCTGTGACCATGAGAAATGCACTTCAAAGGGACCCATTATCCTTAGAAACTGTGCTTTTGTGATCTGCTGTCTTGTCAATTTGCCTGTGAATCTGAAAGAGCTGCAGATGGAAATCTTGCTTCTGCTTTTAAGGCTTGAACAGGAGTTAGCAACCAAAACCCACGGGTCTAGTGTTCTCTGATTGGAAGGATGAGAACTAAATACTGTAATACTTTAATATGCTGAGAATCAGCTTGTTCACAAAATGAAAATATATTTCCCATCAGATTGCTGCAGCTCTCCAAGTGCTTTATTAAACTGTTGGATGATAGTGTGGCTCTTTCCATGTCCTTCTGCTATCTTTGTGGTGACTGGAGTTGAATTTTAGGGTTACAAGGAGCAATTTGGCTTGTATGTGAGTGTCTGGCATAACATTGCTGTATAAATCCCCTAATTCAGTGTCTTCAGTTGTATAGCCTTGTGACTTCTATGCGCTGTATATATCCAACTCTAATTCCTAGGGAAAAAGTGTTATTAGTGGAGGTCTGGATGCCTTGGAATTCATTGGGAAAAAGACAATGGATGTAATAGCTGAGGGAGACCCTGGATTCAAAAAAACAAAGGGCCTAATGAACAGAAACTCTACGTTATCTCAGGTACGGCAGTATCAGTTCCTCATTGGTTTCTCTCATTTCTTCTCCCTTCTTTTGTGGTTCTGTTATTAAGCAACCATCTACTATTGAACCAAAAACCTTCTCCTCCTGTATTCTGTATCTTCTGGCACTGACCTGAGTTCTCTGCTTTTCTTTTTCAGGTCTTACGAGAGGCGAAGGAGAAGGAAGAGCAGCAGACAGCTACTGAGGTTACCATGGCTACGGAGAAGAAAGCCCATTATGGGTTACTGTTTGATGAGTTTCAGGGTCTTTCGCATCTGGAGGCCTTAGAGATGCTTTCCAGAGAGAGTGAATCAAAGGTAATGGCCTTGAGCGGTTTGCCTTCTATTTTGAGTTCAGCTGAGCAGGGCAAAAAAGTTCAGAAATATATGTATATAAATGTAAAATCAAGTGCTCAGAACTTGCTATAAAATGATTGATTACACAGCTTTACTTTGACCCCTGCATTATGATCTGGTGTTTACCTTAGGAGCTGACAGGACATAATGCTCCCACAGCCATTCTCTTTACCCAGCTAGCCTCAGTTCCCATGTGTCTTCAACAATTTTTCACAAACTACTCTGTCGTCATACCCACTTGTTTGCTGCCTTGGTCTGGAGAAGAGGAGAGTATTGCAAGCACAGCAGAGATTGTCCTCTTTGTCTTGGGGCAGGGAGTAGGGCAGATCAGCATGCAATTTCAGAAGTAATTTTATTTTTTAAGAAATTATTTTAATAACTCCTTAAAAATCCATTATCCATCAATGAGACTTCAGAAATAGGTCTTTTTCCCTTTCCTCCTTCCTGTAGGAAAATACCACTTTCTCATTTATACCAGTCTGTGATGTTTTTACACGCAGTGTAAACCAGTGTTGCATGTTCCATCCCTTTTCTTTTTCTTGTGGGATTTATGATTCTCTCTTTGCCTGTGCTGCTCCTAACTAGGTGAAATCTGTTCTAAATGCCCTATCTGGAGAAGAGTTGGACACACTGAAGGAGGAAATGGAGCAACTCAAAGAAGCATTTTCTTTACCTGAATTCTTTGAAGAAGAAGAGGAAGAAAAGAAGGGTAAGGGAGCCTCAGGTTCCAGGAGGAGAAGCTGGTTCTCAGTGAAATTCTCAGTGTAGAACCAACCAGCCCTGAGATTACTAGCAATGGGCATGATGCCAAAGTTAAGTTGTTCTTTAGCTGGATGCTTAATCCTAAAGCCGTCTGTGGCCAGGAGCATGACAGGTAGCGATACCCTTCATCTCTGGAAAGCTGCTGTGCGTTAATTCTGTAGCAGAAACAATTTCTTGCCAGAGCAGGATTAGAGTTGCTTGACTCCTGGGCAGTTCATACAACCGACCTTGAGCCAAGATGCAAATGCTGGGTTCCCCTGACGATGAGGGAAAGACTGTGAATAGAGTTGTCCAACCTGTGGGAAAGCAAAAAGCCTTTTCATATTTTTTTTTTTTTAAAATGAGTTAGCCACACAGACCAAAAGGCTCAGAGGTGCCTCTATACATAAGAGCCATCTGATTCTTGAGGATTATGCAGATTTAAATGTAAATTTTTTGCATTGCGTTTATCTAAATGGCTCATCAGGGAGGGCTTACACACCTGCATTTGCTATCATTTAACATTTAATGTACCTTTTATATTTGCACATGATGGATCTCACAGCCTTTCCTCACTGTTAACATCTGCCCTGCTGTATATAATAGGAGAACCACAGGGATATTTCAGACTCTCCAAGGTGATGCACGAGTTAGTGCATTGTAAAATGCTGCCTGAAAAAAAAATATAAATGGAATTACCTTAGCTACAAAACCAGGACTGCGAAAGCAAAAGCTAACCTTCTGGCACTAGTGTGTCCACCTTTTCAGAATTTACCTGATTTAAAGAGAAATAAAGGAAACAGTTGAGAGACCTGTGCAGAACCAGTTGTGCATTGAAGTGCTGCTTATTCCTGTATCTGTCCTTTGTGTGGATTCTTTAACCTTTCCTGTCCTTTAGGAGATGAGGAGTTCACGAAAGAAGTAACAGAGTTGTTTTCAGAATTGCGTATCTGTTCAAAGCCAGACAAACTGATCATGGTGAGTTATTTCCCATCTTCTAAAAGCTGGAGGGATTCCTCACAGGAACTGCTTCTCAGTCCTGCTTTGCTTGTGAAAATGTCAAAGGCATGAAAACAAGCTGTGTTTTAGATCCTTTGACAATGGTAGGCAAAAGAGATGGGCCTTTTCCTTCGACTTTATGGGGCAAAACCACGTTCTCTGGCTCAGAATCAGTAGACACCAGTGTGTCTTTGCCCTGTCACTGTGCAGTAATAAGTGGTAGTAAAGATAACTGGGAGCAGTAAGCCTTCAGCCACCACAATGAAATCAACCTACAGTCATGAATTGAAGCCCTCCTCTTGGTACAAAGCTGCTGGTTTTATTACATTCAGAAGTTGGTATGAGGTAGAATTGCCTTTCTTGCCTTCATTTCACTACCCTTCAGATCCACCAAGTGGCAGCAGCATTCTGCAGACTTGTTTTTAAAGCACCTCTGTTAATCTTGGTCTTGCTGGTAAACTCCAGTATGCAGTGCTAGGGAAATGACTGCCCTCAACTGCGTCAGTGCATCCACTCTCTACAAAAGTCCTGAAGGCACTAGGATTGTTTGTCCTGGTTCTTCTCACTAGCTCAGGAGTCATAGCTGTTTCCTTCCTCTGGAGAGGTCCAATACTCCATGTGTTGTGGTGCGCAAGGGGGCTTCATTCCAGTCATTAAGTATTATGGCACGTCTTCATACAGGTGAGGACATCTGCTCATGAATGGATAGCACAATTCAACAGTAGTCTTCCTAAAGAAGAAGAGGAGAGTGAAGAAAGCCAAGAAGTGGAATCCAGAGATGGTGACCGTGATGCTACAAAATCAGTAGAGGTAACTCAGTAATGAAGGAAGAGAATATCTGGCTGCAGAGCGTTTATCTGGCTGCTAAGTTACAGCTGGGCTCCTCGCAGTTTATGGGTTTCTATTTCTGTGCAGATTCTGAGGTCTGAAAGGGCAGTGTAGTGATAGTACGGTGTGTGATTCACTTGCTTAAAAAATAAAAGCCGGTTTTGTATGGTATGAGGAATCTTTTTAACTCTTGCAGGACATCCATGCGTTTGCCATAAGAAGTCTGGCTGAACTGACAGCATGCTCCATTGAAATGTTTCACAAAACTGCAGCTTTGTTTCTACATGGTCAGAAACAAGAGGTGACAGCCACAGACAGAGCCAAGGCCCTTTCACAGTAAGTCCATTTCTTAGTAAACGTGTAGCATATAATTACTTACATGCTGATTAAACTGTCTAATAATTCTTCGTAAATCCATGGGATGCGAGGCTCTTGAATTCTGCATATGTGTTCAAAGTTGTAACAGGTGGCATCACTATCTTCCAGCAGAATTCAGCTGCCTCTTTTTCCAGCTTAAAGACATTTCTTGATTGGAACGACGAAACCCTACTTGAAAGCTTTTATATAGCCAAGAAAAATGTTTGCCCTAAGATTGTGCTAGTTAGCAGATAGACATTTTAAATATGACAAAGCAGTTGTATAAAAGTGACTCTTAAATACATCTCTGTTAATCATTTAGTATGTTAGGTACGTGATATTGTAAAATTACTGCAACTAATTAGTAGACTGGTCTTACCAATAATGCGTAACACAAGATTTTTCTGTCGGGAGATACTTGGCAAGTATATGGAATATGCAGTACTTTCTAAGTCAGAAAATTACACGTGTCAGTAAAAAAAGGCGAGTTAGTACTGTTCCTTCTTGAATGGATGTGTCTGTCCTCTGAATGCTGTTTCAGCTCTTCAGCTTTAATTCTTTATTTTTCCATCTTTCCCCTCCCTAATTTATTTGGGGAACTTCTGGATCTTCATACACTGTTTATATGCTCTATATCAGTTTTGGTTTAATTTAGCTTTATGTGCATGGAAACAAGATATTTGCATTTCAGGAGAATGCTAAAAGAAAGTTATTCTTGTAAACTGTAATTACTACATTATTTTCCTACTCTTGTTCCACAGAATGACTATTGTGCTGTGTAAAGAACTGTCAGCTTTCTCTAAAGAGTTTACTACGTGCTTAACGACTGCAGGGGTAAGAGTTACACCACAGTGCTTAGGAATAAGATGTAGTTAGTTGATCACAGCCTTGGGATCTTCACCACAAAATGCTTTTTGTGTTTGCGCATTTATATACATAGCTTTTTAGCCTGGGAACTGATCTTCTAGGTCAGCATTCCACAAGTCGTGGCAGCTGAACATATGCTGAGCTTTTGAATGCCTCCTGCTGCGTTCAGCCTGGCACAGAGTGGGGGTGGGAATTGGTGCTGACAGTACTAAGGAGACAGAAGAAAATAAGGTTTGTGATCCTGTTGTAGATTTTCCAAAACACTCAGGTGTTATTGAAGATAACATCATTATCTCCAAATTCTCCAGTTGTCCACAGTTCATTTGAAGATGTGATGTGTGTATTCATATACGGCTTGTGTTGGGCAGACGTGGGTTACTTTGTTCTTATTTGCATGCTACAGGGCAGGTCCTCCGCAGTTTGTGACTTAGCTTTCCTATAGTCAAGGGAGTAGTGGTTATTTTAAACTTACTAAGGATTTAGCTTTATCTTGCTTGAAGAAATGTGATCAAATTTTCAATCAGGATAATATATGTTTGATCTCCGCAGGTCAAAGAGAAAGCAGATGTGCTTAATCCCTTAATCACTGGAGTGTTTTTGGAGGTCAGTTGTGCTAAAGTTAAAACTTTAAGCTAATACTTAAAAAATAGATATGCTATGTTTTTCCACTTCAGTATCCTTATGCATGCCAAGTTCTGTAACCCAAGGTCTAAGATTCTGCTTACCTATCTAATAACTTAAAAGTTTTAATAAACGTCTGTAGACTTGCACAAGAGATGAGCTACTTAGTGAAGAGTAAGCCTTATGTGGTCTCAGCTGACAGCTATGATGGGTCAGAAGACACATCTTAAATTCAGCGGTCTGGTTTTCTAGAATTTAAATGTCCAAAGTCAAACCTTAGACAAGCTCATAAATTAGCATGCAAGAGTCCCAACACTTCCCAGCTGTTAAGTTGGTTCTCAATGCTTGTAAACTTGTGAGGTGTGGTAGGAAACGGGTATTTCCTGTTGGTGTGTTCTTCCTTCCTGCCACAGCATGCGTATGCTTCACTTTGAAATAAATTCTCATCTATTATCGAAAACAGAATCCTATATTTGGATTGCACCTAATCTTGTTTGGCAGTTTTTAAGCCAGTTGCTTTTTTGCCTACTAGCATAAAGCCCCTCAAAAACTCAAACTGATTTCTAGAATGAAGCCTCAAAAATCTGACAAGCACTAGGCTTCTGTTTCTTATGTGTATTAATCAATGCTGTTTGAAATGAGTATGTGGTTAGTAAAGCTGATTGGTAGCATAATTATTCATGTGTGTATTTTGATTTTTGTTTTCATAGGCTTCAAACAGTGCTTCATATATCCAAGATGCCTTCCAGCTCTTGCTGCCTGTACTGCAGATCTCTCTTATTGAGGCTGGAACAGAACTATCACAGCAATAAAAATCCTTCTAATTAAGAACTTTTTGACCTTCCCACTTCGTAGTTTCCACGCTGGAGAATGATGTAATGGCTCTTATTAAAGGGAAAAAGATTAACTCTGATCACTGCTGGTGCAAGAACGGTGATTAAATGCCGCCTGGCAATGACAGCTCTTACAGCACATTGTGAGATGTGATTAGCATAGTCCAGGCTGGTGGACAACATGACAGACCTAAAGTGCAGATTGCTCCTCTGTTTTCATGGACTGTCTATATCTTTTCACTGAAATCCCTCTGTTGTATGTGTTAACAAGCGCTTTGGAGAAGCTCTGGACTGTGAAAACAATGCTGGAGAAAGGAGTAGTAGCTGGCTAGTTAAAGAGTTAGCTAAAATCATGGTGTGATTTTTAAGTCAGAGAGACATAATTAGGTTCCTGATAGCTCTGTGTTGGTGTTGAAATGAATATTGAATAGGAGGTGCAAGAAAAGGCAAATATTTATGATTATGAACCTTGCAGTTCCTAGGCTGGAAAGAATAGAGCAGAGAGAATTCCTTATCAAAGTGTTGTTGCTGAAGAGAAGCTCTGGCTTCCTGAAGATGTCTGTTAATGACTGGGGGATGTGGGACGGGGACTCTCACCTGGGTGCTGTTTCTCATTCTCTTGCAGAGTGCTTGCTTCAGCACGAGCTGGGAAAATGCTGATCTGGCCCTAAGAATGTGGCTGCTTTGCTTTATAGCAATAAATGAGAACTAGCTAAAAGGGATTGACTCATGTTTGGGCAATTTAATGAGAGAATTTAGCAGGAGGACTCTGCTTTTTCAGTGCAGCTTGACATGTCAGCCACAGACTGTTCACAAACTCAGGTACTGCTTTTCTCCTGTTTTTGTGTAAAAACAGGATAAAGCAATGCTCCTTCTTCTTGGAAGGTATATTAAAGTAGAGGGAGAGGAAGCAATTTGGTTCTGTTAGCAGGAGTCCTAATATGTCTCAGAAGCTGCTCCACATATGGTATCTGTTTCTTTGTGCTGTGAAAGTTCCCTGCTTTGTTCCTTTTTGCGATTTCTATCTTTTGAGCCTGCCCATTGGGAGGGAGCAGGCTCTGTTGGAATCACAAGAGCAGAAATGCACAGCTAAAATGGAACTTCAAGTAGTCCAGAATAGCTAACCAGAGGTGACCGAGTGTCACACCTGCCTCTGTACTTGCTCATTGGTAATGGTGATGCTCAAATCCCCTTTTGAAAATCCTCTGGGTTTTAGCAGGTCTTGCACGTTTCTGCTGTACTGAAGGCTTAACATTCCTCTGCTCTATTTGTGCAGTAGAGAAGTGTTTATTATTAGGATACCTTTTGGCTAATGCTTCTCTGACTTTATGTACATGGAAAAAGCCTTGCCTGAGTCCGGGTTAGACTGATCACATCTCTAAGGGGAGAGCCTTTTTTGCATCTTAAAACTAGACTTGAAAGGAATGTGTCTGGGGTAAAAAAAAAAAACTGCACTACAATAAACTATATTTTTCTCTTTTTACGTTGATAGCATTATTAAAGAAAAGATTTGTTTTGACAACTGTTTCGGTTAAAAGCTATCAAGATAGCAATGGACATGAACAACATGAGAAGAAAGAACAGTGTTGTTTTTTCTTCTCAGCCCTGCCTGTGGTTTGCAGGCCAGGGCTGGGTGCTGCTGCGGGGCTTTTCTCAGGGCAGGGTACCGTCTCATAGGAAAGAGGGCTCTGAACCCGCAGCTGAGCGCTGAGTTCCTGGATCACTGCGAAATGGCAGCTTTGCTCCTGCCGCAAAGCCAAAATTTACAGAAATGTCAGAAGAGAAGAAATAAAGATAACAAAGTTTTATGAAGCAGCAGCTGCTCTTATTGCAGATAAATTTTACTGACCCACAGTGCTTTAGTGCAGAGTAGTTTAATAATTAAAGGAAATGAGGTGGTGGTGGTTGGTTTTTTTTTGAAGATGCAGACAGTAATTCAGTCATGCCCACCTGGATTTTGTTATAGCAGCCAATAATCGACTGTGCACCAGCTTGTGTACCAGCACAAGGACTACAGTAGATCGCCAACAAAAACAGTTCCACAGTTGCTGAAATCCTCTTACCCAAAGGATTCATCAGAATTCAGCATCCAACTGTCTGGAGGTCTTATTGCTCAGCCTTCACTTGCGCGTGAACCTAATGAGAGCTGGCAGTAATTTGAGCACTTCTGGTAGTGTTTGGGGAGGTGAGAGGTGGCTGAGAATAGATAAGAGTTCGCTAAGATGCTGGCAGTGACTTCGAGGGGAGGGGAAAAAAAAAAAGCTTTCCACAATTATTTTCTTTCCTCGGGAGAGATTCTGTTTCTTGCAGCTGTAAAAGCTGCTTCCTGGCAGCTGCTGTGGAAAGGTTTAAAACATAAAAAAGGCTTGGTCTTCCCGATGGGTTTGGGGACTTGCTCCCAGCCCTTGCCCAACCAGCTTCCCAGGAACTCATTTTTCGTTATTAAAACACGCACGTTCAGCAGCAGCAAAACCTCTGACACGGGTGGGGTGAGCAGTTGTCCTCGTTTGGCAGAAGCAGCAGCTATGTTGCCACTGGTGGCCCCGAGCCAGGGGACAACCGTCCCAGGTCACCCGCAGCACAAATTAAATGGTCTGACTCAGGCAGGAAGGAGAGAGATGGGAGGAGGAGGAGGAGGAGAGCTCTGACATTTCCTTCCCAGGTGTGCACACTGGATCCTGAATAAACAGCAGTCTACGATGATGTGATTTAAGCAGAGGGATTGGTCTGCTGTAGCCAAAGGCTCCTTGGCACAGAAATGGAGGATGTAAGTGCCCACTGCTGTGCTAATTAATGTTTTCTGGGAGTTTAGTTAGTCCCCTCGCAGCTCTGCACTTTGACAGCAGCTTGGAGGTGGCCATGTGCGGGTGTTTTGGGTGCCAGGCTGGCAGGTTGCTTTCCTTCCTTCAAGGGCAGCTTTGTGCCTGCTGCGGGGCGAGAGCAGAGCCTGTGCAGTCTCTGAGCTGGCACCTAGAAGTGGCTGTGGCTGTCACTCTCTGCTCTCCTGCTGCGTGGTGGCAGCCACCCCTGTGCTGTAGGACACTGGTAGCCACAGCCTGGACCGACGGCTGGGATGGTCCCTGAGAGCCAGGGTGCTGCTTTGTGTCCAGGGAGCGATGGCAGGGCTGTCCCTTGGGCTGCTCTAACTGGAGGATGCTGCAGGCTTCGGTCCTTCGTGTCAGAGTACCGAGCGCCCAGCTGGGGCTGGCAGGGAGCGAGCAATGAGGTCACCAGTTAAAAATGAGGTCGAGCATGGTGTTTGTGGGGGAGGATCCTCCTAAGGTGGCAGGAGCTGCTCAGAGGAGTGTGGGTGGATGCCAGCCGGTCCCGACACCAAACAGCCTCCGTGGATCTGGCCCAGGACCCCATGGTGTCTCCACCAAGCTCCCGTGCCATACCCTGAGCCCCCTGGCTGCGTCACCCCGGGCTGAGGCAGGGTTGGTGCCATCGTTTACCCCCAGACTGAGCGCTGGCCACCAGGAGTTCCCCGAATGATTTGTGTGTGCGCTAAAGCATCTCTGCTAGAAAGCACCACGGCTATCGATTGTAAAAACGGCAGCAATTGGGACTCCGCTACCGGTTTTGCTAAACTGCTGCAGGGTTTATCCACGCTTCCCCTTAAAACCCATCCCTTACTTCTGATCTAAACCTGCTGAGGGGACTGTTGCTCTGCAGCTGGGGCTGGTGCAGGCTCTGGTGGAGGAGGCCTGGGGCAGACATGGCCAGGTTTTGGGGACGAGGGACTTCTGCACAGCTGCTTGCTCCCTGCATGAGTTACCCAGGGTTAGTCTTGCTGGATGGGAGAGGGCTCCACGCATGCTGTAAATTAAAGTAAAATGACAGTGGGAGCAACTTTGTTGTAGAGTTGAAGGTTTTAAATGGGGCAAATCTTGTGGGAGAAATAATACCTTTTATTAGGTAGAGAAAACAAATTAGCTTTCAGGTACACAAGCCCTTCTTGACATTATTGTTACTGTTATTATCCCATATTGGTGCTATTGGAAACGAGGGCACTGCGTTAGAGGGGAAGCACATTATGCAAGTGTTTAGACCTGCCGGTAACTGCTCTCTGCTGACAGGTGTTTGCTTAATGATATGTTGGAGCGAAAGCCAGCAGCAAGGACAAGCATCGGAGGGAGCTGGGAGTGCTGAGCTCTGCCTCGTCTGGCCTTGCCGGGACCTCCGGGAGCAGCCTGACGCCTCCCACCAAGAAGGGAGCAAGGACCTGCTGGAGGTTCCTGGTTCCAAGAACACCCCCAAATTCCATCTCCTCTACTTCAAACAGAGTCCTGACCATAGCACATTCCTGGGTTGAGTCCCCAGTGCCCGCCCTCATCCCAGGGCTGGTCCTTGTGGATGTCTGCAGCCTCCAGATCTGCCCTGGCTTGCTTGCAAAGGGTCAGGAGGTCTTTCTGTTCCTGCCTGCGCTGGGGGCACTGTCAGTCGGGCTCTTGCGGGTACAAATGGGACTGTTCGTGTTCCTGGTGTCATGTGCTGCGGGTGGCAGAGCCAGTTTTTCTGCTCTGAAAGTGGGACTGGGGAGGAGACCGCAACACTCAAATACCCAGATCCCTGGTAGCTGCCAGCCAGGCATCAAGGAGGCCACTTGCCTTCTTCAGCTCCAGGTAAGGCGCTTTGCTGTCTCCCTCGTGTCATTGAGGGGATTTACAGAGTTGCTTATCAATTTGATGGGCTGGAGAAGCAGAGCAGGAGGGCAGGTTGCAGCAGAGGATGCAGCAGGAGCATCCCTGGGAGGGCTCGCACTCCGTGCAGTCTCGGGCATCGTGCCTGAGCCTCGTGGGAAGGACTTCGGTCCTCTGGGTAAGACAGGAGCGGGCACAAACACTGGGACCTGTGAGCCCGTTGTGCCTGGGGGGTAAGGCCATCCAGGCTATTGCACCAAGTGGGGTATGAATACGCAGGTTTGCTTCATTAGCCAGAGGTGTGATCCACGGGCACCTTGCGCTTTGCTTGGCCACGGAGAGCAATTACAGCTTGTCAGTGGGGACCATAGGGCCGGTCGCTGGGGTTTGCTGGTTTGCCTGTGCGGGCTTTAGGGAACCAGCTCTTCTGGGGCAGGGAGACCTGTCTGCCCAAAACGCGGGTGGCCAAGGCTACTAAGGAACAGGCAGAACTGGATCTGCTGGTCTGGGATGGGAAAAAGGGCTGAGCGTTGGCAGCCATCATCTGAGCCACCACACGCAGCAGGGGCTGCACAGGGCGCTGGGTGGCACCAGCTCAGACAGGACCCTGGCAGAGCCCTGGGGCAGGGGAGCCCACCCCACCTCTTGGCAATCAACTGGGTTGGTCCCCAGGGACAGGGCTACCGGTATGGTTGGGAATTAATGGGTTGTAACCCCCCACAGTGGCATTTCTTAGCATGCATTGGGGCAGTGGTACCCTTCCCCAGCCCTGGGCTGCTGGGCTTTGGTCTGGTTGCCCATCTCATAGTGCAAAGCTTGAGGTCCACCTCTGTGTACCTTGTGCCTTTCCTATCTGCTCACCCCCCGGCAGTGAAAGCCCAAGGCAGGGGCATCTCCCGCAGATTTGGGGCTGGGTACACGCCACAGGAGCTGCAGAGCAGCTTTGGCGCATAAGACCTCCAGTCAGGTTATCAGCTGCATCTTCTCCTGCACCTTCCCCGGGGCTGCCTTTTCTTTTGTTAACGTTTGATTATTTTTAATGATTTTAGATTAAAATGTAATTATTTTCAATTAGTAGTTGCACTTCTTAATTACAGAGATGAATTAGATTACTGTTCATTATTAATTAGATTTTAACTTTGCACTGATTACGCCTTTTATCAGCCACTTCCCACACTCCTGCCCTCCCCATGCCGCCTGCCTCTCCCCTGGTGCTGCCCCAAACTCTGCTGCTTCCCGCTGCCCTGCAGCATCCCGGGGGGTTTAAAACCTGTCTAGAAAATACAGATCAATGTTATCGGCTCAGAAACTACTCTTTTAAAAGCCCAAATACCAACCAGATGATGTCATTTGGTGGCTAAAAAAAAAAAATAAAAATAAAATTAAAAGAAAGCATTAATACCCTGCTTCCTCCATGGCTGGCTGGAAGAGAAACTGTTTCCTAATTACCTGCTGCAGCAGTGACCCTGCTTTTCCCTGCAAGCAGAAGGGACCCAAACCCTCACCCCTGCTGCCTCCCCTCTGCCCCTATTCCATGAACTTTGTTTGGTCCTGCTATTTTCAAAGCAAGCTGTCGTCTTTTTTTTCTTTTCATCTGTCACCTTTCAGGCACCTAATCAATGCTCCGAGTTTTCTTGCCGTTGCTCTCCGTTTCTCCTCTGCTCGCTGCTGCCTCCACCTCCCTCCCTGCCATCGCCCTGTCCCCAGAGGAGGTCTCCTTTCTACAGGGGCTTCCTGGGAGCCCCAAAGCCTGCTCTCTATCGATTCATCCTCATTTAATTTTAAATATTTCTCTGATTTGCACCTGCTCACGGGGAGGTTTAAGGCATATCCTTGCACACTTGCCCTGAGATTTCTCTGTCTAACTCCTTCACTTTCCCCTCGCTGCTTCCTCGGGCAGAGGGCAGTGGATGCTGCCTGGGTGGGCGCAAGGGCTGGTCCTTTTTTTCTGGAGGTCACAGACTGCTTTACCCCTTTCCCTGCTGTTTTGGGGGGCAGGAAGTGTACAGGGCCTCTTCTCTCATGGAGAAATGAAAACCAAATGGTGGGGTCCAGGAATGTGTTTTCATCCCTGAAATGTTCAGCTCACTCCACTCTCCAGTTGCTCCTTCAGGTCCCCTCTGTGCTGCAGGTGTGACGGTCTTGTGCCCCTGACCCCTTTGGCTTCGCTGAAATGTCGACAATCCTGAAATGTGAGTGTTCGGTGTGAACCCAGGGGGACTTGCTGCGTTTGCCTGTGCTGGATGCTGCACGCTGGTGACAAACCTCCTTCTGTGCCCCATCATAGGGTTTGGACGGGAAGATAAGGAGAGAGAGGAGAAGGAAAAAGACAAGGAAGAAAAGAAGGAAGAAGAGAAGGAAGAAGAGAAGGAAAAGACTGAGGGAGAAAAAGAGAAGGACAAAAAGAAGAGGAGGAAGAAGAAGAGAGATGAAAAGGTAGGGGAATTATGGAGTTCTCTGCAGATCAGCTGCTGAACTATTTGCCAGAGGGTTTCCAGCCCCAAAGTCCCCACTGCAGTGCTCAGGGTGAGCCCAGCACCTCCTAAACCATCTGATGCCGGGGGCTGTGCTGGGCCCCCCCTGGACCAACAGTGCCACTGGCTGTGTGGTGTCTGTGGGGCACCCAGCACCCTGAGCAGCCTGCCCAGCATGCAGCAGGATGGGGCCAGCTCCTGTGAGGATGATCGGTGTCCCAGGGGGGACAAAAGCAGCTACAGAGTAGGGCCACCTCTGCAGGTGAGCGTGGTGCAGTGGGGACGTGAATGATGCAGAACCCCCAGGTTACCACCGAGCCCTGTGGAGAAGGATGCTTGGCACAGGCAGGCACGGGGCGGCAGCCAGGGTTAGAATCACAGGATGGTGAGGGTTGGAAGGGACCTCTGGAGATCATCTAGTCCAACCCTCCTGCCAGAGCAGGGTCACCTCCAGCAGGTTGCACAGGACGGCGTCCAGGCGGGTTTGGAATGTCTCCAGAGTGGGAGACTCTACCACCCCTCTGGGCAGCCTGTGCCAGTGCTCTGCCACACTCAAAGGAAAGAAGTCCCTCCTCAAGTTTAGATGGAACTTCCTATGCTCAAGTTTGTGCCTGTTACCTCTTGTTCTGTCATGGGGCACCACTGGCAAAAGACTGTTCCCATCTACCTGGCGCTCTCCCTTTAAGTATTTATAAGTATTGATTAGATTCCCCCTCAGCCTTCTTTTATCTAGACTGAAAAGCCCCAAGTCCCTCAGCCTTTCCTCATAAGAAAGATGTTCCAATCCCCTCATCATCCTTGTAGCCCTTTGCTGGACCCTCTCCAGCAGTTCCCTGTCCTTCTTGAACCGGGGAGCCCAGAACTGGACCCCATACTCCAGATGTCGCCTCACCAGGGCAGAGTAGAGGGGGAGGATGACCTCCCTCGACCTGCTGGCCATGCTCTTCTTGATGCACCCAAGAAAGCACCAAATGATTTACATCCTGACTGTGAAGGGAAGCTGTGTCTGACACATGGCAACCCCACACCTCTGGCAGGTGGAGCTATGCCATCCACAGCCTAGAAATCACACGGCATGTGTGGCTTTTCCATTGAGAGACAGCTCTCTATTTGCTCCCAATATTCCTAGTTAGCTCTCCCTCCTTTTCTCCCTATTTCAACCCAGATGAGATGCTGCTGTGGACAGCGATGCTGTCTGCACTGCGCACACCGCTGAATCCTTGCTCTTGGCTCTGGAGGTCTCTGCGGGTCCATGGGCACGTGTGGGTCCACAACAGCACCAGTGGTGCCAAGCCTGCCTCAAGATGCCCACAGGACCAGACATCGCTCTGACTCAAGGCTCTAGCTCGAGCAGCAAACGGGGTGTCAGGGTCCCTGGTGATGCTTATCCTTCTCTCTTTGCCTCTGCAGGGAGGTGGGGAAGAGGACAGGAGCAGCAGCAGCTCCGGCAGCGACTCAGAGGAGGTAACCACACCAACAGCGTCATGCTGGGCCTTGGTCGGCCCGAGGGATTTGCACCTGCAAACCCCCGTGTGGGTGCTGGTTGCGGGTGCTATTGAATAGCTACAGATACCAGGGGATGGAAAGCACTCCCCGCACATGGTGTCCCTTTTGTTTTTGTTCCTGCCCCAGGACCACCGCAGTGACAAGGAAGATAAAGAGTAGCTTTTCCATGCTGGAGCAGCAGCGTGCGCCCTGGACACACCAAGAAGGTGGGGATGTAAACGACAGCACGTGCTGGAGGGGGCCTTGGCCGCTTTTAGCCAAATAAAGGTGTTTGTGGGCTCCAAAGAGAAATGCTATTTATTCATCCAGTCACGCAGCCTCCCCAGTGCTATCTGGCCCTCCCGAGAAGGAAACAGCCAAGGAAAGGCAATAGGCGGGGAGCTGGGATCTGGGTGACCGCAGGCAGGTTTTGCTCAAGACCATGGAAGAGTCTGGAGAGAAATCCCAGGGCTCTGGCTGCCTGGCTCTGCGTAGTCCTCCAAAATTAGGTAGTCCCACTATCCTCCTTGTCCGCCTCCGTGCCACTTGCTAAGGGATGGAGCAACCTGAGCGGGGACAGACGCCTGGGGCTGTGCTGAGCTGTT
>VZSZ01000675.1:200557-224340 GCA_013398815.1 Ibidorhyncha struthersii
GCCCCCCCCGGCCCCCTTCTGCAACCGGCTCTGGCAGGACATTTGCCTGCAGGGTCAGGATCGGGCCCGGGGGGGGTGGTGGTGTGTGTTGATCTGCTTTAGTGTCTGGCTGTAAGTGGATTTCTTGGAAAGTAATGCTTAAATAAAAGGGGTTATACAAGGCGTCTGGAGCAGGGGGTTGGGACGCGGAGGCAGAAGGTCCTTTCTCCACCGGCGTTTCTATGACAGCAGTCAGCTCTCCTCGCGCGGCGCAGACACTTATTCATCGCCTGCTGCGAGACGAGTGCCAGAGGTTCAGGGTATGACTGGAACCAAAGGGCTGAGCGGGTCAGCCGATCCTGGCGTTGGCAGCAGAAAGCAGGTCCCTTTATGCAACCTCCCGAGGCATCCGTCTCGTGCCCCGTGCACCTGTTTTTCAGCGCAAATGCACGTGCACAGTCCTGTAGTACCGTTTGCCTTATTGCCAGATTGTCTGATTGGGGTGTAGAATTATATATGTCTTTTTAAGAAGCATCTGTGAGTATAAAGAGGAAACGTTGCAAGCTCTGTGCTCGGGTCTTCCCTGCACGCTCCGTTCCCTGAAGGACAAGGAAATCTGGCTTAGGGCAACAAGGAAATTCAATCACGGCCGCAGCTCCCGTAAACCTGCGCTTGCTGGTGTTGCTCGGGCTCAGCTGTGTGGGTGGTGCTTTCGGGACGTGTTTTCCAACTCCTGCAGACTGCTTTCAGGCTGCACAACTTCGTACGGGCTCCCCTTGGCTTTCAAACATAACCGCTGATAAAATGTTCAACCCACGAATATGTTTTTTTTTGTGGTTCAGCGTCGCACGATGGGCCAGTCTGCCGTGCCTCACTCAGTGCAGCCCGCATAGCAGTGCTCTTCGCTTGGGAGAAAATAAATTGTCGACTTTTTATCTTCTGTTTTTCTGAGTGAACAAAAAAACGCACTGTAACGCGTAACACAGGAGGCCTCCCAACACGCCTGGAGCCGGGAGGCTGGGGAGCGCTATCAGTCACTCATCGGCTGCCGGGGCCGCCAGCTGGCTTACGTCCCTAATGTCTAATGATATCATAGATCAAAAATAGCTGCAGCAGAAGAGAAATGCAGAATTCATAGCCCCATTTTACACATCGTGTTTTCACCAAATCAGTTGCTTTATTGCTGGGCTGTGCAAATGTTCGAATGGGTTTGCCCACAGGGAAAATAAACCTCTGGACTTTGTACCCATTAGTTCATCTCTACCTGTCGTTAGGGGCTGCAGTATTTCATCACTGGATGTGTGCTTGTGGGACGGGGTACCGAGCAGCAAGTTCCCACGTTTCCTGACTTGAGCCCTAAGGTCCCAGCTGACGTTATTGGTGAAAATAAGCTCCAAGGGATCAGGTGTTGCTGTGCTGCACAGCTCAGCATGGCCAGTGCAGCCTTGGTGCGAGAGTGGCTGGGTCCAGGCTCTCTGCTGCTCTCTGGGTTGCGGTGGCACCTTGAGCCCCAGGCAGAGCGCGAGGTCTGCCTGTGCTCTGCGCTGGGCGTGGGGATAAAAGTAGGTGATGATAGCTGTGGCAGAGCTTCCTCCTCCATGATAAGACGTGATGGGGTGCCTGGGCATGGTGGCAGCGGAGGTAGGCAGGGTTGCGGGCAGACGCCAGCTTCCTGCACCCTGCTCTCACGGGGCTGCTCGTCCGGACCTGCAGTTTGCTGGCAGAACTGCATCAGCGCCGTGTTTGAACTGGGGCAGGAAGAGAGGCTGCCGGGGTTGGGAGTGCAGGACACATCATCAGCGCTGATGTCTCCCGATGATTGCTCGTTGGCCGCTGCCCGGTCCCCTGGCCCCAGCTCGCCACAGCAGAAGCTGCTGGCCCTTCAGGGGTGCTGCCCGCACCCCTTTGCCACAGTAAATGCGGCACCAGTGCTTGCAAATGGTGCCTAATTTACGATGCAGGTTTGGCCTCAGAGCCAGCATCCTACTGGTGATGGTATGATTCTGTGACACAGGGCTGGGTGCACGGACCCATTGCCTTAACTGGAAAACCCGCAGTGCGATGGATGTAGGTCACCCCCGCGGGAAGTTGTGATATAACGGGGTGGGTCTGGGAATCCTCCATGGTTCAAACCCACAAACATAACCACACCTGGTTACTACATGAGTCGCACTGTTTAGGCATTTGGGGTGCTGCTCATTCATACTCTCCGACATCCCCCACCCCGATTCCCCTGCTGGCAGTGCTGGTAGAAAGGAAGGTCTCTATGGGGTTTCACTGAGGCAGAAGAGAAAAGGGTCTCACTGCCTGTTATTTAAGAGCATGCAGGAGCATGTGGGGTGCCCAGCACTGTGACGCTTGGGTTTCATGGCCAGCAGCACCTGTGGGAGCTGTGCCCCCACCCCCCGCCACTGAGATCCCATCAGTGACATCTCGCTGATGAGGAATTAGATGCTCAGTTCCCTTCCTGCTCTTTGAGAAATCTCAGCCTTTTCTCATACTTGGAAACCCTGAGTCATGTGGTGGGGGCAGATCCTTGCACCCACCCTAGTTTCCCCTCTGTCCCTGGAGAGTGGGGGCAGCCCGGTGGGTCGGGGAGGCTCCCCAGGGTTTTGGGATCACTGGTCTCTGCAGCTGCAGGCTCGTTTGGTAACATGTTATTGTGGCTCCGCTGGATGAATCACATTGCAGAGCCTCCTGTGGCAACAGGCTCTGTAGGGACTACGTGTATGGTACAGCCTTTTTGCTGCATCCCAAAAGGATGGATGAGAGCCCAGATCCCAGTATGGCTGAGCCCCAAGGCAGTGGTGGGGCACCTTAGCTGAGGGTCTTTGGAGGAGAGAGGGAAAGATGAAGGAAAGAGCCTCAAAGCGTTTAAAAAGTAGATACTTAAGGGGAAATAACTTCCTTGCTGAGACTCATGAGGCTAGTGACTCCTGCTGAAGAGGGGCGTGGGAGCTGGCTCTGCTCAGTGCGAGGCAGTGGCACAGGGGCTGTCCCACTGCAGTGGCATCTTCTTGGCCTCATCCAGCCCCTCTGCCTCACCGCAGATGGACTCATCACACGAGTGATCACATTTCTCTTTCCAGCCCCGGACGCCAGCTCCCTGCGGCTGTGCCGGGCAGAGGTGTTCATGGCGCTGGGGCAGCACCCGCAGGCGCTGGAGGATCTGGATGCTGTGTGCAAGGCTGAGCCTGGACAGCACGAGGTGAGCAGAGGGGAGACCCCATCGGCTGGCTGCACTTGGAACCAAATATTACTGTTCGGGAGCGGTTTCTTCCTTTCCTGAATTCTCCTAGCCATTGGATTCATCCTGCTCAGAAATACACTTGCCAAACCCATTAAGTTGCAAATCCAGGCTGCAAGTGCTGTGTTGCACTAACGGGAGAGGTCCAGCACCGCGTCCCTCCTTCCTCGCGTGCAGGCACTGAGGACATGTAGCCATGCTGGTGCGCAGGATCGCAGCGGGGGGCTCGGGGAAGGGTTGGCTGGAGGCTGAGCTGCCCTTGGAGAAATCAGCCCTGGGAGCTCACTTGCTGATTTGTGAGGCACTCGTTGGCAATAGTTTTGCAGCTTCAAAGGCAGAAGCCCTTGACTCCTTCTCTAGGTCTCTGTAGGGTTTGGTTGCTTGACTTTTGCAACTTCTGCATTTTGGGAGAATCCTGTTTTATGGGTACTTGCCTGCAGCTGGACCTGTCCTTTTCAGACATCTGAGCACAGGAGCAGCGACGTGTCCGCGTGCTTTGGCCTGGGATGGGAGCAGGCGGGAGGCTGGAGGGAGCTTCCCTCGGAGCTTGTGTGGGAGCTGAAGGGCATGTGCTCGGCTAGTCACTGTCTCATAGTCACTGCAGGTTTTTCTGCTCTGCAGGGCTTCTTCAGGAAAGGGAAGGTGCTTCTGGAGATGGGACAGAAAGCCGAAGCTCTACTGGTGTGGGAGCACTGCCTGACACTCAATCCTCGTTTCCACCCCGCTCGGAGAGAGATGGAGAAGGTGCGTGTGCCATACCGTGGCAGGGTCCTGCGCCCTCGCATTGCACAGGGAGATGCCCTTGTCCTCTGAAGGATTCACCTCCATCATGGTCATGCTGTTCT
The DNA here is from genome assembly GCA_013398815.1 of Ibidorhyncha struthersii. Taxonomy (NCBI): domain Eukaryota; kingdom Metazoa; phylum Chordata; class Aves; order Charadriiformes; family Charadriidae; genus Ibidorhyncha; species Ibidorhyncha struthersii. The sequence continues at coordinate 204,629 of VZSZ01000675.1, forward strand.
GGCCAGCATTGGGATCAAGGGAAGTTGGGTCCTGGTCCAAGAGCCTTCCCATCACTCCGATGCAGGTTCACCTGTGAAGAAAACTCCCCTTCCTCAGTCCATATCTTCAGGTCTCAGGTTTTGCAGGGTTTAATACTGCAATGGCATGAGCTGGGCTTTGAGGCAGCATCAGTAGTCACTCAAGGCAAAGCAGCCAGCCAAAAGCTGCCACTGGAGAGTCAATGTCTCTTCTGCAAATGATTTCAGGCCATCACCCACCCATGTAGCAAAATCACCATCACCAGTGGGGCCTCTGGCAGTATTCCCAGCACGGGGACTTCATGTCATGAGTGGGCACTTGCCCTCCAGGAGGGAAAGGTCAGGGGAATAGGGAATGACCTTATACCCTGCACAGCTCACTCCCTTCCTGCTCTTGGTGAGTGATGGAGAACATGGGTCCCAGCCCTGAAAATACACCATTTTGTTCTCTGCCTTGTGGTGCTTCCTTCCTTATGCAATACTAAGGCAGTTGTTTGACAAGAGAGCTCAGCCAGCGCTGAAACAAGTGACCCTGACGTGCCCTGTGGTGAGCAGGAGGCTGCTTTGGGGAAAGAGGGAGCTTGGCAACCCACCCAGGTGCCTGCTTTCTTCTCCCAGCACCCTCTGAGCCCCACTTTCTCCTTGCAGATCCTCATGCGAGAGGATGCTCCTCAGCCACACACGGCTGCTGCACGCCCAGGTGGTGCTCACCGCGGCTCAGCTGGTCCCCAGGTGGATGAAGGGAGCCCTGCGCTCCCATCCTCCTCCCCACGAGCCCAGGTAAGAGAGCCTGCAACCATCTGAGACTGCGATGGGACTTAATGTCCCAAATTGGGGTTTTCCAGTGATGGGAATGGAGGTGTGATAAGGGGAGGCTGTGCAGGACTGTAGCTGTGTGCACGTGGTTGCATGCTGAGGTGAGAAGCTGCAGGTAGCAGAGGGTGGGAGAGCAAAGACACCATCGGAGCTGACGCTGTGTGGACTGGGAAAGGAGAGGAGGCTCTTTCTGTCTCCATTCCTCTCCCAGTTTTATTCTGCAATACTTCTGATAAGATTTCAGACTCTCATAGTGTTTAAAACACCCAAGTCACATTACATTCAAGAAAAAAAAGGAAAATATCAGCTTTAATGTTTTTTTTTTTCATCCAGATCCCACATTTGAGAACAGTTCAGACCATTAGCAGTGATTAAGGAAAGCTCCTCTTTTGCTCTTTGCCTTCTATAGAATTTGGCAGGTTTGGGAAGAGGGGGAAATCAGAGAAAATGTGCTCAGGTGCGCCCAAATGCCATGTGGTACATCTGGACAGACTAACCATGTTTTGACCATGAGATGCGCAAGGATGTCTGAAGGCCATACTCCCCCGCTTGTCCCTCAGATGTTACCATGCAGCAACACACCAGAAAAACCCCCAGTGACATCGCGCTCGGTGGGGTGGATGGGGCAGTATCTTCAAAGGGAGAAGAGGTTTTGGGCTTGATTCCATCTTTGCTGTGTCTAGGATCAGGAGGGAGAGCCAGTGGATGGCAGAGGGGACGCTGGGACTGAGCACGGCCAGGGGACAGCCACCCTTTCCCAGCCAAGGCGACAGCAGGAACCGGAGACTTCGTCGGAGAGGCAGAACCGGCAGTTGGTAGGTGAGTGTCATCAAAGGTACCAAGATCTCATCTCATACAAAATGCTTTTTTTCAAATCTGGTTTGGCACTGAAAACTTAGTGCTGGCGTTGTGTGCCAGCTCCGTGAGCAGACATCCCAGGGGCAGCTCTGGCCAGCACATTTGCTGCTTCTCATGCGTGTGAGGAGGATCTGATCCTCCTACCTCCTGGTTCACCTCCTGGTGAACGTACACCAAACCTTTGGGTCTCACTTGGTGAAAAGTCCTTGCTAAAGCCAGACATCCCTTGTTCCCTTTGTGGAGCCAGGGAGAGGCTTCCTTTGGTTCCCGTAGATCGCAGGTTAAATTCCCTTGCGATGCACACAGCGTGTCATGCACTGGGGGAAGCGGGCACCTCCATTGGTATTAACTTCCCATCAGCATCCAGTCAGACAGCTTCCATGTACGTGGGTTTGCATAAAGCAGTGGTGATGCCTCATGGCTGGTCTCCAGAGACCTCCATCTGGGAGCTTCTTAAGTCACTTCATCTCCCAGTGCCTCAGTTTCCCTGCCTGCAGAAGGAGGTAGGGGGGTACCACCTTCTTCTGCCGAGCACCATGAGACCCACTGATGTAAAAGCTATGGATGAACATGGGTGGGTTAACAGAAGGGTTTATGTCACATTCCCTAGCGGTTTTGTTTTGAACTTTCAAGGCACTTTGTGTAGCAGTTAACTACTTACACCTCAGGTCAAGGTCAGAAAGCCAAGATTAATTTTCAGTATTGAAATGGGGGGTCTTCTCTTTCCTTCTCTTTTGCCAGTAGATAATGGAGAGGAGACAGCAGCAGCAAAGTGTACCCAGCTGTGCCTCGGGGAGCTGCTGAGTGTGGCTGACTTGGAGTGCTCCCTCTGCATTCGGTGAGTTCTCCGGCAGGAGAGCTTTTGGGATGAAGAGTTAGCACCTGCTGGGTTTTCTTTCCTGGTGTGGATCTTTCTTCACATCTTAATAGCAAACTCAGTCCCCAGTACTGCTGAGACGCAGGTTTCGGTAGAGATAAGAGAGGAAGACAGGGGCGTGCGTTGCCCTGCCAGGCTGTTAGAGCTCAGACCGCCCTGTCTCAGGCCACGGCATCGTTAGGTCTGTAGCGCTTGGGACATCGGTGTGGAGGTGGGGATGTTCAGCGAGGTCGAAGACCGAAAGCGGTGTTTGCCCTTTGTACCCGCAGGCTGGAACAGGAAGGTGTTGCCCCGGGTAAACACCATCCCTGATGGGGACATTGCAAACCCAGAGGGGAGCATTTCCGAGCTGTGTGCCTGCTGGAGGTGGAAAAGGGGACAGGGTAGAGCCTGTGTCCGTCTGCTGACTAGGGGCCCGGGAAGGGCTGGGTGCTGCCACAGGACGTGCTGAAGCCAGGCTGGTATTTCTGGTGTGTCTCGGGACCACGGGCAGTTGTGGAACCGGCTGCTGGCAGAAGGCCGGGTGCTGCACCGCCGGACGTGCAAGACAGTTGAGGTCTCCTGTGCGGTGGCTTTGTCCAGGTCTGGGCATGGCACAGGGGAGTGACACAGGGGAGAGAGAGAGATCGGCTGTATCAGATCTGAAATAGGTGAATGTAGGTCTCTTCTAAGAGCAGGGAAACATAATGTTCAGGAGGAGTCAGGGCTCAGTGCTGAGCAGGGCTTTCCTGGGACCCTCATTTCATTTGTGATCCTGGAGCTCCCTGTGAGCAACCCAAGTGCTTGCTGCCGGCTCTGCCCTTGGAGCAGGGGAGAAGGAGGCACTTTCCTTTTGGGCTACACACCACTGCGGGTGTCTGGGGAACCACAGCCCTGCCAGCACCGAGGGGTGCCGTGTGGGTACTGATGGGGTCCGCAGGGACCCAGCAGGGATGGGGAGCAGTGCTCGGGCCTGGGACAGTTCTCATCTTGCATCATTGTGTGAGTCTGACAGTCTGAGCCTAGACTTCTAATTAAAAGAATAAGCCAGTTAGGAACATAATGAGTGAAGGAGTTATGAGCAAAGCTTAGCCAATGCAGCTTTAGTGAAGGTGAGTTTCATAGCTGTGGGCTTACCAGGGCTTGGAAGACACAGAGTGAAATGGCTTTCCATGGCGTCGCGTCCCTGCAGCATCACTGCCTTCAATGCAGAAGGCTGGTGAAGGCAGCAGATTTCCCTTGAAATGGTAGGAGAGGACATGGGAAATGCCTTGTACCTGCTGGAAGCAAAAGCTCTTGCTCTCAGCAAGGTGATACAAGGAAGGTGCAGGTACAAGACTGGGGATAGCCAGAAGCTGCACCCATGGCATTGCCCGCTCTGACCTGCTCGACCCTTGCAGCACCAGCCTGGACCTCTGCAAGTCCCTGGGAGCTTAGTGGGACCCCTGCACCATGGGGCCGAGACCAGCCGGGGTTTCCAAAGCAGGGTGCTGAGCCAGACTTGGGGAACAACAGCTCTGAGGGCACCCAGCTCTGTGAAGTCTCTCTGCTGGGCTTACCTGCGCTCCCTCATGTTGCTCTCCGCAGTCCATTAACTTTGGTCCCTTTGCAGGATGTTCTTTGAGCCGGTGACGACGCCGTGCGGGCACACCTTCTGCAAGGAGTGCCTCGAACGCTGCCTGGACCACCGGCCCAACTGTCCCCTCTGCAAACAGAGCCTGAGAGAGGTGAGGGCACGTGTCCTGCGGGATGGAGCCCGAGGGAGAGCTGGGAACCGGCTCCGGCTGCCGGCAGCGTGCCCAGGGCTGGGGTGGGAAGGTGCAGTGCTCTTACATTAGCAGCTCCCTAAGCATGGCGGTGTCAGCTCCACTCACATGGGAGTGACCAGACAGTTGATAATTAAGACCAAGAGATTCATTTCCACAAGATGCCACAGTGATTTAGTGAGATTGTAAACAGGACTCAGAGGGGGGGGAGAGAGAGAGAAAGAAGCGAATGCTAATTACTTTTAAAAATGGAAATGGATGGAAAACCTGCTAGCCTGGAGATTTGATTTAATCTTTAATGAAAAGGGATTCGGATGAGACCATCAGGGAAATTAGGTTGTCATACAAGGACTGCATCACTGTCAGAGACAGGACGCTGCGTTGGACGGGCCCTGGGTCTGACCCGCGTCTGGAGGTCTCAGCGGAGCTGACATCCCATCCTGCTGGATGGCGTGACATCCCCCGATAGGTTTTATCCCTGACTTTCTCTGATCTAAATTTACCCTCAGCTCCGATGAAAGTGAACGTGATTCAGCGCCAGGCAGGGCCTCAGGGCTCCCCCCCCGTTCTTCTCCAACCTAATTCTGGGTCTAATTTATTTTAGTACTTGAAGGCTGGAAGCTACAGCCCCACCGTGCTGCTGCAGGACATCATGCTGGCCACCTTCCCCGCACAGCTGGCCGAGCGCCGGGAGCTGCACCGGGCTGAGATGGCAGAGCTCTCCAAGTATGCAGGGACCTGCTCCTGTGTGTGTGTGCATGTGTGTGTGCGTGGGGGCTGGGAGGGGCTCCACACCACATACCATTGCTCTGGCTTGGTTCTGCTCAAGTGATGTGTGTCCCACTTTTAGGACCGCGTTGCAGCAGTGCTGGGTGGATGCGGACATGCTCCATGGGGCACCTGGGGATGAGGGGGCATCTCTGCAAGATGTTTTCTGGTTAAAGTCTGCCCTTGGGCTCTTGGTGAGCCAAGTGGAAGCTTAGATGTTGCTCTGTGCTGGCGCATCACTTCTTGGGGTAAAGGACACATCTGGTTTGGGGGAGCGGCTGATGCAGAGCCCTTGGGATGGGATTCACTCCGGGAGGTTTCATAGTGGTCTCTCCTCCTGTCCCTCAGCCTGACCAAGAACATCCCCATCTTCGTATGCACGATGTCCTTCCCAGGCATCGCCTGCCCTCTGCACGTCTTTGAGCCTCGCTACCGCCTCATGATCCGGCGGTGCCAGGAGACCGGCACGAGGAGGTTCGGCATGTGTATATACGAGAATGGGAAAAGGTGAGCTCCTGGGCGAGGTGGCTTCCCTCTGCCCCGGCTGATTTGCACCTCTCTGCCCCAGCCCCAATGTCTAAAATCCCGAGTAGTTCAGGGAGAAGGAACCAGGTGCCGTTTCCTGTCCCAGGAAATCAGCAGGGAGGGGGTGCGTTCCCCACACAGCAGAGTGAAATGGGATCTTGCTGCCTCCCAACATCACCACCGACCAGGCAAGGAATGGGGACAGTGCTGGAGCTGTGCAGAGCCAGCAGTGGCTGTTGAATACAATGGTCTGGGAACAGCTTCTGGCTCAGGATGTCTCTGAGCTGCATGGTTCCCTCGTTGTGTCCTCCAGCTCCTCTTAGTGAGCACTTTAAAATTGCCATATTTCTCATACTCTGTCCTTAACAAGCTGCAAGAAGACACTGGGCTAAATAGGCTTTTGTTTGGTACAGCGTGGCCACGCTTACGTTCCTGGTGGCACCTCCAGATCCCAGGTGAGCTCAGTCTCCAGGCTCCTAACCCAAGTACATGACATATCCTCCCTGTGCTCCGGTCCTGTTCAAGTGAAACGGGATAAACATCATTTTATGGGCTTTGGGAGGATGTCTCTGCAAGGGATGATGTCTTCAGGGACATCAGGGCAGTATGAGGACCTAAGTCATTTTGGTATATGGCAAATCCAAAGGAGTGCAGGCAGTGTGCTCGCTATGCCCTGTCCTCTTAGCAGCAAGTGGTAACGCAGCAGAGTTGAGCGAATCTCCGCATTTGCCTCCTCCCAGCCAGCTTGTTCGTAGGCCTTTTCCTCCTTTGGAGGTGGTGCCTTCAGGAGAAGCAGCTCTCTCACCACTGCTATCCCAGCTCAGCCCCTCTTTTCTCTCCCTGGCTCCCTCCAGTTTTGCTGACTATGGCTGCATGTTGGAGATTCGGCAAATCGAGCTGCTGGCGGATGGGAGGTCCTTGGTGGACACCATCGGCAGGCGGCGGTTCCGGGTGCTGAGCCGGGGACACAGGGACGGCTACAACACTGCCGACATCGAGTACCTGGAGGACAAGAAGGTGAGGGCAGGGCCAGGGCAAAAGCCCCCTCTGCGGTGGGACAGAGCCTCCACATGGAGACCTTCTGCATTCCTCTTCCCTCCACGCAGGTGGCCGGGGAGGAGCTGCAGGAGCTGCAGTGCCTACACGAAAACACCTACCGCTTGGCTCAGCGGTTCTGTGAGCACGGAGACCTTGCCTCCAGGCACGTTTTGATGCAGCATGGACCGCTGCCGGAGAAGGAAGAGGACATCCAGGTAATGTCCCGAGGGAAGGGATGCTCTAAAGAGAGGGTGGGTACCAAGAGAGCCTCTGAAGCAGCGCCGTTCCTGCCCTGACCACCTGGTTTCCCTGCGCAGCTCCTCTCCCCCGGGATGAACAAAACAAACCCCGTTTTTCTCTCCCGTTACCAGTTACAGCATCTCTCACTCAGAGAGATGGTAGAGCTTATTTCTTAGAACTGTTTAATATTTCTTTATGGTTTTAAACTGTTCTCGGAAACAAAGCACTGAGTTTTAAAAGTTTTCCTGAAGTCTTCCTAAATGACAACTGAGAAACTGAAGGGTCTGGGTTTGCAAACACTTGGGAAAGAATAAAACACAAATAGGCAAAGAAATGGACCCTGCAGCTCAGTGAGTCTGCAGTCTCCTGTCTCATTGTGTTCTTTTCAGACAGCCGTGGCTGGCCAGAGGAGAGGAGCTAAGAGGGCAGGATCCAGTTTGCTTAGTAAATTGCTCTCACAAATTCAGATTCTGGAGGAAAAAAAGACCCCAAATTTAGTTTTCACTCCTTTAAGAAAGTGGTTCCTGTCTGGATCGTTACAAATATGCTCTTGCTGGCTTGTCCCAGGCTAAGGTTGTCCTGGCCAGCAGTTGCATCAATGCAGTGCTCAAAATTACAAAACAATTCACCCTATTTTGGCTGAATTGAGCATTTCCCTCTTAGTTTGGCTCAAGTTTTTAAAAAAGCCGGTTTACAAAAGCACTGCCCAGCGGTTGTGCCTGCCTGGCCTGCACTTTGCCTCTTTGAGTGATGATAAGGTAAATGCCCCCAAAGACACCGGCTTCACAGGATTTGGCCTGTGTTTACAAAAAGCATTGCCTTAAACGAGGAAACGCGCAAGATATTTCTTTGTCTCTTTAGTATAGACTTTTTCGCGGTTACATCTCTGTCTGGAGACTCCCTGGGGAATGCCTGTCTGGAAATTAAATTAGTTTATCCAACAGTTTTGAGCCTGGACAGATAAAAGGGTGGTTCAGAGGAATACCTTAGCCAAAGCGGGCATTGCTACCCTGACCAGAGCAACTGTTTCCCATCGGTGATGCTGCCCAAAGGCCACGCATTCACCTTGCCGTTCCTCACACAGGGCTCTCTCCCTCTCGCTCCTCCAGGCTTCAACGGACGGCCCGACGTGGTGCTGGTGGCTCATCTCCATCCTGCCCCTTGACCCGTCCTACCAGCTGAACCTCTTCTCCACCACCTCCCTGCGTGCCCGCCTCACCCAGCTGCAGCGCATCCTCACCGCCCTGCTGCAGCAGCCCCCCGCCGGGCACCCGCTGCCCGAGCGCAGCCCCCGGGGCCACGTCTGAGCCCCTCCCGGCCTCTCTGCAGGGGACACCTCCACCCCCTTGGGTTTCTTTATGTGTTGCTTCATGGGTTTGTGTGTGGTTTGAGCCTCCCCTCCCTCCCCGAAAGTGACCTCAGCAATGAGCTGGGCATGCTCTGCCTGGCTTGGTGGGGCTGGTGCTGCACCGGCAGTGACACTACACCGTCCGTGCCACCTCTGGGAGCTGCTCGGTGACAAGGCGCATGCTGCCGGAATGGGGACTGGGATGGAAAGCTGGGTGGCATCTCGGGAACTGAAGTCACCTGTTGAACTGCTTCGGTGCTAAGGAGGATTCTCCTTATGGCAGAGGACTGAGTGCCAGGATCACCTTGGTTTTGGCTCTTGTGTTTTGAAGGACAAACTAGGGGATTTTGGTACATGGTCCTGCTCCGTGCAGCAGATTTAGAGGCTTGGGAGAGGTCGCACCAGGAGGCAGAGAGGTCCCGATAGCTTCCCCCAGTCCCGGGAGCTGACGACTCTGCCTCCGCTTACGACTTTGACTTAATTTCTATTTGAACGAGAAGAAGGGTTAAATTAAACAATCTGAAACTTATGGTCCTGCTCCTAACCACCTCCATGGCCACACGGCGCGGAGACGCTGCTCTCTGAATGTGCCCAGGTCCAGCCATCCCCTGCCCACCGCTCTGCTTGGCGCTGTGCCATGTTTGCTGTGCCGAGCTCCCCGGCCACTTCCCCGGGCTGGAGCTGTGCTGGAGGCTGCCAGCCGCTTCCCTGGCTGCTGGCTCCACTGCCGTGATGTGCCGTGGGAGTTGGGGGGGAATTGGCAGCGTTGGTGCTTTTCCCCCCCAAAAGGCTGCTGTTCCCGAGCCTGCCTGGGTTCAGGTTGCAAGGTCAGACCTGAGGTCTGGAAGGAGCCTCTGGCACGAGGGAATTAAGCCTGGAAGTGGTTTTGTGAGACTTTCTGCTCCTTGACTAGTGCAATTTTCCCACGCTCAGTGTTTTTTGTGAACTTTCTGCCACCTCAGGAGAAAATCGGGATCTGAGCTGAGGCCAGATGCTTGCACTTGGGACCCAGAACAATTCAGGATCCCCCAAAAGAGCACAGAATAAAGTCAAAGGGAGTTGAACCTCTGGAGAGGCGGGGAGGGGACAGGACCAGTGACCGAGGCTGTGAGCCCCATGTCAGGGGAGCAAGTGCCTGTCTGCAAGTGCCTGGCTGCTGCTTGTCTCTAAACACAGGGAAAGGACTATCCCCCTGGACGACCAGGCTTTCCTCCATGGAAATCCTGAAGGTTTGGGATTTTTGTCTCCCATCCATAATTTCAGTGGCTTTGGGTTGAATTTTAGGAGTGACATCCACTTAGTTGTTGGATTAATGTTGCTTCCAGAATTTTATCCCTGCTTTTCTCAAAGGCTCCGCACTCCATCTCGGAGCTCAGTGGGCTGTGTGTGGGAGAGAAAATCAGGCTGGGGCTACAGTGCTCCTTCCTGCACGTGTTGCTGAGCTGAGTCTGGGGCAGGAGGCTCTGGACACAGCTTTGGAGAGGTCCCTACCCAGGGCCACCACTTTTCCCTGTCCCACTCTCTCCAGGAGTGGGAGGTCTTGGTCCCTTCTCTCCAGCAAAGTGCCTCCCCAGAGCAACAGTCAGGGGGAGCAGAGAGCTTGCTCCCCAGGGACCACAGTGAGCACAAGGCATCTGAGGACAACTTAAAGTTGGATTTGCTCCTCTACCTTTGAGCCATGTCCTCCCCCACTTTGCTGCTGTCTCTGGGGCACCATGACTCCCCCAAGGGGCTTTGTCCCCAGGATGTCGGATTGGGGTGGGCAGGGGCAGGTGATGGAGGGACACCTCGCAGTCCCGGGGCAGGGGCGTGCAGGTGGCAGGATGCACTGAAGTTTGGGAAGTGCCTTTCTTTTCTGCAGGGTCAACGTGAGCTCAGTGACAACCTATCCCTTCTGCCCCCAGCCCCTCACCTATGCCCTGAGTTGCCTGTTCCTCAAATGTGGAAGCTCCCTGGGCCGCTGTGGGTCCCTCCAGCAAGGGAGAGGCAGGGGGGATGCAGGGGAGCAGCGTGGGTCTGTACCGTGTCCGTGCTGGGGGAGAGCCAGGGACCAGAGCCACATCTGCCTGGCTGTTTTAGGAAGGGACTTGTGCAAATCGCTCTGGTTTCCTTGGAGTGCCTTTGGGGTTTGTATTAGTATCTTTGCTCTTTGAATTAAATTTTCTTCCTGGTCATTGAAATAAAGACCTTTTTTTTTTTGTTATTGTTGTTGTTTTGTTGCTGATGTTAAATCTTTAGCTGCTTATTGATGAAAGTGCTTGAGCATCACCAGGGAGACTTGGGGATGCGTGAAGTGACACCCTGGCCTTCAGACAGCAAGTTAGGTGAACACAGTCCAGCAAAGGTAGATGGTAACAAGGGAAAAAAATAAGGTAGCTTTGCTTGCAGAAACTGAGCACGTGAAACAAGGCAGGAGGGACTAGCTCCTGCCTGTCATCGCAGCTAAAGGCAGTGGGGAAGGATGGGAACCAGGAGACCACTTTGGTAGAGATGCTGACCAGTGTGAGTTGACCCTGGAGGGCGTCTGTCACTTGAATGCTGGGGAGAGCATCTGTCTCTGTCCCGCCTTTGCAACCGTGGGCAGAAGGCTGTGAGCTGGGACCAGGTTTGGTTTTGGCAGTTGGTGTTAGGGACGAGTGACAATCCAGGGAGACACACAGGGGCTTTAAAATGAGAGGGTGGCCCTGGATGGAGAGGGGACAGTCTTCAACCTTGAGCATGGGGATGTCCTGCGAGGACAGATCTCACCTGCCTGTTGCATCTATGTCACCTCTTCCTTCCAACTCCCAAACGTGCCATCCAAAACCAAGGGCAAGAAGGGAACTTCTACCCAGCTCTGCTTTGCACCCTGCCTGGGAATGTGGAACAGCTGTGGAACAGAGGGAGCGAGCTCAAGTGGTCTGAGGTGGTGGCTAACCCTAAAAAGGTCCCAGGGTCTCTTCCAGGCCATTGATGACTGGCTCCATGAGGAATTATACCTTGAATTTCACCCCCAGGAATTCTCTACAGAAAAGAGCCGTGTCCTGGTGAAGCCCAGCTGTGTGCTGCGGCCAATGCCAGCCCCTTTGGTGGCTCCGGTAGCCAAGGCCTTGTGCCTGGCTGAGTGTCCGGGAGTCTGGAGCTGGCACTGGATGCCTTTGCCGTGTTGCCCTGCTCCCACTAGGTGTCAGGAAGAGGCTGAGTGCGGGCGAGGAGGAAGGCACAGCGGAGGGGATGTGCAGCATTTCTCGCTGCCGGAGCCTTGGCCATGCTTTTCTCACCTCCATCCCCAGCAGCAGCCCTGCTCTCAGGCCTGGGTCTGCACATAGAGTAGGGCTGAGCTGCCCCGAGCTCTCCATCAGCGCAGAAGTGAAGCTGGGGACCGGTGCAGTGTGTCACTTGAGGCCACCTCCTCTTTTGCAGGTGTGCACTGTCTGTCCTGGGAGATCCTTTCTCCACTCCGGCCAGTAAGGTCTTGTTTGCCCTCTTGGGACTGGAGCAGGGGACTGGGGCAGTTGTGGGGGTGTCGTCCTCCCCATCCTCCTCTGGCCACCCTGCTGGTCATGGCCTCAGCTCAAAGGTGGGAGATGAGGCAAATTCTTGTCCCAGCACACAGCTGGGACAGAACGGCGTCCTACAACCCCTTGCAAAAGCAGACCCGGCATCTTGCAGCCCCACTAGGATAATGGGTTGTTTCACACAGCAATTGGGATCTGGATGAGGGCAGTTGGGAGGGACCTGGCCGCATCCATGCTGCCACTGTCCCAACCCTGCCCCAAATGTCTACCTGGGTGAGGGAACCCCAGTATCCCCACCATTAGGTGGGTCTGTGAGGTGAATGTTGGGCTCATCACTGGCTCCCACTATACCATCCCCTCCTGAGATGCTCTTCCCTTCAAGATCCTCTTTGGGCAGCTTTTTGACCCAGGCTGCTATGGCCTGACTCTGTCTGTGGGGGCACAGAGGACATGGGGTGGCCAGGGGTGGCTCCTTCCCTGGCTCCAAGGGCTCCTGTTTAACCTCGTCCTCTGTCACGAGCCCATGGAGAGGCCAGATCTGGTCCTGCCTGGCATGGCTGGGACCAGCAGCTACGGGCACCTCCAGCCTCTCTGCCCCAGGCTCAGTGGTAGCATGCATGGCACCTTCACCCCCAAATCAGCAGCCAAAGCTGTGAGGAGGTGGGTCCATCTCTGCATAGCCTCTTTGGAGGCACTCGGCGTCTGAGGGGAGATGAACCACCCGACCCTCCTGCACAGGAGCTCCATCCCCACACCTCACCGCCACGCTTTGATTCCTGCTTTTTGGTTTGGCTTTGTTTCCTCCCTGTATTTTTCCGTCTCCATGTGTGCTCCTCCCCTGCACATCCCAACAATACCTAGTAATGATTTCTGGCCTTTATATAACACTCGTCATCATAGCTTTCCAAACGGACATCTGTATCCTTCTCCGGATTTTACAGGCAGGAACTGGGAGTGGGAAGAGGCAACGTGTTGCCCAGAGTCACTGAACAAGGTCCTTGATAGTCAGGGTACCACTCGCCAAATAGGTCCCTCTTCCCACTGCACCTAACCCCACCTCTGTGGATGCTGAGACATATCCTGCCCCTGGAATTTACATCCCTGAGGAGATGTAAGCCAGAACTAGCACTGGCCCTACTCCCACCATCCCAAAACACATCCTCCAGCTCCCTGACCTCCTCTCCAACAGTACCATTTCCTCCGTTCTCATTCAGCACCTTCAACTCGAGACTTTAGTGACAACTTCCCTCACCTAATAGTGTGGGCAAGCAATTAGCTAAAGAGGCAAGTAATTACTACAGCAGGTGTCAGGCTGTGCCTCGTCTTTCTTTAACAAATGGCGCATTTCCCAACTAATTAGACCAGCCGGTACTTGAGATAGTGGAAAATCAACATGAGATTGTTCGAACTAAGATTTTCTTCTCTAGCAAGGCCACGCTTGTGCTACAAGAGGAGCACAGTACATGTTAAGGTTAATGAAGGTGGAAAGAAAAGGGAGAAAAACAGCACCTAATTTTTTTCCATCCTTTAGCAATACCAGTTGGTGCAATGAAAGACGGATCGTATTGTTCCTGCTTTTTCAAAAAAACATAAAGGAAAGCAATGAAGATGGATGTGCCGTCTCTTTCACCCACGGGATGTATTCAAAGAGGGAAAATGACAAGTGATGAACAAAGCAACTCAAAGCCACTGCTGGAGCAGTTGCAGTGGGACCTTCCCATCCCCCTGAAGAAACAGCTCCATCACTTCCTCCGTCCAGCCTGTGCCTGGCGTGAAATCAGTCTCTGTCCTGTATGGAGCGGAGCAGAGCAGGGTGATTGCGGGCATGTGCTGAAGTCGACCCAGAGCAGAGATCAAGCAGCAGCTGGACAAATGCCTTTGCCTCCCATTTGGTGGCATTTTGGAGGTGCCTCGCTGGTATGTGCCCAGGCTGTGCTGCACACAGGAGCCGTGCAAAGCCAAGCCCTCATCCAAGCAGGAGCAGGAGACCTGGGAAGATACATCAGGTGGAGCTGTCTCAGCGTGACCATGGGTCATTTACAGCCATGGGTCATTTACACCTTTAGTAAACAGATTTACCAGGACAGGCTTTTCCTGCAGGCTCTATTGGGCTCATCACACCAGCAATGCTGCCAAAACGCAGTTGAGGACCCCTGGATTTGGGGCAGCTGCAGCTGCCTCCCAGCCTTCCTGCACTGCCTGCTTCAGGGCCACCTCTCAGACCCCCAGGGAGCACCTGGAGGAAGAATTAACCCCCCAGTGTGTGGCTGTCCCCAGTCCCACAACAGCAACACACCTGAGGCTGAGCATGGGGAGGGAGTGCACGATTACTCCTGGCACAGCCATGGCATGGTCCATGCAGGACCGTGTCTCTGGATATCACAGTAACAGTGATGCTCATGGCTCTCTGGGGGGCTATCAAAGGCTTAAGGAACACCAGTTAGCTTCAGTCCAGTTGTGTAGGGATTGTAAGAGTCAGAGCTGGCAGCTGGGAATGAGGAGATGTTTGCTGCAGTGGGTGGGAGCAATGGGCACTGCCCGCTCGGTGAGGTCTCCCTCAGTGTAGGGCACCACCACCCGACCAAAGCAAACCTCGGCAATGGAAGCTGTTGCTGGTTCTTGGTGGGAGCATACCAGCGTGTGGAGAGAGAGAGATTATACAGGGAGCTATATATATGTATATACTGACCCCTTGCCTGAGCCTCTGCCCACAGTCCATGTCCACCCAAGTGCCTGTCGCCGATTCGGTCTCTCCCTGCCCTGTGCCATCCCTGTTGATTTCTGACTTCACAAGACTGTTTCAGCCCAAGCAAAATATTTACAGGACTGATTAAACATCGAGGAAATGGGAAACTTGTTAAAAACGTGGAACTTATATAAATACAGCATTATTAAAATAAAATGTGACTTTTAGCAAGGACAGCTCTCTCAGCTGTGCTGTGTTTACCTTAATTGTTTCCCTCCATTAATTACAGTCTGAGAGGGAGACTTGTGCAAATTGAAATAAATTAATCGAATTTGTTTAGAGTTTTGTGTGGCTGGCTTATGGGGATTGCAATTAAGCCACTATGTTTGGGGTATTAAATTACATTGCTTAGATTTGTTCTTCCCTTTTCAAGCACCAGGAACGTGAAAAGGCAGGAGTCAGCGACAATTAGAAGGTAAACAGGCAGTGCGAGGAATGGTTATTTTAGCTTCTCTACCTCAATAATTTCACTCCTTGCAAGTATTAAGGCTCATCCCTTAATAAATGCAGCCTGGCTCTGTGCAATGAAAGAGAAAGAGGAGATGGTGGAATGGAGACCAGGGCGCATCTCAGCTCTGCCCTGGCAGTGGAAAGAGCGATGTGGGTGGGAGTTTAGTCCGATTCTCCAGGAAAATTAGGCTACGTGACTCAGCAGCCTTGTGTGCGGTCTTGCTGGTTCCCACTAGCAGCTGCCCAGTACCACCCACGTTTGACACAGGGGAAGAGGCTTCCAGATATATCACGGTCCTGACAAGGTCTCTGAAAATGCGCAACGAAATAGAGAAAAGAAATGCATCTGCCAGCAGGGAGGGGAAGGGGATGCGCAACCCTTATTAGACGCCAGAGAATCTACCTTACAGTCTATTTCCAGATTGGTGTTTAACAGGAAACCTGGCTTCACTGGTTCTGCCCACGAGCCAATCATCTTCTCCAGTCTTGTCCCAAACCAGCCAGAGGAGTGGGCTAGGTGGGTGTTTGCTCTGAGACCCTCTCGCCCCTGGAGAAGTGCAACCACACTTCAGGAGGGATTTCAGCACAAAGCAAGGAGAAAGGTGCAGTTTCTGCCCTAGAGAAGGAGGAATTTTGCAAAGAGGAAAACGAAACCAAATGTCTGTCTTCAGAGCTGCACTACCCACACAAGGTGACTCCTCAAGGATGATGCCTGCAGCCCTGGCTCGGGCGGTGGGGCCACCAGGCGGTGAGGAGGGTGCACCAGACCTGCAGGGGTACACAGAGACCCAGGAACCTGCCGTTCAGAGACACAGCCAGGGCTTGACTCCCCCTCTCCTGCCTTGTGGCTCATTTACAAAACCACAGAGGACTCAAAACTCACCACCTGTCTCTTCTCTGCAGATCCATCTCCCCTGCTGCTCTGAGCCACCCTCAGTCCAGCGGACTTGTTGCTGGCTCTGTGTTTGTGTTACTACTTAAAAACCACCCCTCGTGCCCCGAGAGGAGCAGATTCCCCTGGGAAGCCCCCATTGGCACTGCTGTGCAGAACAGTCCTACACTATCCTCACCTCCTCCCGCTGCGCTGGGCACTGCTGGGAGGGCAGAAGGACGGCAGCCTCCTCCCTGGTCGTAAATACCGGGTGGGCAGGGATGCCAGGGACAAGCAGCGTCTGGCAGATATGTTCTCCGCAAGCAAACCTCTTCACCTGGCCGCTGCCTGCGCCCAGATGATATATGGAGTGGCTGGGCTGCAATAGGATTTCTACCCAGAATATTGGCTGGATGATAAAAGAGTCTGTCTGTGGTGATAATTGCACCATAAATAGCGCTGGGTTCGGCAGTGACGAGTGAGGCATTAGAAAACCTCACCCTCTGGATTCCTCCCACTTCCTTCCATCTTCCTTACTGCTAACAAGCTGGAAGAATAGCTCATCGGTTTTTACCAGCCACAAGAGGTTTATTGCGCTCAGATGCAGCTGGGCACCTTCCTCCACATAAATCTTAATAGTGAAAAAGGATATACAGAGAAAAAGAAAACCAGCTAAATTGGGTGATTACTGAAAAGCAGCAGGTAGGGCTGCATCCTGCCGCGGCTGTCCCTCTTCATTCTCTCCACTGCAAGGACGGCGCCGTCCCACTCCCTCCTCCAGACTTCCTCTGGCTCTTCTGGGCGCTCTCAGGCACTTGAGGGTAACCATCAGCTTTACTCCACTGATGGAAACTGAAAACCTGCCAGCTAGCCCCAAACACTGAAAAATGAGGAGCTCAAACTGGGGAGTGCTGTAAAAGTCAAGACTGGAAAGAAATATAATTAATATGAATAGATTGGAAGCGCTTTCTGGCTCCTTGCTTTCTGAGCCTGCAGGAAGCACGTGGACCCTTGTCTTTTCTGCCTGAAGAAAAGCTGGGAAATGGATCTGACTCCACTGGCACATTAACCTGCTCTTGAACTCCAAAAGATACCTTAAAAACAGGGGTTTCAACCTTAAAAACTCTTTAGGTTAGGGTTTCTTACTCACATCAAAGTCAAGTCCACCTGAGCTCTGTCCTCTGGGCAGATTTGCTCACTGTTCACGACCAGCCACCAGGTACTTTGGGGAGTGTGCTGTACATGCAAAATGTAGCCAGGACTGAATGGAGGCATCTCCTCATCGGGTTTTATTCATGGGTCAGTAAATTGCTGCTGCGGCTCTTCTTTTTCTTATATGCAGTGCTCTGTTTTGCTGCAAATAGCTAAAAGATGGACCGCGTAGCACAAATACTCTTCACAACCCCGGAGAGCTTGCAAGATCCTGGTCAAATGTTAAACTTTGAGGAGTCAGGCATGATGTAACCCAAATGCTGGGAGAATCCCACTCTTGGTTCCAAGATCCCAGCTCAGACCGAGGGGTTATAACATCCCACGGCAGACAGCCCCAGGCAGTGGGAAATGCCCTGCTGCCAGCAGACTCGCTCTGTCCTGCTCCCAGTGCGTTGGAAAACTGAGAGAGACGGGATTTGGCCTGTCCTCCTTTGTGTCTGCCTCTGGGAAATGGCTTAAGCTGTCCTTGTCCCTCTGGCCAGGCTTTGCCTCAAAGTCACAGCCCCTTCGCTAGTGCCCCTGGCTGCATGTTCTGCAGCGCAGAAACGCCACGGACGGTGCGGCTGGACTGTATTTCCGCAGGAAGGGATGAAGGCGGTGTCCTTGGGCTGATGCAAACACCCAGCTTCAGCTGGCATGTGCTGTCAGAGCTCTTTAGTGGCAGGATGAAAATCTGCGCTGGCGGAGGAGCCTCCGCTGACAGTCACCTCCGGCGCCGCTGGCAGGGCACAGCTCCCCGCTCTGCCGATCACAGGCTCCTTTGGAGCAGAGACCCGTGGGGACCCTTCAGGGGCTAGTTACCGGGCTGTCTCCATGACCACTCCTGACATCACTCAGGCACACTGACATCACTATTGTTTTTCTAGGAAGATGATTAAATTATTTTTTTTTTAGAATTTTGAAGCGCCCAGGAGCGAAGGGGGAAAATGATTCTCCTCCCTGGGCATTTATAAAGCTTCCACAAATAATTGCAGTAGGAGGAAGGCAAGTTTTATTCTGAGGTGGGAAAAGATGTGCTTAAAAAGCAATATTTAAAGGCATTGAGTAGAGTTGGGGGAAATCCATCCCAGTGCCCACGTCGCAGCAGGACCCTTCGGCAGGGCTGGACGGGCAGTGCTGGGGCTCACGCCGGCACACAAGAGCAGCTCTCTCCTTTCTGTGTGCGTTGCAATGAAGGCTACTAAGCAGGCACGAGCTTTTCAGCTCCTGTACAAATCCATAAGCTGTCTCAAACCTTTCTCTTCTGCACATGCAACAAATCCAAAGGCCAAATATAGAGCATGATTTTTCTCCCTTTTCAGTTTCTTTTTTTTTTTTTTTACAATTTTAGACGGTTTGAAGCAAAACTATTTACCTCATTTAAGCTTTGGATTTGCAAGTTTAAAGCTTTCACAGTTCCAGGTGCACCCAAAAAGATAAGGGAGCTAGGAGGTGCACTGCTGTACTTAAACATAAATAAATAAAGCTGAGATTAACTCGAAACTACTTCTTAATACTTGGTATTTCTCAGTTAACTACTGCTATTATTATATTGACCTCGCCTAAGCTGACATGGGATAGCACAAACCCCTTAAAACAACAAAAGCAATGACCACCCTTCCGCTCTATGTTTTCCTCTTGGTTTTCTTTTTTTTTTTTTTCCCCTCTCCATGTCTCTGATACTCGTTGGCAGAAACCAGGGCAGCGATTTTGCAGCTTCACGGGTGGGAGGTCCCCATTGCTGAACACCACAGGAAAGGAGCCGGCAGGTGGGGAGAGAGGCAGTGAGGCAGTTTGGAGAGGTGTAACAACCATTTGAAAATGCTGGAGACCCCGAAAGCTTGGGACCAGGGAGGGAATGACAGGGCAGAAGAGTGGTGTGTTCTCCCACAACGGCAGCTGCAATGGGGCTCCTCCTGTGCCGATGCCAAAAGCTGCGGCACGGCCAGCGTGGCACAGGACGCGCTGAGCACCAGCGCCCCTTTGCAGGCTGTTACTGGGATTCCTGGAAGGAGATGCAAAACCTGACTTCATAAACCAGCTCCCAGCATATACTTGGCTGGACACAGGGGGAGGAAAAGAACCAACCCAGGCTTGAAAAATAGAATGAGACTGAAGAAACAGCCTGGGAGTCGAGGGATCTGTGCTGTGCATGACTCAGTGGAAAGAGGCGAGTCAGGGCTTTGTGGAAGAAGCTTTGGGAAAGGGAGACCAGGGCCGAAATGAGATTAATCAAGTAGCAAGAGCTGCCCAGACATGGCTGTTCTTGGCTATTGTATTAGGAAGGAGATTACTGCTTACAGTTCCTCAAAACGAGCTTCGAGGCAATTAAACAGGCTGTGATGACAGGTGCCCTCCTTACTCAGCGGCTCTGCTTCATTCAGCACATCTGGCACAGGGGTGGATTTATGTGAGGACAGATGCTCTGTGTCCAGAGAAGCAGGACATCCTTGTGGGAGCTGTGCTGGCCCCCACTTAGTGAAAAACCACCTCCCCCGAGCTCTACACCCTCCTTCTGATGGCTTTTTCTCTGGCAGCAGCTCCGCTTGTGCCGGCTGAACAGGCAGCTCTTCCTCCTCCTGCCTGCTTGGGGCTGGACTCAGAAGTCTGTCCTTGAGAGGGTGGCGAGGTGGGGAGCTGGCACACAGCATCGCGCTCCTGGAATCCCGGGTCATTGGCGAGGACACATGGCTGGTGCGCATACAAGCCTGTTCTTGGGTGGGC
>VZSZ01000675.1:224376-256876 GCA_013398815.1 Ibidorhyncha struthersii
GGGGGGGGGGGGCGGGGAACCAACAGACCCACATGATATTTCTGTAGCTGCAACAAATGAAATTTGTGGTTTGGAGCTGAAATAAGCTGTCAACATTTGTCTGTCTCTGGGAGTTAAACCTTTAAGCTAGTGGGATTTTAGTCCAGGTCAGGAAAAACATAGCTCTGAAAGTTATTCGTTTTCTTGTCTTGATATTTGAAAGTCATTCGCTGCATTTTATTTTGTCAGCTTTCTCACTCTCGAAAGCTCAATACCACCCACAGAACTGGGTACTGCTGAGCTCTGGCTCTCAGTCAAATCCTCTTGCCTTCAGGGAGATGGAAACTAATCAATGAGGAATATTAAACAATATGAAAGTCACAATGATTTAACATTTCCCACAAAGGTCAGAGTTCCCTGGCAACTCCACGATAACACTGAGCTGAACGCGGCACAGGGAGATGACATATCTTGGAGATAAGCTTTTATTCCTCTGTTTTCTGCAGGAGATGTTTTCTTACGTGATGGAAAAGATCTCGCTGCTGAGCAGGCTCAGGCTGGCCGGGCTTCTGGGTTTGTGCTAGATTGAGCTTAGGTTCCCCAGGGGCTCGTGGGGAGCCTGGGCTGCCTCCGCCCTGGGTTTGCAGGTGTGGGTTCACAGGGGCACGGGGTCCCACTGCGGCACGGGGTCCCACTGCGGCACGTTCCCGCTTCAGTGCCTTTGCCCAGCCTGAGAGTCTCCAGAGTTTTGCTGGGAATGGGGTGATGCATCCAGGTCAGCCCAGGGATGCTCAGCAGAGCTTGCCACTGAGATGTTGGGATCCTTCAATCGACCGAGTATAACTCATCTGCCCAACAGCTGCTGAGTTTTTAACCCAGATTCAGCCCTGGGTTCAGGTCTTGGTTTGGCACCTTACCTCCCTTTCCAAAGATGAGTCCTGTTGGGATCCAAGCAGGGCTCGCGTTCTCACTGTTCAAGGCAGGGTGCAGGATACGGCCCAGCCCGTGGGAGCAGGGGTACCTATTGACCATAGAAAAGTAATAGAAATATAAATCCTGAAGTCTATCCACATCTCTTGTTTTTCTGTGTACAAGTCCTGCTTCTATTTCTGTGGCAGCAATGAGAATTTTAAATAATCCCCAGGTGGAGATTAAATTTCTGGTTCGGCACTCTTTTTTTCTGAGCAATCTTAACAAGTCACTTCTCACTGGGACTGGGACGTCTGCCTCTGTATAAGAAGGATGATGACACTTAACTTTCATTTCTACAGCCATTAATATGAAGTGGCCAATAATGCTTAAGCACTAGTGTCAGCTGAGAGACTTCCATAAGTGAGACCAGTAATCAGTTGATCCTTGTTTCTGTTCTAATAGCAAACCTGGTTAAAATCTAACTCTTTTATTTCGAGCATCACTGGCAGGGCTGAAAAGATGCAGACACAACTGTTCAATCCAGCCAGACTGCTCAAGACTCTTTTGTATTTAATTTTGAACAAGGGTTTGTAAAAAACCACAGCAATTAGCACCAGCGAATGAAAGAGAGGAGCGGAAAGGACCTTGAAGGATGCCAAGCTGCAGCAAGGCAGAACTCACTGGATGGAAACCCAAGGAGCCAGGACGTTTTTGAGATTGCTGTGAGCCATTGCATTTTGCATTCCAATTATTTCTCTCAAGTGCATAGTTAACTGACGGTAGTTGGTCCCCATCGAGTTTCTTGACAAGCAATTTGTTGTTAGAAAGAATGAAAATCAGCAGGTGCTAATTCCATCACAACGCCCCTCCTTTCCCATCCCAAATCCTCCCATCTTCTTCATTTGCTCCTCTTAATAAGATTTTGTATATTGCTACTGCACCTGGTTGCACACCACAGTTATGAATTTAATGTGCAAAGTTAAATGTAAACAGGATTAAAAAAAAATCTTAGTAATTATGGAACACTTGAAAGCATTCTCCCTCCCCCACTTTGTTTGCAGACTCTTCATTCCACCTGCCTTGCACATCCAGCTATTGCATTCATTTCTTGGGGGTCACTTAACTCATTCCAGACATTTCAGCCACAAAGGAGCATTAATTTTTGCCATAAAAGTGGGAGGAGAAAATGGCAAGTGTTTGCCTTTGTTCAATGGGAATGGGAGAAGAAGTGAAAGCAGACTTCGTTAATCTAAATTCACAAATGTCAGGTGAAGTTTTGTCTCCTTAGAACCAAGGACAAAAATTTCTTAAAAATTCTGTAACTTAAGACAAAAAACCCAAACAAACACACAAGTAAGTGTTTTTACCTGAACAGAATTTGGCTGTTGACCTGCGCTCCTCAGTGATGTGTTCCTGTGCTGTTGTAGTCTGGGAATTTTTTTATTCTGAGGGCTTTCAGGATCAGCAGAGATGTTTATTTATCCATCTCATGTGGAGTAATATCAGTTTTGGTGGACGAAAGCATCATTCCCTTGGGATCAGAGTTTAAAGTATATATTAGGTCAGCATTTGGGGATAAAGACAGAGTTTTCCTGGGGTGCTCAGATCCTCCTTAGTGCAGTTAAACAATGGTTACTGAAATATTGTGTATTGGTGGAAACATCTGTCATCAGACCATCACAGTCTGTGAAGGCAACTCAAGTTGTTTGACCCACTGACCTCCCGTGGGAACGGTTATTTCTGAACATTACTCACTTCCTTCTTCAGTTGCACAGCGAGGAACATCTTGCTGTCAGAAGAGAGAGACTTAGAAACATCACAGTTAGGTGGAATTGGGGGACATGAAGGAAAACCCAGATCTCTCTTTGGGCTGCACAAGTTAACAGGGATGCTGCTCAGGGATGCTGCTTAGTGGATGCAGTAATTTCATTTTCAAAGCAGGCTGTAGCAGAAGGGTGGTTCACCACCTGTGTTCACACCGGCCAAAGCGCCCTGCAGAGCCTGCCCGGCACTCCTGCTGCACATGGGGTGCTGGCGTTTTGATTTTTGGATAGCTGTATTTCAAAGCCTTCTAAGATAAGCAGAAAGAACTTCAAGTTTGCTTTAAGAATAGAGGTAATTGACAGGAAGTCAAAATTGTGGCTGGTAAGAGGATCAGTTTGGCTTGAAGGTGTTCGGCAGTTGCTGCCGGCCCAGCGCTGCAGGGAGTGGGTGCAGCATCCCCACGGGGTGCTCCGGCGGCAGCTCCCACCCGGCCACCGGCTCCCTCACCTTAGAACGCGGCCACCGGCCACCGCAGCAGAGTCATGGGCTGGCTTGCAGGAAAGCAAGGAGCTGTCTTAGCTGAAAGGCACAGCGTAGCGACAAGCGCCGTTTCGCTTTCTAATTTGTCTGAAATCTCAGCGGGCTGACACCTTCTAATTTGCTGTTTGTTGCCACTCTCCTAGAAGTCCAGCTGATCGCTCTGTTGGTGCCAGCAGATCAATCTCACAGAAACAGACGTATTTTTCTTCTGGTCTTGAAGAGGTTAGTTTTCCAAACATCTGCGCTTACCTGCTGAGCTGAGCAAGATTGCTCTCGCTCGTCCATGCTGCTCTTGCACGCTGCCAGGCACACCCTCAGCCTAGGGCAGAGCTGGAAAAGAGACTTGAATCTGGCCCAGCGGTTGGATTTTTATGTGTGTGGTGGTACTGGTGGGAGACTGGCAAGTGGGAAGCACACAGAAATAAGTCCACAGAGCTATTTTCAATATCATTAATTTTATAGTTATGTTAAATTGAGTTTGGCTGGCCAAGACGTGGTGGGAGAGGGGTGCAGGGTGGGCTGGCACAGAGCAGCCGTGGAAGGACACATTGCAGCCCAGCACTGCAGAGGTGGGGCTATCCCACCTCTCACCCCATGAGAACTTTCAGGACCTCCAACTCTAAAGACCTGCAAAATCCACCTCCCTGGGAGCGTTCACATATTGCAGTCTGCACACATTTTGTGAAAAGAACTCCTCTGCTGTGTTCCAGCTCTGCCACTGTCCCTTTCACTGACTGCAAACACACATTGCCCTTCTCCTTTCTACTGCTCAAACTTCGTACTGGACTGGTGGAGCACCTGTATCACCCCACTCTGTCCTCCGGTGGCAGGAGCTACTTCAGCTCTATGCATTCATGATGTCTGTTGCCACCTTTGCAGGGCACAGGATGAATTTTTCCATGTAAGGTGTCATCTGGCCCTTGTGGGACCATCCTTCAAGGGGAAATAAGCCCCCTGCTGCAGCCCAGCCTCCTGCCAGAAAGGGGCTCAAATGCTGCGTGGGGTGGTGAGAGGTGGGCAGGGAGCAGTCCCTGCTCATCACCTTCCTTTTCTCCGGGTCCACACTGACACCAGTGTATTACTAATGCAGCAAAGCTTTGCTGCTTTTATCTTAAGAAGGGTTAGGGAATAGATATCCTAGAAACCCAAGAAAAAATCCTCATAAAGGAAGAGCACTTAATTTAGTACTTTTCTTAAAAAAACCCAAGTCATTATTTCCTCAACACCAGAATTTGCTGAAAGCACTCCAAGTTCTATTTTGTGAGTGCCATGGAACAAAATAATTGTGCAATTAGTAATGCATCTCATACTTTGTGAAATGAAAGATTTTTTACTTTCAGCAAGTACAAAATTTAAGATTTTGCCTTTCCATGGTGGGAAAGCACTGCCCATTCCTTCCCCCTCCTCCCTATTTTAAGTGCACTGGTGTATGTAATTAATAAAGATAATGATAAATATCCTCCACAAAGCAGGAGGAGAGAGATGTGAACGGCACAGGCACAACGTGGACAGCTTGGGATTGCCAGAGCAGCCAACAGTTTCCAAATACTAATTATAGCTCTCAGAGGAGGAGCTGTGTCCTCTCCAGCCCTTTCCAACACACCGCTCCCAGGCACTGCAAAAGCGGGGCCGTTTACCCAGGGTCGACCAGCAGATCTGTGGCCAAGCCAGGATGGGAGCCCAGCTGCTGCCAGCACAGGGTTTGTGCACGCAGCCACGAGCTCCTGATTACACAAAAGGGTTGCTGTTAATTCAGTGACCGGAGCGATGTTGCGGTAGCTCCAGTGTCCCTGCGCTCAGCGCTCGCGAGCGACTAGCCCGTGTGTGTTAACAAACGGCCCCTCGGTGTTGGCCTGGCCTGTGGGAAAGGCTCTGCCGTAACTTGCCTTGCTTGTATTTGGGGAGGGAGACAAAACTGTTGCCTGGGCGATAGCATCCTCCTGCCCTGCTAGGTACTGCTGGATAAACAGCTTTCCCCTTCTCTTCAGCTCGCAGCACCGAGCCTGCTGCTGCGATGGGAAGCACTACCAAACCCGGTTTAGGAAAGATCCTCCCCAGGAGCATCTCTCCCCCTCCCGACTGCCCAGTCGCAGTGGGCTGGAAGAAGCAGTGGGACAGCTGGAGGCATCGCGGCGTGGAGCAACTGGACACGTGGGATGCAGGAGCATTGCCTGGCAGAGCTCTGCCCTGACAGGAGCATGCCACCACCGCTGCCCAAACCCCGGCAGAGCGATGATGTTTTGGTGTGGGCCGGAGCAGTGGGGGGACCAGGGGCACTGTGAGCAGTGGTCGGCAGGAGCTGGGCACAGCTGGAGACGAGCTGCACCAACACGGAGAGGTACAAGCTCCTGTGCAGAGGCCACACCAAGGGGTGTGCTCCCACGAGGGGAGGGTGTCCAAGCATGGGGGCTGTTGGGCTCAGCCCTCGGTCACCCCTGGTGAAGCTCCAAACACATTGCATCGACCTTTAGATGCAAATCAGTACCGTGCAAGCAAGTTCATTTAATTATACATCTTTAAATTGCTTACCATACCATACCATACCCAGCCCAGCTGTGAGGAGGGCAGTGGGGATTTAATTCTGGAGCTGCATCTCTGTCTTGTGGGTTCCTGGGGCATCTCTGGGGCCATCCCTTGTCGCTCTCCCCTCTCACTTGCACCTCGGGCTCTGCTGATCCTGGCAGCTTGGTCGGCTGTTTCCATGGCACGCCGGCGGTGTTTCGCAGGCAGGGCAGGGAGGGCAGCCTGGCAGGGTTGTAAGCGGGGGCTTTTTGGTGCATGCTAACGAGATGGCTCCTGGCAGAAAATGGAGCCAGCAGGGGTGGGCAAGCAGGAGGCAAGAGCAGCTTATCGCTCCTCCGCAGAAAGGGACTCTCGCAGAGAAGGTGGCTGCTAAATAAATAAATAAGGCAAACATCAAACACCTCGACTTCCCGCAGTCCCTGGCCCGTGTGCCTGCCCGGGGGTCCAAGCCGCATTTCTCCCCAGGCAGCTGATTAGCAGAGCGGCTGCTCTGACGCGGGATGCTGGAGGCAGGTGGCAGTGGCCAGGGGTGATGAGATTGCTTTTCGCCCAAAACTAAATTGCCTTAGAAATTAAACACTGCTGTGGTCACAGAAGAACTGGAGTCCTGGGGGCTGGAGCAGGGCTCGTCGGTGTGATAAAAGACCCATGGACTATTTTTCCCTGATAAGGAAGGGCTTGTGCTGAGAGAGGGCTGGAGGACAGGAGACCTGAGATGCTTGGACCACTCTGAGTCTGAAGCCAAAGGCAATGACAGCGCAGGACATAGCATGACTGGTGCTGAGCATCCCCTCGTGCCTGCTAACACGGCATGACAAGTAACTGCTGAAATCGAAAAGCCAGAACAAAAGGTCTCCATAAAATGGTCTTTTTTTTTGACATAGGATGGGCCCGGGCCACCCAGCGACAGCCACCAAGCAGGCAGGCCAGGCAGTGCCCCTTCTGGCTTGGTTCTCCTTGGGTGAGCTGCTGCTGCAGGGCAGTGTTTGTGAAGGAATGCTGGGAATAGGGGTCACAAATGGGATGCGAGGGGCTGGGGTTAGATGGAGAGGGGAGAGTGCATTGTGCTGCCCTGCATGGGCTCCTCTCCTGGGCTTTGTCCCCAGTGCAGAGCTGGTAGCTGGGACACAGCCTCTGACTGGTTTGCACAAGCTTTGGGCAAGTCTGGGCTGCAAGGCAGCCGTGTTCTCTATTTTTGTAAGGGCTCAAAGATCCTGCTGGAGAAGTGTGCCCTCTCACCCCCTGCACAAACGCACATGCACAGCACGTTGCTTCTGCAAGCACATGCAGCGTGGCTGGTGTCAGCAAAAATGATCTGTCCTCTTTGACCTCAGCATCAAGAAAGGCCAAGTGAATGAAAGGAGCATCTTCCCTAAAGACCAGGAGGCACAAATATTGCTTGAATCTTAAGGATAAACCAGAACACTAAAGGCGAGTGGACACTAAGTGGCAAGGAGAGAACTAGAGATCTGGCAGGAAACACCATGGGGAGACGGGGTGAGCTGCCAGCTGGCTGGGCGCCCATCACACCAGGGACCGGCCGGCAGACCTGTCCTTTTGACAGAGAAGCACAGCCTGTCCCAGTGAGATCAGGTGTCCAGGCAGGGAAACATCTAAGAGGAAATACAGGGATGGAACAAATGGTCACAGGAACTATATAAAGACAAGAGAAGAAGTCTGGGTACTCCAAGAAGGCTGAATCATACGCCCTCAATACAGAAGTCTTCCTGTAGCATTTCTGTGCTCCACAGAGGCAAACAGAGGCAGTAAAGCCTCTTCACGTGGCTAGCAAACATTTTCCATGGAGGCTGACCAGCTTTCTTTCCCTCTGGAGAGGAAGTGGCAATGCTGTCCCAGTTACATATCCAGGACCTGCTTTAAACTCTCTTCCCCCGCCCTCCCCCAATTGCTCTGCACCATTTTGGGTTACTCACCTACCCAGAGCAAGTCCTTCCGCCTTCTACACTGTCCATTTTCACCTTGCAGCTCACCTTACTTGGGTCTTGAGCTGGGCAAAAGCCAAGCTGCATCACAGTCTCCTGTCTTGGTCTTCTAGCAAACTTTTGTTGGCTCTGCAGATTTTGTTTCACGCCTGATGTGAAGTTTCACTGCAATCCAATCAAACCAATAGTCCCTGGTTGGCTATTCCTTTTCTGGAAAAGCCCCTTCCAATGGTGTTATCACTTCAGCAGACTCAGAGGAGAAACCTTATGAGGCACCTGAGGATTTTCATGCTAATGAGTTCCAGTCCATCATCAGTTCCTCATTGCTTGTGTTTCACCTGCCTGTGCAGAAAGTCAGTGATTTCTCTTGTAAGATGTCCTTCCTTCATCATCTCTTGCCACCCTAGAAGGACCAGGTAATAAAGGAGTGGAATGAAAAGAAAAAAAAAAAAAAAGAAGATTTTAGCCCCCAGTCAAGAAGTATAGGAGTCTAAGTCATAAAAACGACAGACATACTTTGTGCCTTGCTTCCAAGAGGTTTGTGCCACTTTATGTGCTTTTGAGATGAGCCGTAAAGGGATGGGAATAAAGATCAATCTGTTGTATAAACAACCAGGAGTATCAGGTGATTGAGAGCTCAGAAAACCTGCTCAGGGTTTTAGAAGGATCTAGAAGGACCAAGATGTCTTGAGAGGTTCCCATATGATTACAGGAAACACCTGGTTAGTAGATCTCCTTCCCGCTGGCCAAGCTTCAGCAGTGATAAAATCCACCTCTTTCTCCTCATCCATAAAAAACCCCAAACCCTTTCTCTAGAAGGATAATACAAGGAGTGGTTTTCCCTAAAGTGTTTGTTATCAATAAGTGGTAAAGAGGATGAATTTATCCGGACAATAAATTTATCTCTAGGATGCTATCCCAGAAGGTCTCCAGAGGAGCAGCCAACCTGGTCCATGGCCTTGCTTGATATCCACCTGCTTGCTCTTCTCCAGAACATTTTGCCTTTTGAGATCAGCAACGACCACAAAAATGATCGCAGAACTGTACTTACAGGATAAACACTATTCTCTGAATGCCTCTGTGTAATGATGCATGTCTGGTGCTGCTTGGTTGGACCCACCTCCATCCCACCTCCCTCCCCTCCAGAGTGAGCTGGGCTTATCAGTCTCCTTCTCATGATGCTCAATCTCTCCTCAGTTTCTAGAAGGAGAGTGAAAAACAGAGGCTCATCCTTTGTCTTTCAGTCTCTTTAAGACTTGATGCTCCTATTTCTTCCCTTCCCCTGCCTCCTCTCCTACCCCTGCATGCTATCATCCTTTGATGAGCCGCACTTATTAAAGACTGAAGGGGATTTGCCATGTGTCGCTTTCAAAGGTCCGGGGGCAAGAAGCTTTAATTGCCAGATTTTTCACACAGGGTGTTAAAATTTATTAAAGTCAGTTTCTCCGATTTCCCTTTAATGAGCTGACGACTGTGTGTACGAGATAACACTAGGTTCAATTGGTGGGAAACTCACAGAGGGGGTTTAAGTTATCAGACCAAGAAAGAGAAAAAATGAAACCCAAACCTGTGGTAGATCTCGTGTCTCGAGGACTTACTTTGCACTTAATTTAAAGGTAAGAAACTGGGATCATTCTTCAAACAGTACAGCATGGCTGGCAATCTTCCTTTTAAGGGTTTTCCTTGGGAAATGGAGCAGGAGGTGGCCTTTTGGGGTTGTTTGATTTTCAAGACACTTTTGACGTTTCAGCCACTCTTCCTCCAGGAGAATGACCACCCCTGTGAAAACAAAGATGGGATGAACAACCACTTAGAGTTCACACAGCACTTGAGGAAATGCATTAAACACATCTGCTTGTGCTCTGTTTTACCCAGGTGTGAGCTACTCATCCTGAGCTCCAGCAGTCCCTGCCTACACCAAGACGTCAGGGGGAGCAGCGAGGTTAAACCCCATGTTCACGAGCGCTTCCAGCATGAGCCAGTGCTCCCCCTGAGCACACATAACTCTGCTGACAGTGCACAGCCAGCTGGAGGTGAGACCACAGGAGTCTGGGTGAAAAGAAAACCCCTTCCAAATCAGGACACCCTGAAAGCATTAAAGCCATTGAGAAAATAAGAAAAAATAAAAGCCTGAACTTTTTCCCTTGGTCAGCGCAGCTGCTCGCCTCCCTCGGCTTCATTTTCCCCCTCCTTCTTTCACTTGGTGCTACCTTCACACTGGATTTTGTTGCCCTACTTTTGTCCAGCCTTCTCCTAGAGATAAGATAAACGCTATTTTCAATTAACAAGACTTGATTGCTGAAAGCAATAGGAGGCAGTTCATTTAGAGCCAGCAAATTAATTGAAACCTAAATGTACATAGTCTGTGTATTGCTGGGAGAGCAATTATCCCAATCGTTTGGCCCTTGCCATGCAAGGCAGCGTCTGCAGCACCGCAGCTGAGCTGTGCAGAACTGCACGAGCAGGAGAAGCTCGCTTTGCTGTCTTCTTTTCTGAAGTTCCTCTCAGCCCACTTTTGTCTTGGAAGAGAAAACGCTCCGTGGCTGTAACTGTTCATTAGAGTGAGAGGATGTGTCCTGGGACTTTGGCACTGATGGGGCCCAAAGTTGGTTTCTAAACAAGTGGTCAGATATGATGAGATCTTCCTCCGCATTCCTCTCCTCCTCTGGGGGGGCTTTTGCTGCCATGTGAAAACAGGATCAGTGCAATATTCACCAGCCATCTGGATCCCCTGCCCTTCGCAGTGCTCACCAGAACAGGCATTTATGGACACACACAGTGGGATCTGGGACCTCGGGAAATCATTTTTCCTTAAAATATATTTACACATGACAATTAGCAGAGGGGAGGAGGGCAAAACAATCAGCCAGTGAAAGAAAAATACTATCATAAGAAAGATCTTCCATGGCTTTTAAAGCCCAAATGCTTTTGGCCCTACTGTTGCCCAGCAGTCGCTGACTGCTGAGGGACCCGCTGCAGCTTCTGCACCACCAGGTCCCTCATGAGCTGGGCTTGTCCCCTCCCATCACTTGGGGGAACACCTCTCTCCATCCTTATCGTGTCAGGGAAAAACCTCAGCATGTTTTCTCTCCTAAAAAGAGTGGAAATGTGAAAACCTCAGAAATTGTCCAAACACTGACCTGAAACATGGAGGAGCACCCAGATCTCCAAATTATTCCAGGCTAACTTGCAGTTTGGGCATATCCTCTCCTTCATTGCCAGTGGCAAATAACTGCTCAGGGCTTCATGACCGTGGTGAGGGGTCCTTTTGGGATGTGCGGCACCTGGACCCTGGGTAAGCTGAATCCAAGCAGTGAGGAGACCCCCACTCCACGGGGTCATCCCCGGCCTCGCTGCCGGCATCCCACAGCTCTTCAGAAACATCTCGCTAAAAAACCTACTGCTCCACAATTTACATATCAGGGCACTGCAGGAAACAACCCACTCTTTAACACGCAATCCACCTAGAAGCAGTAAAAAGCAATAATTACGAGCCAGGCTCTACCGGAGAGATGACAAACCCACCAAACAAAATCATGTTTTCCCTGCTGCACCTCGCTGCCTCCGAGCCAACTGGCACAAAGACACTGCTTTTTTATTCCTGTACAAATTATGCTTTAAAGCCTTCCCTCCCTGCTTCCCTGCCAAGCGTAGGAGGAACCCCACGTGTCGGCTTGGTAGTATTTCCGAGGCGGGCTGTTCTCAGCCCAGCGCCTCTCAAAGCCAGCAAACCTGGTGCTTGTACGAATTTTCTCTCACCTTCGAGAGATGCTGACAACGGGGGCCGGAGCGATGCCCCAGTTACATAGCTGCCACCTCTGAAGGGAGCCGGCACGTTTGCAGGGAGCAGCCGAAGCTTATTAAATCAGAAAAGTAACACCTACGGAGTGTCACGGCGCTTTCCGCTCCCTCCCGGCTCACTAGGCACGGCGCTGTGCTCGCAGCCTTGCTGCGCCTTGTAAACCGGCGGGTTGGGGACGAGCTCCATCTCAGCTCATTATGAGCTACTCGTTATGCACCAGCGTCTGCTTTATCATCCTCCCCTCTCTCATTTTCTCCGTGTCTACCAGCTCACTGTGTCCTTGGCCCCTTCTCCATCTTGCTTTCCTGCCTGCTTAAATTTCAGGACAGATTTCCCAGGCAGGTTGAAAAAGTTTTTGGAGAGACAATTTGAGGCTAGCTAGCCCAGGGAGGGGAGATCCCTCCTGCCCTTGGCAAGCCCATGGCCCAGCAACCTCTGGGACACCGCAGAGAAGGCATTTCATAGATAGAGGGTGCGTAGGTGACAGTGGCCACCACACCGCTGGTAGGCAGGAACATAAATGAGGCTGGAAAATATTTCCTGCACCATTGTATTCCCAGTTATTCCAGTTTCAGATCAGCTTTCCCAGTGGTGGCTGACCAGGACTGCGCATAACATTTTTGGGATCACCAAAGGTTTCTGCCAGCTGAAGCTCTCTTGCTGTGACCCTTGAATGTGTTTGCCACCGCATTTCATCCTGTCTTTCTATCCCCCAAATTTGAATTCTTTCAGTTCTTCATGTGAATTAATAGTGGTTGAAAGATACATCCTTCAGAGAAACTATATATGTACCTTTCCTTCCACTCAGTTTTGCTTTGCAGTACAACTCATTATCTTCTCTTTAGATGTCTCACTTTGACAACTCTTCTAGTCTTCATTTTAGCTAATGAGCATCCTCACAAAATCAAATGTTTTTGTGAAGCTCATTTACATTAAACCTACCACACCTCCCCAACTTAGAAACACAGGCATCTTCAGGAGAAAAACAGACAAACAAAACAAGTCACAGCAGTCTGTCATGATCTATCTTTGGGAAAACACAGAGGGCTTTTTCTGTTGTCTGCAAACTGACTGCGTGAGTTTGGTTATTCCTCTCTGGCCCTGGAGATAGGCTATTTGCTCTTCCTGGCACACAGCACTACCTGACACACTATAGTTACCAAAAAGTATTTCTTGGTCTGGGAAGTAGTTTGTTTTTCTCACTTGAGGGCATGCATTTCTGAGTTTTGCCTCTGCTCGGTGCATATAAATTCTTCCTTGCTGTGCCCTGATTCCCGTTACTGTTAATATCATTCACACACACACCACTTTGCACCAGTCTCCTATGAAACCCCAAGCACATTATTCAGCAGTTTTCAGGATCTCTCTTGACCCTTTTTAATCTACCTTCCATTATTTCTGCACAGCAACCTCCTGTCTCTGTCAACAGGTGAAGATCTTCTTGTTATTGAAGGGATTAACAACTAGTCCCCCAGCCCGGGATTAGGAAGATTTCTTTCGTACCCCCCTGCTTGGAGACCAGCTCAGCAGCCCGGAGGAGGAAGGCTTTGACAGAGTTTCCCCTCCTACCTGTGGTATTAAAAGCAAGCGAGTGCCTTTTGTCCCATCGCCTCCATAGGTCCGAGAGAGGATGCAGGCAGTGATTAGTGCATCATACTGCCCGCCTCACCCCTTCCTAAATCCCAGCCGTGCCTCCTGCCCCAGCCCAGCTCTCCCAGCAAAGCTCTCCCTGCCCTCCCAGCACACCTTTATAGCTCCTGGTAATCTCCCAGTTCCTCCCAATCTGGCCCAGTTTTGCAGCTAATGGTGGTGGGGTTAACCCTTTCTCTACCAACCTCCATACACAGAGCTTTACACCCCACCGTGTAGCACACGTGTTGTCCTCTGTGTGGCATCAGGCGACACTGGGAATACCAGGGATGAAAACCCTGTCCTGGAAAGCCATCCTTGTGCCCCGTGGAGGCAGGCAGTGCCACTGTCGTGAAGTCCTAGCTAATTACAGGACCTAGCAGACTGGGCTCAGGGCGTTTACTGCAAAGCTACACATCTGGGCTTTGCTTCTCTTAAGCCTGAAGATACCTTTCTGAACTAATGTTTTGGTTCCTTCAAGAAACACAACAGAAAGAGAGGGAGGTTGAAGTGGAGTTTCTTTGCCTTACTGCATCAAACCACAGGCTATTCCCATCCTCTCTGACCTGGCACACGCTCACGGCATCACAAAACCCTTTGAAAAAGGGTGAGGGTTTGCAATGTGGGCATGCCGCTATGTTTCTGGAAATACTGAGCTCTCTGGGTCAGGATGGTCTCGGTGGGGTCACCTGCTGACTGTAGAAGAGGGGAGCCCTCTGAGAGCCAGGAGACCAGGCAGTGGCCTGTCCCTCTGCCTGGGCTTCTTGTGCAGCACTGATCCCATGGGAATCTTTCTGTGCCTCATTTTTTTTTAAGAAAGGGACGTTGCAGCCCTTGCTGTGACAATTACTGTAAAAGAGGATCCGGAAGTCACTGGGACAGTGTTCAGGCTCTCTTAGTGCTTTTTTGGATAATCAGCAAATGTACTGAAAAGATGGCATATGGTCTGTGAGGAATGCGTAGATTTCTCTTACACCAGAGCAAAAACACTTCTTCAAATGAAACCTAAGAGCTGATCACACTGCGGTCATGTTGCTGTGTCAGGATCCTGTCAAAATATATTGCAGCGTAGACAGAGATATTTGACATTGTGCTGAATCCTGCCAGATGTCTAATGAGATCTCAGAGAGGGTTGTTAGAGCCTAAAACTTGCTTATGTGTCCCTGGGAATACAAGGCTCCTGGCTGCCAGGGTTGCAGCTATAACCCATCTCCCATCAGGGGTGCCAGTGGTTGGCCTGGGGCAAACTGGCCACAGAGGGGTTAACTTAGATTTCCCTTTGAGCGCTCAATGAATGCAGTGCTAATAGTTTAGCTGTTTTCCTTTGGAAAGAACAATTAACAGCACCAGGGGTTGCCCTTTCATCTTGCCTTATGGATTACCACACTAAAGGGAATTGATAGTGAGGAAATAAAGGTCCTGACATTTCTTTCTCCAAAGAACCGCTCTTTGTGCTCATCTTTGATTTTTGGGGGGGGTGATGACTTATTTTTAAATGACACACAGGTGCACACTTGTGCAAGCATGCATGCATACAGTGCTCACTTTGAACATATCAATTGATGCCCATTTAGAAAGATCAGTGCTTTATCTAAAAGGCCTTATGAGGTTAGATAGTTTCCAAGTATCTCCCCAAATATCCCTCAGCCAAAAAGTACATCAGCGGCTAAGCCTATGTACAAGTCACTATAAATCAGCTGCTTTCTTAGAGGAAGAATGTTTTCCCAAGTCTTTGCCATGTTTCTTCCTACTTCTCAGCTGAACCAGGACTCCGGCTTACAATGGCTATTGACAAACAGACACCTTTCAGCACACAAATGGGAAAGAAAATCGCAACAGCTTTCAGCTGGTCTTCCCCCGTGTTTATTAGATTGAAATCAGAAATGCTCATGAAAAACATAGAGTATGGAAACTGCCTCTGCAGCAGGTAAACAGCCATGGGGTCTTCCAACGCCCTTTGCGAGACCCTGTGGGCAGGACAGCGCTGATGTCCCAGAGCATTGCAAAATGCCCCCCCCACCCCCCCCCANAGCCTGGAGGAGAGGGGATGGAGGTGGCCAGGATGAAAATGAAATATGGATAAAATGGGCTGACTGGTAGCGATTTTCTCTTTCTCTCTTAAAAAAAAAAAAACAAACAAAAAAAAAAACTCAACCCAAACCAAAAAGCCCTCCCCAAATCTAAGTTAGTGGATGCCTTATTCAGAAAACTTCCTGGAAATCTCAGTTACTGTCTAACCAGTAATAGTGGTCCATTTGGAGCTGGCCCTTGGCTGCAAAAGGTACCTTCAGAAAAGTTTTAATCCTGCCTGTGGGGTTGTGCCCCCGTGCTGCAGCTTCCCAATCTTAGCCCTTCTCCAGCTCCACGGAGGAGAGGCAGCAAGAGGCCCTTATATTTTAATCGCAGTAATATTCAGCACTTAGGCAGGTGTTAGAGGGCTCAGTTGAGCTGTTAAGCGTAAGCATCTCCGGCTCATGACGAGTGTCAGTGAGCACGGGGCTCTTGGGTTCCCTCCTGGACCGCGATTGCTCCTGAGCTAACTCACAGCTGCCAGGCATGTGTCGTGGGGTGGCCTTCCCTTCTTCCCCTTTCCAGCCCGATCTGTCTCCAGGCTGGAGGGGACATCAGCTGAAATCACCCTCCAGCGGGACTGGGACCGCAGCTTTGCACAGAACCTCGCCATGTCCAACGCTGAGCTGAGTTAGTCTGCGGGGAAGATGGGTGTGAATAACCTGTGGCAGGTAAAGGCTCATAGTAAACTCACCCCTCTCTGTGGCAGAGGATGGCAGTGAGCACGTGGACCCATGGGCACTGTGGTTTAGCAGCATCCCGGTGAGGTGCATCACCTCTGGGACTGTGCCCAGGAGCTGGGAAAGGAATTATATTCATTCCACTGCCACGGGGTCTGGGCTGGGAGACGCTGCTGAAATCGCTTCATGGGACAAACGCATGGCTACATCCCCTGTATCCCAGCTGAGGAGCACCAAGGCACAGCAACCTGATTACTACCTGTGGGGCTCAGGCATTGGCAGTTTTATTGTCCCTTCTGCCGTGATGATGCTTGGGAGTGTGAGGGGTTGCTGGTACCAGTCATCCCTGTGACCCTGCTGTGGGTTGAAGATGGGGATGGCAACCCACGGCTGCTCATCTCAGGGTTTATCTCAAACCCACCGGTGGTGGTGGTTTCCCTCCAACGCAGTGGCTTTGCAGAGCGATGCAGTGGGTGGTTTGTAATGCCGTGCTGCTGGGAAAAGGGACATTCCACCTGCCTTGCTGCCGCAGCCACGGGCTCCTCTCACTGCCCTCCTGGTGTTAGTGGAAAGAGCTGGACCAGCCCTGAAACACTTTTGGTTTCATTATTTTGATTTACTTTAGTCTTTTATTTGTTTTGCTTGGAAAGTTGTCCCAACCCACTCTGCAGCCAGCAACAGCTGGAGTCTGTGAAAGTGCAGCCACCTGTTTCTTTCCCCAAGCATGGCTGTACTGGTCTAACTGGGTTGTGAGGCCATCCACCCACCTGGGACTGGGTGCACTCCTGCATCTACAGACCGCTCCGGCAGTGCCAGCTCATTGCAATGGAGATCTGGGTCCATAATGACTTAAAACAAAACTGGTGAGGGGTCTGGGGGACAAGTCTTATGAGGAACGGCTGAGGGAACTGGGGCTGTTTAGCCTGGAGAAGAGGAGGCTGAGGGGAGACCCTATCACTCTCTACAAGTACCTGAAAGGAGGTTGTAGCGAGATGGGGACTCTCCTCTTCTCCCTAGTGACAAGTGAGAGGACGAGAGGAAATGGGTTCCAGTTAAGCCAGGCGAGGCTTAGGTTGGATATCAGGAAAAATTTTTTCACTGAAAGAGTTATCCAGCATTGGAATAGGCTGCCCAGGGAGGTGGTGGATTCGCCATCCCTGGAGGTGTTTAAAAAAAGGGCAGACGTGGTACTTGGGGATATGGTTTAGAAGTGGTTTTGACAGGTTAGGTTAATGGTTGGACTCGATGATCTTAAAGGTCCCTTCCAACCTTAACAATTCTATGAAATCACTGCAGCACTTCCCCAGGGCTTGGCTGCCAGGGCAGAGGATCTTCTTGTGTTTTTTTTTGTGTGCTTTTGTTAAACTGGATGTGCAATGAGCTGAGTGAGGGCTCAGCAGCGTGCACAGGGGTGATGGGCAGGGAGGAGGGGAGAGGGGGCGGGAGGGCAGTAGCCCCCAGAAAATGGTGCCATCGCTCCAAACCCTATGGATCACTTTGCAGTGACACTTATAGATGAGGAGCATTTTCTTTAACAAATATGAATCTAATGGATTAGGTCTGATCTAATTATGCATTCTGCATTAAGCCGATGCTCCCACTGTCTGCGGCTGCTAGCATAATTAAACTTAATGTACTTTTAATGATGTCTTCTTAACTCATGCATTCACATATGATTAGAATCAAACAGGACGAGCTGTCACGAGTCCAGGAGAGCTCTTTCGGTAGCTCCTGACGGGACTCATGTTGAAATATTAATAATGCAGATTTCAAGGTTAACAACATTGGTTTTGAAATGAGGAAAAGCTTGTCACACAGTTTGAGCTAATCTGAGGCAACAAAACGGCTCCCCTTTCAAGTTGAGCCTCTTCCCATCTTGCACATGTGCTCCTGGGAGCAGGGGAATTTAAGTTTTACTTGGCAAAGATGTTGGTAAGTAAGCAAACTGCACTCTGGGCAGCAGCCACCGAAGAAGCTGGGACAGTGACTCTGCGGGCGCCTTTTGGAGGGCTGCTGGGTGCTCTGTCCTGGCATGCTCAGTCTTTGCTCCTCTTCCCCTTTCCTGCTGCTTTTCTGAAAATTGGGAGCGGTTTGTTCTAGCGTCTGGCAATCAGAAGGCAAACTTTACTTTTGTCTCTGCTCCTATTTGGTCAAGTGAAATCAGGCTGCGCTCCCCCTCCCAGCTTCTGTCGGCTGTGTCCATAACCTCCTCGGTGCAGGGAATATGCTCGCTCGAGCTTGTGCGGTGGAGCCTGAGGAATCTTTGGCATTGCTGCCCTGGCTCCAGGGTCCTACACAAAGCAGGTAACAATACTGCAATGAAATGTGGGGTTTTTTTCCCCTCTTTCTGTTTGGGGGGATTTTTTTTCCCCTTTATCGGCCCATGGCCTGGCAGACAGGTTGTCTTGTGAGTTCCTGAGAGCAAGTTGTGAAATCGTCTGAAATCCTTCCAATGGGAAAGCATTGATTTATTACACTGTAATACTGATGCGAACAACACCATGTACCTTTCATCTAAAAAGTCAGGACTTATAGAACACGACATGCCATTAATTTTGATGCCAGCTCAAACAGAGGAGGAATTACTGCCAAAGGGATCCAGAGAGCATGTTAAACCAGCACTGCAGAGTAATGAACATACTTTGTGGCTGTTACATTATACCATATTGATCCTTAGGAAGGAAAAGGTACCTTGACAGCTAATTTGGGCTGTCAAAGGCATCTCTTAGTATCTGTGTATGTATGTGTGTTTGTGCTATATAATTAGTGCATGACAAAGGGATGTGTAAAAATTGGCTAATTACACTTCTTAATATCCTTTCTGGGAGCGAGGATTATTGTGTTTCACTGCTCTAGAGACAGCTCTCCCTTTGAACACATTTGGCAGGTGAGTTCACTTGGGTACCAGCTCGGTGGAGATGATGCCCAGCGCACTGCCTCTCTCCATCCCTAGGTGTACCTCCTGGCTGCCAGACAGCGATGCCCCCTTGGGATAAGTGCACACCAGCAAAAGGGAGATTAGTCTAAGCGCTCTGGGAACAGCCAGATAACTTAGTGCTTTGCAAGACTGTGGCTCCATATAACACCCCATTTGCAGAAAAGCTCCTTGTTGCCCGAGTACAGTGTGATGGGTTATGGGATCACTTCCGCCCCTTGCAGGGCTAGATTCACATCTCTGCCTCCAGCCCAAAGGGAAGTGAGTTCATTTGCTTTCTAAAGCTATGTGGTGATAGAGGCTTATCTGCAGTAAGACAACCACCATGTACATACCCAGAGCCTATTCCAGGTCCTGGGGAGGAGTAGCTGGCAGTACTGATGGTGGGACTGATGGGGATGGACAGAAGGGAAATGGGAGGTGATGCTGCAGCTCAGGGCTGAGTGGAGAATCCCAGAGTGTGAACAGTCAGGATTCTGATGGAAAGATCAGCCTCGAGCTACCACTCCATGCCTCAGAGAACCCTTCCAGGTCCTTGCACACTAAATTCATCCCTCGCATACACTCAAACCATCAGGACCAAGTGCCTGGAAAAGAACAGAGTAGCAGGGAGGGGTGTCATCTTTGTAATGAAGATGGAGCAACATGGAGCCCAAGCAGTTTTGGCACTGTCTGTCATCTTTTGAGCTGCGGTTTGCATGTGGATTTTGCCCCAAAAGCCCTGTCCTCCTGCAGGCTGGTGGGCAGCTGTGAATGGCACAGTGACATCCCTGTATTCCTCTTAATTAATTAACTGTATGGCAGAGATGCAAGCATGGGGGCTTCAGCCAGCAGTGGGCTGCTAAGATACAAAACCAGCACAGGTGGCTGAAAAATTGATTTGTGCCCATAGGTAACATGAAGGCAACTGTGGAATCTGTGTTTAAGAGAAAGTAGCAGCTACAAAATCATCAGAGAACAGGTCACTCAGGTCTCTAAAAGGTATTTGGGGTTAATCTGTTACCTTTGTTGATAGGAAGGGCCTGAACTCCTCCGATCTCCAAGGTGGTGCTCCAGAGCAACCTCCACTAGCTAAGCCCCAATCTGTGCTGTTATATCTCATGCCATGACAGTGAGGAGTACCAGCAGTTTCCCAAAGGTTTCAACACACCACTGTGATGGGTCATCTGAGCTCTGACATGTGCCTCCGTGGTGAACTGACATGTTAGTTGGAAACGCGCACAAAAATGTTCTCCTGGGGACCCAGAGTCATGCGTGAGACAGATGACTGACCATGTCATTAAATACACAGCACAAACCTGCGTTCACTGTAAAAACTTCCCCATGTCTCCCAAAACTTTTGATGGAGGTATATGGCTGAGTTGCTGGAGCTGAGCAGGTTAGTAACCACTGGGTTACAGCAAACATAGGTGCACCCTTGCTCTGTCCCTTCATTGAGCTTAGATAAGTACGTTCTCCTTGCATTTGATTGCAGGCAGGCAGATGGACAAACAAGTCCAGCCAAATCTTTTCGGAGCATACCAGCTTTGTGTCCTGATGCCAGGGTTATCATCCCATAGCAAAGGACTGGGTGGTGCATCTGTTCCTCACCTGCTGCACTTCAAGGTTACATGGTTCTTTGCCTCAACAATTGCTGAAGATGGTTTTGGATTCTTGCTGGAGACTTGCTTACGAGAAATATTTGCTTCTGCCACTAGGAAGGAATTTTGTCCCGTTTATGCCAAAGACACAGAGGAACATCTCTTGTGCATTTCTGCAAACCTCACTGGCAACCAAGAGTGAACCACTGAGCAAGAGGAGAGTTTTGAGGCAGGATCCAAGCCCACAGTACAGTACTGAATGCCTAAGCAATTGTGGAAGACCAAAATGGGCTGATCCAGCATAGCCCACCCATGGGAAACCTCTCCTTGAGGCCCCATTGACTGGGAGTCTCTTGTGCTTTGAAGCCTGCGGGTTCACAGCCCCTTTCAAAACTTCTTAATTCTGCTCCTTGCTGACTCTATCTTTAAAACTTACCAGCAGGTAACAAAGCCCCTTGTGATTGTTGGAGACCTTGAATCTATAACCACGGCACTGGGTGTCTCTTGTGCTTTGAAGCCTGCGGGTTCACAGCCCCTTTCAAAACTTCTTAATTCTGCTCCTTGCTGACTCTATCTTTAAAACTTACCAGCAGGTAAAAAAGCCCCTTGTGATTGTTGGAGACCTTGAATCTATAACCACGGCTGGGGCGCCTGGTCCAACGCACTTTTGTGTCTCAGCTTCCCCAGTCAATAAATGGGAATGACGATACAGGGAAGGGAAGTCCTTCCAGATCTGTGACACCAAGCACTATGTAAGAGCATGATGTTAATGATTATAGTTAACCTCAGCAGCTGTCAGCATCTGCATAAATGTCCAAGGCCCTTTAAATCCTGCTCTCTTTTGTCTTTCAACAGACTTTTGGATGAGGAATTTACCAGAATAATTATGTGAAAACCGAGTGAGAAATGTCTGAAATGTCCAAGCCTCTGAAACAGCGTGGGAGCTCCTAGGAAAGCTGATCTTGGTGAGGATTTTTGGACCAGTGCTGGTTCTGAATTATCTCTGAGCTGACCATGTCTTCTCTCTCTGTAAAAACAAGCTAAAATCCTCTAATAGCCCTCCTCAAAGAATAACCCCACAAAACTCAAAAAGAAGCAAAATCATTAACTTTGAACCCAGTGAATGTGTAGTTTCCTGACTCTGGGGTAAATATTAGATAGATTCCCAATTTCAACCTGAAGCAGTTTATTTGGCTGCTGTTCACAAGTCAGACACAGCAATAATCAAGGAAATTTTGTTTGATTCAGGTTGGGTAATATTGCCTGAGGGGTAACATCATTTTCATTTCCACACATCCAGCACTGGCACAAAACGGCATGGACAGGTATGAAAAATAGATCATGGATCCTTGGTGCTAAAATTCCAGCTGATAGTTTCATTTTTGTGTAAATAATAATTACCAATAAAAATTTTGCTTGAAAAAAAGAGAATGCGAAAAGAAAAACGCCATTGCATTTGATAAAGCAAAATCCTCTGCAGTACTGCCAAAATAAAAAAAAAAAGAAAGAAAAACCAAAAGAGAGTTAAAACAAATATAGCTGTTAAATAAAAGATCCAGGTACCAAAGAGCAAAATTTAATGAAAGCCAAAACTGTTAAATATGGATTCCTGTTGAGAAAAAATGTCAATGTCTTTAAGAGTTTTACCATTACTCTATTTTTAAGAAAAGTGTAGTAAAAATACATATTACAAGATAACATTTTCCACGCTTTTGTCCTATTCATCTTTTTTTTTTTTTTTAACCCCTCCACTGATCAAAAGTCTTTGAAAACTGCATCTCACATCTTCATGTCACAGGCGGCCAGTCCTAGCACAGACGTGCTGCTTCTCACGCGACTGTCTCACTGCCCGGTCGGGCTCCCCGCGACCTGCTGACACGTAGTCCTGTCTTTGGAGGAGGACGAGGCACCGATGGGTCTCGGCAGCCTGCTCCCACCGCAGCGCCCGGCGGTGCACTGCTGCGGCAAGGTCTGAGACGTGGCAAGAGCTGGGTGAGGAGATGTATCCGAGGGCTCTGGGCATGGAAACAGGCTAGCTTGTGGGATGCCTCCACTGTGCTAACACTTACACAGAACTAAAGTTGAAATTAAGGAAAGCGGATTAAAAATAATGATAACCAACACAAAGTGACCTGAAGAGGTGTCGGAGTGGCCGATAACAGAGTTCATGTTCAGTGATGAGAGGTGAAGATCACAAGGGTTTCCAGTGGTGGAGAGAGAAAAACATATTGGCACAAGACATGCTGTGCCCCAGCTCAGGACCTTGCTGGTCTTCAAAGTGTTGCATGATAAGTGGGTAAATGGAACAGATACTTCAGACCAGGCTGGTGTTAAAGGTGGTAAATGTATTGCTCTTCACATTCGTACACTAATGGAAACTGGTATTCAGGCCGCTTCCAGCTACACTTATTGACGGCTGGATAGACAGATCCTCCTCATAGACCTGTGCCAGTCATTTGCCTGTATCACTCTCTTCATCTGCCTCCCTTCTTTTCTTGCTCCTCTCTTGCTACGTTGCAAGAAGAAAAAAAAAAAAAGAAAAAAAGAAAAAAAATGAGAAAAAGCAGCTCAGAACGCTCCAATAGCAGCTCAGTCTGCGGAAAGATATTTGCTGGGTCCTGTGAGAAGCTTTGAACCTTATTTGCCATCAGTGATGGACCCGTGAGATGGGACAAGGCTAGGTGGGTTCACTGTGGTCCCTGCCCCACAGATCTTCTCTCTCTCCAGATCGTCCCCTGGGAATCCTTGACTTCTGGGGAGATGTCTTAGGCCCGCCAGGGTGGGAATCATTTCTCTGTCCATGCCAGTGATTCACAGAATGAATCTTTTGTGCAGTTCTGGAAAACCGTCCTTGCCCCTTTGATCTCCACGCCTGTGGCTGGACTCCCAGCTGCCTGTCTGGCAGTGAGGGTTTCTGCAATACCAAGTTTGGGGTCAGCAACCTGCTCTCCTGGCTTGTGGATGCTTCCCTCTCCCTAAGGATATTTGAGTGGGAATCTGCTACTTTTGGCTTTGTACCCAGATGGGCCACAACTTGACGGGAAGGCTGAGTTTGA
This sequence comes from Ibidorhyncha struthersii, assembly GCA_013398815.1. Taxonomy (NCBI): domain Eukaryota; kingdom Metazoa; phylum Chordata; class Aves; order Charadriiformes; family Charadriidae; genus Ibidorhyncha; species Ibidorhyncha struthersii. The sequence continues at coordinate 247,790 of VZSZ01000675.1, forward strand.
CCAGCCCTGATGCTGTTGAATGTCATGGACGCTTGAATGCAGCTCTTGTAGGGTGTCCTCCTTGTTTTGCTTCAGCAGTTCCTTCCAGGAAGCTCTTCTGGCCAACTATCTTCAAAATGTCCCTCTTAATTAGAAAAATGGCCATAAAGGGATTTCAGAGCAAAAAGGCAGGGATTTTCCCATTGCAGCCCCATGACTTCTAGCATGTTTTACTGGTTAATAGGTAGCCATCTAGAACTGGATGTCTTGAGATAGTCTATTCCCGGCTCAAGGTGGTTCCCTTATGTGACCACCAAAAAGGGAGCACACAGAGAAGCTAAGCAATGAAGGAATGGTTCACAATTGCTTATTAGCCCCCAATAACCTAGGCAAGAGAGTCGCGTGTCAGGGGAATGCGGCATTTACTTTCTCTCTTTCATAAACAGCAGCCGACCATGATCTTAGACCAACCATCTGCTCCTGCCTGCCACGCATGACACTCTCCACTCCAGGCCCGTGATTCTTCTCTTGAACCGCCACTCATCATCTCTGGAAGAACTATCACTTTGTCCTCAGGTTACCTGGTGTTTCCAGACTCACTCATGACTTTTCCTCTGTAAAACAGCCTCGTGTTTTTGTTCAGGTTCTTTCTCGCATCAAGTCCTTCCTGTTGCAGGGAGAGCCGTTTGCAGCTCTGTCTGCCTCACTGCAATAACTCCACAGCCCGAGTTCACAATAGAACAACGGAAGGCAGAATCACGATGGACAAAAGGCGTCGATGCTGACGCCCTGCAGGGAGTTCAGCTTGCCATTCATCGGATTTTTTTTTGCTGTTAGTAGCTCAGACATTATGGTTTGCATCCCAAACTAAACCAGATTGAAGGACTGAGCAGGGAAGGGGGAAAGGGCTGATGTTACCCTGACACCACAGGAATTAGTAAGAAAAAATATATATATTGCACACACTAAGACTTATTAACAACCAAGTTAAAACAAAACGGCATAGTCCTCATTAGTGTTCCAGTGGTTCTTTGATCAGGGACGGTTCACGAGTCTGTTAAATCCCATTACACTCTCCTTATTGCAGTACAGACCTGTTTCTGTTCTCCTGCCGGTGGATCTGTTTGCAAATAAAAAGGGAAATAGATTTGATTTCCTTGAGAAGATCCATCCAATTGTCCCTTCTGTCATCGTCATTTGTCTTGTTGATGTTGGGTTTGTTTTTGGCTCTGGAGGGGGTGGAGTTGGGCTGCCCCTGCTCTCACCCAGGCAATGGGTCAAAAGGCCAATTATAATCCCGTAGCTCCCAGGGACATGCCGGTGCTGTGGCTCATGCACGGGATCGTCTGCATGGATTTGGGGAAATCGTGGCTGACCACACGTCCGTTTTCTCCACTGCCTCCTGCTGCAGCTGGCCTGGGAAGGGTTGATGTCCGTATGGCTTCGTTGATTGATTGCTGTGGGATTAAACAAAAACCCTTTTTAGGACAGACAGGGGGGTCTCCCCCTGTCCTTAGCAATGTTGGAGAAATTACAATATAAAACAGTGTTGTCTTTCTGTCACTGTTCTCTCCCTCCTCGTCTCCATTCAGACTCTTACTTTCTGCATGTCCCTACTGCATCTGCTCCGTTAATTCGCACCTCTTCTACATTCAAAATTGAATGTTTCAGCAGTATTTTGGGGTATAAAGCATATGTGCCATATGCAAAAACTATTCAAACTCTACAACATAAGAACAGTCATCCTGGATCTGAGCAGAGGTATTATACACACTTCCCCCATAGATATGCTATTGCTACTCCAGTACAGTTATGTATGGTGGACTCTGACTCACTGCAAGCATATGTTTAACTTTCCTCATGTGAGAAGTTGAGCATGTGCCTATGTTTTTGTCTACAGTGACGACTGAGGCAATCAGGAAACGCAAACCTAATTCAGGAAACCAAATCTCATCTTCCTGTTCCAGATACCATCTAAAACATTTGCTTTCAGAGATCTGAGGAAACCACCTGTTTAGAACAATGAATCTAAAAGAAACAGTCAACTTAATGCCTTGCCAGGAGGGAGCAGCCTCCCGTGCTGCCGGGATCTGCTGCTCACCCAGGGGGTCTGCAGGGACTTGTGAGCAGAGGTTGGGTTTAGAGGGGGATCTGGCCCATCTTTCTGGGCACTGGGCTGGGGTCTGCTGAATGGCTTTGTGGGGCAGCCACTGCTGGCGGGAGTCAGCCAAAGGGACAGGCTTAAACCAGATGTTAACATTGGGAGCAATGATTCCTTCCCACAGTGGCTGGGTGTAGCATGGCAAGAGCACCGCAGGCTAACCCTGACATGAATTAGTGGGTCATTTCAAGTAACACAGGGAAGCCAACAGCAGGGCAGAATCTCCTTAAGACTAAAACTATGGAGCCACTGTATTCAGACACTCTTTCGCTGTGTATTTGTAACATACCTAACTTTGCAGTGCAGACAGCAATTATAATTTAATTTTTGTATATTCAGGGACATTAATTGCTTGCATTATCTTACCCCTGTGCTCAATGTACCTCTCATTGCCTGTAGAATTTTCTGAACCTCAGTGGGAAAAGAGCTGTTGCACATTTGCAGTGAGTTAGAACTGTTATTATTGCTGACAAAACATTAAGCATGTTGTGAAATGGTGACATAAACCCCAAAGAAAGGATTGCTTATTTTCTTTTTGATTCTGGGTAACTTTCAGTCCTCAGGGAAGTGAAAAATCTCTCTAAATTTTATGAAACTCACTGCATACTTCATATACTCATGCCGACTTCCATGCTCTTGGGAGAGGTCAAGATGAGGAAGAAAAGCGATGTGTTACTCTTACAGCACAGATCCCGCTGCACTCTTGCACACAATAGTATCTGTATAAGGGATCACCTCTGCTAGTCATCTGAGTCAAGATGTACTTGTTCCACAGATGCTGCATTAAATGCCTGTCCCTAAGGCTCTCAAATCTATTCCACTCTTGACATGACACTGAAATTTAGGCACACCAGAGTTTAGGGCTGAAACAAATCTCCTTGGTCATAGGAAGTACGCTTTTGCAAGACCATGACAGGGTGGCGAAAAAAAAAACCCCGAAACATTACAGGAGACATTAGAGGCCAATTTCTCTCCAGGATGACCCATAATTCTAAATTTGGAGACCCGCATCATCTGTTCCAGGGCAACAACGCTCTGAGCATATATCACTGTTGCCAACCTGTAAATGGTGCCAGCAGGGTGCCAGCAAAGGGAACAACAGGATCTGATTCATTACCGCCCAGCCCCCCTTTTACCTTGCTGATAACTGCTTAGGTTTGGGGATTTTTTTCATATTTGTAGTAACGGCTGCATCAAACCAACTCTAGTACACTTCACCCATGCTGCACACACATTGCCATAGTCTGCTTTCATTAATTTTAAGGAATGGCAATGTGTTCCTGTTATGGTTTGTGCTATGATTTTGCTCTATATCTGGGTTTTGAACATTATGCCACATTTCTGATCTTGCATTAGCTCCCCACTTGACCCTCTTTTAACTTTCTCTCATGCTCCTATTCCTTTCTAGCAAGTCAAGTGACACGGTCACTTCGTTATCCCTATGTCTTGGCTTTCCACCCGTGGTCTGGGCTGCATCCGTCTCTGAAGGCAGCTTTGGAGCTGGGGTAGGATCAGAGAGAAGGTGTGAAAGGCCGGGGAATGGGTTGCCACCTTCATCCGCTTTGATTCACTTCTGGACTTGTAACAAAACTCGATTAAGGCAACCAGCATGGCTAGTCCGAGCCCACCGATGAGGATATAGAAAACCCCCGCCACATTGCTGAGACTCAGCGCGCTTGTCTTGTCCTAGAAGAGAAAGGAGAAGGGAGGGAGGGGTGGGCATGTGGGAAGGAGAACAACAAAATTAATATGAGATTGCTCCAGGAGGGATGCTCCACAATATAACAATGTTGGCATTACATCATCTCCCTCTTTACATGAACAGGTGACATTTCTAAGAGCATTTTCAATTTTTAATTCAGTGTCTAGTAAATCTAATGTTTCCCTCACACAAACAAATAAACGTTTCTTCAGCAATGTGACTCTTTGTAAAGGTTTGGGATCTCCGTTTTTCAATCAGCTAGCTTAAATGCTTATTTTGCCCAAAATGCCTAGTTTAAATTATTGATTAAAGAAGAAAAAAAAAAAAGAGTTCTCCGCCTCTTTGACATTTGCTTGTCCCTGATGTCTCGCCTGAAATAACCTGTTCTCTTGGAAATGCTCATTCCTTCTTTCCTAGATTGTTTCCCCCGCAAATTCTGTTGCTGAGCAACACTTCGAAATGGTTGGGTTTTTTCCTTTTTTTTTTTTTTTCTCTCTTCAATACTGAGGTTGAGGTGACACCTGGGCTGCCCTCAGAAACTCATTTGATTTCTGCGTAATAAGACAGTTATTTCATATGCAATCAAGACCCGTTGATGCATGTCTAAGCTAATTATTTGGTTGGCAATAAAGAGGGCTATTAATGGACTGCAACTCACAGTTGGTAGCTACATTCTGATTTTACAATCGCTTAATGAATCGTCACGGCTCTCCAGGGAAGAGGTGAGTCTCAGAAAGACTCATTTCACTGTTAGGGAAACTCAGTCCCCTCATCTAACCCCAATGTCACTCAGTGCAGCTCTCAAAGCCTTCTCCTCCATGCTGAGCAGGTGGAGTTGGGGTGTTGGGATAATCCGGACAGCAGCAGGACCCAAAAGCTTGGCTCAGCTCTGTGTTTCTAGGACACGCTTTCTCTATAGTACAACCAGAGGGAGGCCCTCTGCTCTGTGCTTGTTGCTGCTCTGCAATATCGACTCGACACCTGTTTGCCCATACAGATTCCGCATGGCAATCCCAAGAGGTCAGTACAAATCTGTTGGAGTGACCAGGGTCTGACCAGCATTGACAGCCCCACTCCCTGGATGTGGGAGGAAAATAGCGTACGGATCATTTGAGATGCAGCCATACAGTTAAAGAATAACATTTATGCCTGTAGAAGTGTCTGCAGCTGGAAACAAAGCCTCTGCACGGTTCTTGGTGTTCCCTGCTACTCCATGGACACGTGGACCAGTGGGTGGCACAGCTTGTTCCTTGCCCTTGTAGGACAGTTGATTCACTTGCTTTGCTTGGCAGGTTTTACAATAAGCAACCCACACTTTTCGGGAAGGGCAAGGATTCAGGAAGCAGAAAACTATATTGGAGCGATGTTGAAAGGGTCCAAAACCAAACACCAATATGAGCACAGGTTTTGGTTCAAAAGCAGTCTGCCTGGCACCGGCGCTGTCTTTCAGGTAAGTACATTTTGCAAAAGAGTTTTGTCTTTTGCAGTATTAGGGTTTGACGGCAAAAAAGTTAAACCACAAAGCATGAAAACATTTCAGTTTTCAAAATTAAAAAACTCCTTCCGTTACAGAAGATTATTTTTTTTTTTAAATAGGAAGAAAAGAGGGTTCCAGTCAAGAACACTAAAAAAATGTTTTTTTTTGTACTGCTCCTTCATCTGGCCCCACTGCCCACGTGAGCTGCAAAGCCTCTGCCCAGCTGGAGCTCTCGCCGCAGGCTCCAGTGCCATAGGGAGCAACTTTCCATCCTGAACCCTCTGCTGAAAGATGACGAGGTTTGGTTAGCGGTCACCCCTGCAGAGTTTCGGTCACTGGAAAAAACTCCACAAGTGATCTCATTTTCCATGCTTCGCTGATTGACATCGCTGCCAAGAGATTCGCCGCTGTCACCGTGTGCGTTACACCGCTGCAGACATGATGGTTGCCGCTGACGGACAGGTTTGGCTTCTCCCTTGTGTAACCTTCATACGCTGGTCAGTTTGTAATCTTGCCGATGCTTCCTGTGTGCTCTCTGTAATGAGAGATTTCTGCAAATATCCTCCTAATTTCTGCTGTTTCCATATTTGAAGGATTATCTATCTGATCTTTTATAATCTGCCTTCATGCATTTTTCCCCCAGGCTTGACTGTACCTTTGTTCAGTCATCTCTTCTCTGCAGATTACCGGGAATGCTTTTAAGCACCAGCTGAAAAATGTAGGGAGTTTTTTAGTGAAGATTTAGAAAAGCGGGGCAATTACTCCGTGAAACCTGGGTTACAACACGTCAGGTACTTTGCCTCTTCAAATTCAGTGGGAAGGGACTGCACCAGCTTCAGGGAGGGACAACGACACTAGAGGTGGGCTGCCCTCCTTGACATCCTAATCTTTTAGCCTGGCTCCTTAATGAAAAGTGGCTGATTAGCACATGCTCTGTGCTCAGAGAGAAGGACGGGGACAGGGAAGGAGGTGGAGCAGCCTATTTGTCTGTCTTACTAATAATTTTCAGCCCATACTTCCAGCTCGATTTGACAGAAGGGTGGAGATCTCAAAGATATGAGGGACCTCCAAGCTTTGTGGAAAAGAAAGACACTGTAGAGAAGAGGAAACCTATTAATGCTCCCACTCGAATAAATGTATCAGTGCAATCCATAAAAGGCATCAGAGACTCCACATGGGTCTTTGACTTGCAGCCACAGATCCTTAGGAAACCTGACTTCCTTGGCTCTGCTGGGCATGGGAATACACAAATTTAAAGTTTTATTGGCCACGATGTTCTTGTATTTCCATCCCCGGTTTGGGGGTCATGGTCGAAAAGGGCACCTTCTCATCTGCCTGCAATGGCAGAGCAGTCTGGCAGCCAGGAAAGGCTGCTCGTTCTTAATTTCCATTTTCCTCCTGATGCCAGCAGCATACCGACCAGTAAAAAATAGAAGATGACCCAAAGCAGTTTCCTGAACCACTCTTTCATACAATTAATTTCAGAGCTGTTGTATTTTTCTTGCATTGACTTCGCAGTAGCATCATTATTATTGTTGTTATTATTATTACTACTATTACTATTATTACCGGGACAATTTGGGTAAACTGAAAGTTGCCTTATCTAGAAGGCAAAGAAAAGTGTAGTAAGGCAGACATTGGCAAACGTGCTGGGAGGGAGAGAGCAGCCCGAGTTTCACCTCTGCCACCATAACAAGGTTTCCCCCAAGGAGCCAAAGACACGGGCAGCTTCAGCAGGGCACAGAGGAACAGCGGGGGCACGGCTGATGACACAGCCTGTTATCATGAGCCAGGCAGAGAAGTGAAATTGCTCCTGTGGTGTCGCTTGACTTCTTGCTCATCCTCTCCTTTTTCTTTTCCTTATTGTTTCCTTCCTTCTCCCAGCAGGACATGCAGAGACATTCTCTGGGTGGGAGCACTATCTCATTGCTGCCATCAGCTGCAGGACCAGACCCACATGAAGGGCAGGAAACTCTGGATGCCCCACTGAGGCTTTGCCTGCTGTTTCCATGTATGCTCCTGCCCTAATAACGCTCATAATAATAAGTCCCATATTATGCTGCTTGAGAGGACCCTCCCCTCCTCTCTGCTCGGGCTCTGTGACACCAGATGCTCTCCTGCGGAGCTGCCCATCACCAAACCAGCTTGTTAGTGGGAGTGTAAATGTCACCGCTCATCTCCTGCAGCGGCAGAGCGCTGACGTGGGGGGGAAGATTGGCAGGTGAAAAGAGAAAGAAAAACCCATCTTTCCGAAAAGCCTGGCCTTGTTGCTGCAGCAACCAGGCACCTTCCCGTCTGTTCCTCTTAAGCATGGCACCGTGTCCATCATCCTCTTTGTCACCATTTATCCTCCTTGGCTGAAAGGCGTTAAGGCCAAATTTGCCTGGTTTCCCAGCAGGGCCGGTCCTTTCTTTTACCCTGCATGACCAGAGCCTGTTGGCAGCACAGGGTGATGGCACCTCGAGCTGTTGCAGTCTCCATAGAAGATGAACTGTCCTTAGAGCAGGTGGTGGCTCCAGCACTTGAGCTTTTACGCCAAATGCCGCACTGCTTTTATTCAGGCAAGACTGAAGCTCAGCAATGAAAGACATAGTGCTGCCCATCAACTCAGAGTGCTGCCAGAGGATGGGTATGAGTACACGGATGGCCGGCTGCGGGGATGAGGCTCCCCACCATGAAAAGACACCCTTGGTTTGAGAACCAGCCAATTCCCTGCCAAGGCAGGGCAAGGTGGTAGCAGGACTTGTTCCCTATTTTTAATTAGGTTTTTTTTTTAAACAAAAGTGCAATTCTTGCAACTGGAGGAGTGGGAGATCCCTGTGGCTTTGGTGAAGGTCCTTTTAGGTGCATGAAGCTCTCTGGCTGCCTGTGCAAGCAGGTTGCACCTTGCCATCATGGTCTGGAAAAAAGCTTCCTTTCTCCCATTGCCTTGCAAAAGCTCCAGGGAAGAGGAGAATCACATCTGCCTGCCTTGACATTTAGTGTTCCCTTTGTCATTACCCTCCAACAATCCAAGACATCTCTTTCAAGCCCACAGCTCATTTCATAGCCTGCAAAATACCTGTCCATCCCGTGCTTATTCATAAAATAGGGTCCTTCTAGTGAACTGCCTAGTTACAGTCTGTCTTTCCTCTGGGCTTATTTCTGCTGTGGCAAGGAGAGGGGAAGTGCAGGAAAGCTGGGAGACAGGACCAGGAATTGGTGGATGGCTTCGAGCTGAAGTGCTGGAAGTGTGTGCACATGGAGAAACCTCAAGCCTGCGGGAAGGGGTGGTTGCCATGGGTTTACTGCAGGGAGAAGAGCAGCAGGGACACTGTAGCACAGTACAGGACACTGCCTGGGATTTCCCACTGCCTGGCAATGGAGCCGGGGCTCTGGTGGTCCTGGACCAACAGCCCCTGAGTGCAGCTGCCCAGTGTCTCTTGTGATGGGATAACAGATCCAAATATTCACCAAAACGTAAGTGTTTGCCCCTAGAGTTTTAGTTCAGATCCACTAATGTATCTACTGCTACTTTATAGGGATTTCTCTGGATAAAAACCTAGGTGGGCGATAGATAGACAAACAATCAGTTTAAAAATAGGATGCACAGAAGTCAGCTACAGGCGTGGAACATATTCTGGGGCCAATGAACACAAGCCTGGGAAACACCAGAGGTTTTACCTGTCCCTGGCTGGAAACCTTGGATACAGACCTTACATCCAGCTATCCCCTCACCTCTCGTCATTAGCATTCATTTATCCTTCTGAAAGTCCTCTACCTGCAAAC
>VZSZ01000675.1:261876-354013 GCA_013398815.1 Ibidorhyncha struthersii
TATTGGCCATATGATTTCTGGGGCCGTGTGCTAAGTGTTACATGTTATCTTTCCTAGGAAGTTTCATTTCAGTTAATCTCTTCAGTTTATGGGTAGTACACAGAACAAGCTGTACTTCATCTTTAGTGTATTTTGATGAAAGACTGAGAGGTCTGAGGTCCTGAAAGGAGGTGGGTTTTTACCAGGGAACATTTTGTGTTTATTTACAGATCCTAGGAAAACTAACTTTTATTTTGGGAACTTTAATGTCAGGATGGCTCCTCTGAAGAACTTTCCCTCCCACATCTCAATCTCAAAAACCTCTCTATTCCTTGAGTACACGTTCACATGGGATTTCTTGGGTTTTCTTTTCTCTGCTTTGGATCATTTGGCTTTTCCCCTCTTTTTAATCACTCGTCCTACAGTGGAGAAGTGCTCCTGCCAGGTAAATGGATGGGTTATTCAGCTGCATGACTACCTCAAGTCAGACAGGATCACATCTTGAATTAGCTGGTGTTGAAAGGTGTAATTTCTGCCCTCCCATCATTGCCCTTCTCAGCCATGCTCAAATGCAACAGAATTTTAACATCTGGAGGCCAAAAGATATTCAAAGCCAGATTCACCTAGGAGGAAGAAGCAAACTCTTTTAGCAGCCCAAGAGACCTAACTGATGGCCTGGGAGGGAGGTTTGCACCTGCTACAACATGCAGAATTATTTCTGGATTTTCAACCTTGTTTTCATTCATCTGTGGCAATATACTTGCATTTTGGTCCTGTGTAGAAGCAAGAAAAACAATGGTGAACTCTCATTTAACATCTCTCTAGGATCCTTTCCTAATCACCTGCCCTGAATGGAGAAAACCCAGGCTAGCTACAAAAGGCACAGGTCGCAGCAAAAATAACACAGCCCAGCTTCTAAAACACACCTGATCTAAACCAGACCTGGCTCACATGTACCTCCAAACCTGGCTCAGAGCTTTTACTCTGCAGACGGAAGTGAGTGAGGATGAAGCCTGAATAAGAGATAGGCTGACTGTGCTGTACAGATGCCTCACGAATGTCACCTTGCTCAGGGCAACCTCTCACGTGCAGGACCCCAAGGGGAAAACAGACACTACATGATGACTGTAGGAAACTACTAAGATTAAAACAATTAAAACAACAGGAACAAAACAAACATAATGGGACAAAAACTGACAGCCACTGTTCCAAAGAAACACCATCGGATGGAAAATCAAGCATTCCTCCTTTGCCATTAGACCCGTAAGAAATTTATTCTACATGCAGCAGGGATGAAAAAGAGGAAACAGAAAGAAAGGTTAGGAATTTTTGGAATCATGCCTAGCAGAGGGATGTTTGGAGCTGCAAAATTAAAATGATTGATGCAATTTTCTTTTTTGTTGTTTGCTTTTCTTAGAAGTATGATAAATGGCTCCTTTACATGCCAACAATTACAAGACAGGTAGGATGTTTCTGTTTGTTTTCATAATATCAAAATTAGGATACAAGATTGATGTTTAAATGAATAAATAAATAAATAAATAGAATCAGCCCTGTATCCTAATTTCCATATTTGCAAGACAGAAAACAAACATTGGCGAGAGTGCAAAAGAAAACGTCTCAAAGCTGCGAGAATATATCCACCTTCATTTGGAGTGCCCCAAGTCATTTCAGAGCCTGAACCCTGCTGGATGCAATGATTGCCTTCTGGACCACCTGCACTGCACCCCTGAGCTTCTCTAAAGATACCTCCAGCAATTGCTGATACGGGAAGTGCTGAATCCAATTTGAGCTGACTTAATAAATGTAGTAATCAAAATCCTTGGGACAGTTGATACATCTTCAATTCTTTGGGTTGGTTTTGGCTCAGGAGCTGTGTGACCAGACAAATGTATCAGCAAATACTCAGCTGGTTGCTAGTAATCCAGAGACCATGGATTAAATGTCTTTGCATTGGGTTATGTTAGCAAGCAAGTATAAGGCCACATGTAAGATTTTGGTCAAAATATTTTGATTAAAATATGTTCAATAAATAACTAAATCAGTGGGAGCATTGATCAGATCACTTAAATCTATGGCGTCTGAGGATTTACTAGTCCCACTAAAACCTTACAACTCATATTCCTCATGACTGTAAGGCGAGGAACTTGCGTGGCTGCTGCCAAAAGGAACAGCACCTCTGACAGGACTCAAATCACCCTCATAGTTGGAAGATTGTGGTAATGCTGCTCTGAGCAGGTCAGTTTGCATGGTATGCTTCGCAGGGGGCCAGCTCGTGTCCGGGACCATGGCTGTGTGCATGGCCTGAGCTCTGCTACTAACTCAGATCTGGGTCTGTACTTTGAAAGGGTTCTTCTTTTTAAAGGAAGGTCTCTGGAGATATTTTTCACATGGCAGTAGGCAAAGGCACATGACAGCTGCAGGTCTGGGCTCAGAAATGCAGGATTTTTGCCCCTCTGGACTTGCCATAAATTTGGCACTTGCCAGGATCTGAATTGACTCAGCGAATGACAATGCACACCTTTTGCAGGGCTTTTTCAAAACTGGCTTCCCACCTCTCCCAAACAGCGTTTCATTTTAGGAAACACCAAACGCTTTCCCCATGGGAACTCCCTCTGCAACCATGGATCCAAGCCGGGGTAATACCATACTCTGCAAAGCTGTGCAGTTCACACGGCACAGGACGAGCGTCCCTTCCAGATAACGCTCTGTGAAACCAATGGTTACACCACAGCAGCCCCCCTGCCATCACCTAACACAGCAGACACATTCATAGCAAGTGGATCAGCCAGGATCCAGTTTCCAAACGCAGGGCGTGAATAATTAGATGCTCCCATTGTTGCTCAATGGGAGCGGGGCATTTAAATTCCCTGCGTATCATGCCGAGTTTTCATATCCCTTCCCCTCCACCTCCCCCACCTCCTTGCCCCAAGCTTTCATGATTGACATGGCAATGGAGATCGAACTGTGTGCATACATTGATTTGCTGAGTGGTTTGGCAAAAGAAAGCAAATCCAAGCTACTTACCTCAGTGCAGACCCCTTTGGCGTTGCAATGCCATAGCCTTTGGAGTCCAAGTTACCTCCCACCTTCATGGTGTCACAGGGCTTCCGCTGCTCAATGTACTCGTTCATCGTGGACTCCAAGAGGTAGGCATACTTCCCTTTTGACTTCCTCACCCGGATCATCCCCTCTTCCGTTGTCCTCACAAAAACGGAGGGTTCGGCTGACTTCATGTATGTCCACATCTTCTCGAACACTGCTATTTTGGATCGCTGTGTGGGACAGCAGAAACGTTAACAGAGGTTTGAGTGCCAGCTGAGATTTCCAGCTTGGACTGAACACATACCCGCATGTCACACGGGCCAAGGAAGGTGAGGCGGGTAACGCTATGTTAATGAACCTCCTGCCGTCTCCGCACTGGGGCCCAGATCAGCCCTGTCACCCTGGCACAGTAAGGGGAGGATATTTATGAATGGCAAGTGAATTTGCTGATCAAACCAAGGGCAAAGCGAGCTGGAAATCAGGAGATGGTTTCTTTTGGAACTGATCAGAGTAACTTCTCAGTAACGTGGGGAAGCACATGGATATTCCATATTTGTGTTTACAGTTGCAGAACATCACATGTACTGGACGTACCACCAGCCTTCTGAGCAGCACAAGGAAAACTGGAATTTCTCTGTTCTAAGGACAAGCTCAGCAGGTCCTAACAGGGTAAGGGGAAGCAAGAGAAAAAAGAACAGACCTGTGCTGAGGATAAGAGAGGATGGGCCTGTAGGACTTGTCAAACAAGGGGCTAATCAAAATGTTTGCATTAACATTTCCTTTTTACCCTGAAAAATTCTTTAGTAGAGCCAGCTTCCAGGGTCCCATAAGCGATTTCTGTCTGCTTGGCCAAGTCCTCTGCACTCTCGATAGGAGAAACCATCCTTTCCACGGTGAGGAAGGCAGCCAGGTTAGCTGTGTAGGAGGATATGATGATCAAGGTGAAGAACCACCAGACGCCACCAACTATGCGGCCGGAGAGAGACCTGGACACAGACAGGAGAGTCAGATAGGAGGGGTGTGAAGGTCCAAAAGTGCAGCTCGCACCTGCAGGCCCATAATTCACCCATGCGTTTACCCAAAGTCATGTTCTCCAGCCACTTCCAGGGAAGCCAAAGGTCTGTCTCAGTTCTCAACCTATTTTTCAAGGTGTCAGTATAATTAGAGGTGGGATAAAAAATTCACAGTAAAAAAAAATTAGCAATAAACTGTTTGAATTTGCTTTGCTTTTCAATTCGTTTCAGAGTATATGAAAATATTAATAATATGACATGGAGACAACTACAAGGAAGGTTTAGCTGGGCAGGGCAATGCCCACCCAAACAGCAGCTCTGGTGAGGTCTGTGTTGTGGCACGTACCCCCGGCGACAAGGAGCACCAGCGCGGAGCCAGACCAGATACACAGACCAGCTGGGATCACTAGGTCAGCTCCTCCACCCCTGAAGTTTAAAACCCCAAACTCTGTGTTTTCCTATGAGACATATTGAAGCTCAGAGAGGAGCTACGGCCTTAATGAATAATTTGTCTACTGACATTCTCTGTTTTTGTATTCAGCAGATGGTTAGACAAGATGTTCATAATAATGCCTTAAAATGTAGGTATTTTGCTCTCGCTGCAATCAAATACCCAATTATCTGTAACCATTGGCTAGCTATAGAGGCAAATAAGTCAAACAGGCATTAATTTATATTAAAATCTTTTCATAGAATTTTTAAGAGTGAAAGAAATTTTAGAGTGATGCCAGTATCCATGCATTCATGCATTCTGTCTAAATTATTTATATTCTCCTTCTTTAAATGCAGAGCACTGTCCCAGAGAGAAGGTAACTTACAATGCTATTTTACAAAGCCAGGCAGTCTGACTAGGGAGGACCTGCCCATGAGAAACACCGTTTATTTCTCCGTGGGGGACCATCTCTCAGCGTTGCCTTTCTGCTGACCTGAGTCACTCCACAGAAATATGGTTTATCAGATTGTAACAGAGATATCCCAGTCCAGCTAAGGGCACTGGACCAGCTCATGACAGCATGTGCTGTGCCGTGTCCGGGTCTGCGTGAAGCCTTGGGTCCAGCTGCTATGGTTTACTGTGGTTTAACACGATTTGACAAACAAGAGTGCATGGTCCATCATGGTACCCACTGAGGGTAAAATCACACTCTGATAATCACGGAAATTAGAGCTGGAAGGAGACTAAATCCACACAGCCTGCCAGCTGCGTGACTTATCTCGGTTACACCCTTCCAGTTTGTCCAGCCTGGTTTTAAACGCTGCTGATGTGAGGGGAGCTGCTCCTGCAGACATCACATCATCTCCCCATTTAGATCATCCCGCCCTGAAATCTCTTTAATCAAAACGCTTTGAGATGACTTCCCAGCAGAAAGCAGGCATTGCCTTTGCACAGCGACTGAGCTTCCACACTCACAACATACGGGGCAGAGCGGAAAGCATGTGTTTTCATATGTGGAAATAAGACCCATCCCACCACACGTGCTGTCAACCCCACGCTCCTGAAGAATGGTCACAGCAGCTTTTACCCATGGCAGAGAGAAACCGCAGGAATCATGACTGCAAGAGATTACAGTGACAGAAAGGACAAGAGGCATATTTTACAGATGTGGCAGAAAGGACTTCTGCGGTTAGAGATGGGTCTGGCTTTCCTCTGCACAGGGGCCTCATTTTGGAGCAGAGTCTCTGCCCTTCCCTCTGGTTTCTTCTTCCGTGGGCTTTGCTGAAATGGGGCAGCAAAATCCACCAAGCTGTAAAACCAAGGTCAGTGAATGGCTTTGAAGGATCCACCTTTCAAGGTCTTCCAGGAAAGTCTACAGGACCCATATTTAAGGTGATACTATAAAGTTCACAAATCCTTTTCCTAGTCATCCAGATCTTAAAAGCCAAGAAAAGTATGACAAAGAAGATTCTTTCAGGTCTACAGCCCACTGGCATGGTTTCCAACCATGAGCTATATGCTGGTTACCCCATCCTGCAGTATCTCACACAAGCCGCCTCCTTCGTTGGCAACTGCAGCAACATGGCTGAGCAAACTGATGGTCCCTCATCCCAGATTACTTTCTTTTTATGCCTCCCCATCACTGCCAGCCAGAAAGAGCATCAGAGGTTTGTTATGGGGGTGCTGGACGCTGTGGGAAAGACAGGTAGATGGGCACTGTTCTTCTATGATATCTTTAACGCTAAGAGAGACATACTCACCAAAAAATCTCTGGAGATGAGTAGGGACCTCCAGGGATGATTCAACCCATCAGTCTCAGGTTGAGAGAAGCCCTCTCTGCAGACCTCCCTCTCTGATGAATTTTGAAGGAACTGGGATGACTAGGTTGGACTAAACAGCTTATTTTTAAGTAACCAAAGTTAGTGAGATAAATGTGACCATCGTGTTTGCCATCTGCGGAGAATACTCAGCCTGCAGGACTGTCAGTGCAACGACTTTACCTTTTGTTTCATATTTGGAGAGGGATGGGGGAGGGAGGCAGCTATGGATTCAGCTCACATATCTTCAGATTGATGGGAAGAGGAAAAAAATACCTGTCTTTAATTAGTCTGGAAGATGTGTGCTCAGGGAAGGAAGCGCTCAGAAAAGGCACAGAGGCATTAAACAAAAGTAACCGGATAATGTCAAATACAACAATCTCTGCTGATGAAGGCCACTTTGAGCTGGCAAAATCCATTTGCATGGCAAATAATCACATTCATCTCCAGCTGCAAATTATACAGCCTTTCCTTCCTGACGAAGATGGGATATTTCTGTGACTTGTTTCAATCCCTTCAGCAGGAGTCAGCCAGATTCCTGCCTCTAGACCCTCGACACCCTGGCGATATTCATTACCGGCTTATCCCATGGGGGCTGCCTGCTGTCAGCTGCAGATGGCTTACGCTTCCCGGCTCCGCACCTGGCACTGACTGCATGAAAAAGTACCTATGGGGTACTGAGACTGGGAGGCAAGAAGGAGGGCTGGGGAAAGAGGGAGAGGGGGCTGTAGCTTCTTTCCCATGGGAGCCAGATGGGACAGGATACACGTCTGTATCGTGCACCAGTGTCATCTGGGTTGTCTCTGCTGCTGGTGCTGGCCGTATCTCCTCATGACATGAGATGCTGTGAGGACGTCACTGCTCATTCTCATAGGCAGTGGAGGAAAGGAGAGGAGATAAACAGCTTGCTATTTTGCTATAACTGCCAGCACGGCGAGGGCTTCACATGTATGACGTTTTGTTGCAGGCACTGCTAACGGGCAATGTTTGCCCTCATTGCTAGTTTGACTTGGAGCTAGAAGCTGTGAATCTAAACTGCTGTAAACACACCGCAGAGAAAACACTCAGCAGACGGGCTCTACAGGACATCATCCTTTCGCTCCATGGTTGTGCAGCATCTAACACACAGGAGCACTGGCCAGTGATGGAGGTTCGTGGACGCTAGTGCAATACAATAAAAATTAATAGTCACGATGAAACATCACACAAGCAGATGCGATCCCATGTGACATCCCCATGGCTCAATGGCAGTGAACACAGGTTAAACAGGACAAGTTGGATTTCTCTGGATAATTAGATTTTAGATTTTGAGCCAATGCCTGTTACTGCTTACCAGAAGCAAATGGTTGGAAAGACAATATCCATTATGACCTTGTTCTGTTACTTCTGTAGACCAAGCGGGAGAGCAGCAGTGCTACCATCATGGGACACATTTGCAAAAGTGCCTTTGTAATTTAGGAGATAATGTCCCATTTCTAGAAATTACTAGGATACTTGGGAGCTAAAAGCCTGGTCAAAAGCCAGTGGGACTTAGAGTTATGTTTATGCTCTAGTTAGAGCAGTCACAGAGGAGTAGATATACCTTGTACTTTTAAGTCACTTTGAGGTTTTGAAAATCTCACTCCACAGTAGATAACGGAAAATGACCTTCCACTTGACTAACAAATGTTCTGCAGCTTGAACCCTACCAAAGTTCATTTCTCTTCCCTAATAGGCAGTATGGGGTTTAAATCCTCTTGTATTGAGAATTTACATGTCCCCACACCCGTTCAAGCATAACATGAAGGCAATCAGCTCTCTGCTGTGTGGAAACGAGTTTGTGACTCAGTCCTCTGCAGAGCTAAGGTGAGATGGAGCACACTGGTTAGTACTTTAAAGATATGCCAAGGCTTGGATATTTGGATTTGTCTATTTGACCTCTGGATTTATCCACATGCATTATCATAGTAATACCTGCAAATAAAAGGATCTAAAAAAAATCAGAATAAAATAA
This sequence comes from Ibidorhyncha struthersii, assembly GCA_013398815.1. Lineage (NCBI taxonomy): Eukaryota > Metazoa > Chordata > Aves > Charadriiformes > Charadriidae > Ibidorhyncha > Ibidorhyncha struthersii. The sequence goes on from VZSZ01000675.1 coordinate 270,157, forward strand.
ACAAGGGTAATGGTGAAAGAGGCTTTAATGAATGGTTAATTCTGGGATGCAGAAAAGGATGAAATCGCTAGATAGGCTACATTGTACATTTTAAAACCTATATTATTCCTTCTGCACCTACAGTATTTTTTCCTACACAATCCAAATTAAGATCGCTTGGTTTCTTCTTCTAGTCCTGTCTGTGCTGGCTAAAATCACACCTCCCCGCCACCTCTCCCTGACTTGGGGTTCTGCCTGCCCCCACAGAACAGTGGCAGGAACGGGGCGCTCCTTTCCAACAGCACCCTTGCAGAAGTAAGTAGTAAATACTCTGCCATCATTACCCATGGTGTACAAGCTACTTAAAATTAGAGCTGGCTGGGAACAGGAATTTCAGTGCTGTGAAAAATTCTGAAATTGTAAATGAAACCTTAATATTCTCAATCGGAATGAAAAGATAACGGTCACAAAGGTACACTAAAAGTAGCGCTCCAAAAATGGTTGCTTTGGGTCTGTCCAAGCTTTGCATTTTTCTATTACTTAATGTTTCATTTCTGAGAGGCTAAAAGGTATAATTTTAATATGGTAAACAATTTTGTTTCTACTTTCTCATTACAAATAATTTTCTTTCACCTTTTATAATACGTTAAACCCTTACCTACCACATGTATAATTTAAAAGATAATTCTAGAATGTGCTATTTTATAACTGCCTAATGGAAAAACAGCAGATGACCAAGCCGAAATTAATAATTTTGATTTTCTCACTTAGATGACTTTTTTTTACCTCTCCTTGCAAAAGCAATTGCATTTTGCCAGTAGAAAACAGAGAAGAATTGTAAGTTCCCTTTGTTCCCATTAAGTGATTTTTTTATGTTCTAGCCTTAGCATTGATGGATTCTTCACAGAAAAAAGAAAATCATGCAGCTATAATCTCTTATTTCTTAAAACAAAATGCAATCCTTGATCAAACAATTTGCTCTTTGATCTTATCCCTTACGGAAGGCAGGAAAAGCTGACAGGAGTTTGCCTCTGCTTTGCCATCTTATTAAAGGAGCATCACACACTTTTGCAACAAAATATTAACGAGATCATCAAAAAATATACAAAGTAAACCTCACTGGAAAACTGTTCAGGCAGCATCTCAATTCTCTCCCACTTCTCCCTTCCCCCTCCCCAAATCCATTTCTTATGGAGAATTACACCTAAACTGACAGTGTTTTAATTAGAAGCGCAAATCTGGGATTCTAAAGCCATAGTTGCCTTGGGAGGATTTCCCAGATTTGCTGTTAAATTCAATTCTAATAAAGGCTCACTTAGTCAACTGACATATTTGTCACTGAATGAATTTATGCAAAACTGTTGAAAGAAAAGCTCTGATATGCTCGTTCTACTGATTGTGGGTCAAATCCACTTTGGGTCTTCTACCCACACAGATCCTCTGACCTCCGACACTACTCTGCTAATTTGATACTGACTCTAGATAATTTCATGGGTCTATTTGAAGGTTGACTTGGTAGTGGCTTACTTGCAAACATTTTGCTCCAGTTTTGCTCTTATTTTAAACAAATTTTCAACGTTAAACTCTGTCAATGTAAATGAGCTTTGCTTTTTCTGTGTGTCACAGACCATCTGGCACAATTGGTCTCACCACTTTATCTCCAACCTTGACACGAACCCCAGATTTGCTTGAGAAGTCTGTGAATAGTCATAGATAGAGGAACGAAGTTAGCATGGGGATGTGGCGCTGGGAACAGCTCTGGGTGAATCCATCACGCACATGCTGCAAAGCTCTCATCCTCTTACGCTCTACTATGCCACGGACAGTTTTGAATGAGCTACCAACTGTTTTTCATGAAATTTGAGTGATTATAATGCACGTTTCTCTGTCCATGATCTATTATTAATTTTCTTGCCATTGTTAGTTTGCATTTACTTGTTATTGACTCCTATCACCTGGCCCAAGAACCTGGACTCCTGACTGCAGTGCTGGGCTTTAACAGAGAGTGAAGAGAGAGCCCTTACAAACACAGAAGTAAGAATGGTTTCTACTTACATTATCATTTATCTCTCCCAGCGGCACAAATTCCTTCTTCAGCTCCCCTCACAACTTTTTTACAGAGGTAACAGCTATATATTTTGATTCCCTGTCGGTAACGTCAACCAGTGAGATAGGGTAAGAAAGCTGAGGGTGCACAGGCACTGGGAGTCCCATGCTGTCTCTCCCCTGCTTTGCTTTTTCTAATTTTTGTTTCAAAAAAAGAAGGAAAAAAACTGAGAGCTGCTTGACTTTTGTACATAGGCTGGAGATCTGCTCTTTCTCATGTTTTCAAGGAAACCATGCCAGCTCTTCCGACCCCCAAAGCCAACACACCAGAAGGAGGCAATATGGATTGCAGAATCCCAGTAGAAGTCCTTTTACGAAGGGGCCTTGGGGTCACTTGCTGTGTAAATACTGCAGCAACTCAACATACAGTCTGCAAATATGCAGAGTCTCCCAGATTCAATGGAAGGATGTATATCTGTGAGGCTTTAATTATAAGTCACAGTTTATTTACTGTTTCTTTCTGCCTAAGCTAATGGCCTTGGACAGCAGTATATGGTCCCTCTCCTATGGTTTAATCTCTTCTTTTGTAGAATATGTTGGCACTTTTTTCTTCTATTTTCCTTTAACGGTCAAAACCTCTTTCTAAAATGAGTTTTCCTGCTTAGTCAGAAATGCATCATGCCACTTGTGGTTCTCCAGTCATTGGAGCTTGGATTGCTGCAGTGCTAAGTATAAGCATGACTACATGGAGCTTCTACGTGCTGTTTTCCAGACATTCACTTAACATTTTGACAGGCAAGAAGTACCTAATGGCCTAAGCAGAGGAGTAGCATCTAGAAGCTCTTTTTTTTTGTTCCTTGGGAAGCTCTGCCACTTTATGGGATCCAGGGTAGCTTACTTCATCTCCCTAATTCAGTTCCCAGTTGTGGGAGAAGATCAACCACATTTATGAACTTCACCTGGGCAGGTGGCCTTAAGCATTGGTCACCAGGTAGAATTCACCTCTGAGCTGTTTTTTTGCCCACTTTCCCTTCCTGAGACACTCAATCCCAGCAGGCAGAGGCAGCCTCAACAGGGCCCAGCTACTCCGAGCGTAATTTATAGACTCAGTAGCAGTCTGCAGGTTGTGCCCTCTTGTGGTCCTCAATGGCCGCAAAGTGCAGCCTGCTGATACGCAACCAACGCAACTCACCTGCTCAACTAATGAGGAATGGTGTTGGAAGCACTAGATGCCAAACAAGCATGGACTGATATGGGCAACCAGTCCCCTTAAACTTCAGCAGGACCCATGTACCCCACTGTAGTATAAAAACATTCCTACGGAGTAGATCTGCAGAACTGAAGTATGCCTTTCACCTGAGGGAGCCACCGTCCCTGAGCAGTCAGAACTCGCTGCTGAGATGAGATGCTGATCCCTAAAAAAGTGCAGGATAATACACCCAACTCTTCCAGAGGGCTGCTGAAAAAAACAACTGTAATGAAAGGGCTAGGATAAGGGGTTGAGCTGGAACCCTAAGAAAAAATAAGTGTGGTTGAAAGGCAGAACAGCTGGATCCAAAGAAATACACTGTCATCCTCTTCAGTACAGGCACGGTGTGTCTCGTCATGTTGCAAACCAGGGTAGCTCAGACTAGACTAGACTATATTTTCTGTTGGAAGTGACCTATAATGATCATCTAGTCCAATTGCCTGACCAATTCAGGGCTGACCAAGTTGAAGCGTGTAAAGGATGAATGTTTAGGTGGAGATTTGCTGAGAAACACGTGGTCACTTCAGGCTGCTTGGCAGCTCTAGTGAAAGGCAGTCATCCCTCTTCTGCAGTTTTGCCAGCTTTTGCTACAAGGAAATAAAACAGCTCTTGTCATGCCTTTGAGCAAAAATTTCGCTGTAAAAAAAAGGCTCTTCACGTACTTTTCTCACTTTGGTGACATTTGTTCTCTTCGCTGAGAAAAACTTACATGGTGACAGGCATAAAATTTTGTCAGAAGGCCTCGCTGGAGCACCCCAGGAGATTCATTACTCAGGAACTTCCTCAACCTCAGGTGGCCCCAAATATAACAGCGTTCATCCTTCTTTTTAAACAACATTGCGCTAATGTCCTTTGCTGTGTTGCTAGATTTCATATGCTCTCCCTCAGTCCCTTCTTTAAAGCCTGCTTGATGAAAAAGCTGTTTTTTCCCCAAAGATTTAATATATTTTGGATTATATGCTATCAGTTCTTCATTTTTCCAAGATCCTCTTTAGTCATCTACATGTGCTCACAATTTAGAGCTCCATTTCTGAGATTTCTGGGCAATGTTATAATAACCTAGTTCAGACCTCTTCCAGGACGTCATGCCTTGATTCTTTTTGCTCTGTTTTTTTTGTCTTATTTTTTGGTCAGATTTCCCTACCCGATGAGACAAGCGCCTTTTCTGGGAGGACAGTATTTTCTGCGCTGGAAGGTTTTCACTCCGAGCAATATTCCCAAAAATTCTTTTGCTTCTCTCTTAGTTTCTAATTTAAAATGTGATCCCTCGCCAAGACTCTACAAGTTACATTTTCTCTACTTTTGCTTTTGAGCCTTTCTTTTTTCTACAAGGGCATACTGTATCCCTTGTAGAAGTGGTGAAGAATGAGTTGGGTCTCTCCTTTCACCCAGTGTCTTTTAGAAGAGATTTACGTGCACAGGAGGACCTGCCTTTTAACATTAAAACTCCCAGACTCCGAAGGGAAAACATGTTCAGTGTTCCTGCTACCCCTGTTTCACCTGTTAAGATCCATTTGGTGATTTTTTTTATTTTTGAAGGTTTCAGAAGCACTGCTGAGATGAAAAGCTTCCCCCTCCCTCTGTTTGCCTTTCTGCAGCCTGAGATCTTGCTTCGTATTGAGAGCTTCAAGAAACGAGAGAGAAAATTCCTGCTATGGGAGAGCATCCCGTGTGCTTGACTCCTGCAGCTGGGCCCTCGTGGACCCCTCTTCACATCTCACACCTACCCACAGTGTACAGGTACTTATTTTTACTGCTTTTCTCTTTCACCATATAAGGACTCCTCCCCTCTGCCTTTCTACTCCTCTGTTCACACATTTGCCTCCTATTACTTCTCATCAGACTGTGTTGGGAGAATTCATTAGTGTATATAACATGCTTTGAAGTTGTCCAAATAATGGTGATGTAACACTTTTGCACTTCTATAGGCTCTTTTATCTGAAGATCAAAGTAGTAAGTTATGATCACCATGACTGGATTATTGCTGCTTAGCCTTTGGATCTAAGGGTAAGCAGCAACTCTTCTGGGTAGGCATTAATCAGAATTACTGGATGATTTTATTAAATAGATTGAATGCCATAAAGTATGCTGCTGCTTAAAGATAGGGGTGCGTACACGACCTGTATGTTCTTTCCTACCATCTGATGGTATGAATCAGGTGGCCTTTAGCTGTCACTTGGTTCCTTTGATCCAAGGGAAAGTGGAAGGAAGACCAAGACATCACCATGGAGCACTTCAGAGGTGGCTCCATGCTCTGCCTCCTCCAACTCCAGACCCCCTCCAAGCACAGCAAGGCTTTTACCCCTATTTTCTTAGCATGACCTGTATTTTGCTTTTCCCAATTACTCTGCTTCATCATGCCTTTCACGACGAACAACCTAGCACCTCTGTCATATTTCAAGAAATTTGTCTTTCCCTGCTCACCATTTTGGGGTGTTACAATGGACATTGCTTGCTGCATGTTACACATTTCCGAACTTCTCGTGAAAAGAGGGTATGGTGCTTCCCCAGTTACCACCACAAGTGGATGGGATGAAATCTGGGACAAAAGCAGAACAGGTACAGTAAATTCCCAACTCCAGTGGAATAAGAGAAGTACTCTGAGCCTCACAGTGGAAGGCCATGAGGTTTTGGGCAGCTCTGGGGATTAAACCAGCAAAGAGCAGCTGTGGAAGCTCTCTGTGTTCCGAGCCAGAACAATTTGAACAGAGGAGTTCAATGCTCATTCGACTGTGTATCCAGAGAGCGTGCACATGACATCTTACTGCTGATAAAAGTGATGCACAGCATATGGAAGGGTTATTTAAGCAGGGCTTCCCTGTGAAAACATGGTCAGGGCTTCCCATCTTCACTACAATATTTTTCTGGAGTGCCAACATTAAAGCAGCATGTGACAGGCAGCCTTGCAGAGGACACCACTTCAGGGAGATGGAGGTCATTCAGCTCCTCACAACCCTTATTCTTTGACAAAAACACTTGGCAATTGACCTAGCTACAAGGAGGAGACAACCATGCGCAGTCCTGACTGCAGCTCGGAGGATGTCAGACCTCAGCTGAGCCGACTGCTGGGGGGATAACAGGTCATCAAGAGGGAAGAAAATGAAAAGAGAAAGTGTGTTTCTCTTACTGATTGAAAATCGACAAGTCGGAGTACAGCATAACACGGAGTCCCTGGAGCCTCAGAGGGTCTCCTACCCGAGTCACAGAGAAGGCTATAAATCTCAGAGGCACCCCTATAAATCTTAGTGTCACTCACAATCCGGAGCCAGTGCACAGCACTAGAAACACAAACAGCACATGCCATTTCCATGTCAGAGATGCCCTAATAAAACTTCCCAATAGATTAAAAAACTGGGCAATGCACTTTCCCCCCTGCTATTTTTAACTTTGCTTTCAATCAAAAATGAGAAACATTTATTTAGTCCTGAAGAAAGAGATCACAAATATATCTTTAGCTTAATAAATCTGCTTTTAAATCAAACGTTTGACTTCTCATTTTAAACACAGCTGGTAGAACGATTAGTACATCTGTCACTCAATGGGGGGACGTTCAGCAAATTTCTTGCTGTCCCCCGGGAGGAACCTCAATGGTAAAGGCCTGAAGTCAGAGCTGTGGAAGAGTGACTGATGAGAGATGCCTGATAGGGAATCCATCCCAAGGAAGTGGCTTACTGATCAGTGGGAGAAACATTCATTACCTCTGCAGCATTTAGAAATATTCAGATGGCAGAGCATGGAAATTCAAAACACTTATTTTTCCTTTACAGATGAACTTGCATTTTCCGAACAGTATTCTCTCAGTTGGTTATTTCCTTCTTCTGAGTCCTCTGTATCCTTCAGCATTCTTCCAAGTGAAAAAGAGGATAGCCAGGATGACTATTGTAAAAGAATTTCCATTTTCCCCTGGCTGCCACATTTTGGTTGCCATGGAAGTGCACAAGCTCCAAAGGGGACTGTTTAGTTAGATATTGTGCAATTTGTCAAGCTGCTCCTCTGGTGAGTCACATTCCCTGGTTAAGTGCGTTTCAGAAATAAGTGTGGTCATCAGTTCCTGGTGATTTGCAAGTACTGCTGTTACCCTGTGACCTGAATTTCCTCTCCCTGGATGTAATTAACTCTGCCAGGTAGAGATAATTGCAAAATCATTTGGTACACTTTTAAAACAAAAGAAGATTTTTCCAGAAGCTGAAATCCTAATTTTTAACTTTTATTCCTCAGCGCAACCAGTTCAAACAAACTGCCAAAAATAAATGGTCCTGAGCTGTGTCCCCACTGACAAGCCTCCACGCCTCCAGGATTCACCCCGCACTGGAGCAGGAGCAGCAGGGATGCTGAACCAACCTTGCTCGCAGCCTGGTTTGGCTGCCTTGTCCCCCGGGGCAGCCCCAGCACGCGCCGCAGGCTGCAGGGGCTCCCCAGGGAAACGACAAACTGCTTCTTCCTTCATTGCAAGAATATGCCCTTTGCCTTGAGTCCGTGCAGCAAATCCAACTGGCGGAGAGCATCCTGGTCTGTAGGAGCAAGCACGCCGTCTCCCATGTCCCCAGAGAAGCCTTAGCAAGCTCTGCCAGCGAGCTCCGCTCCATCACCCCCAGACCTTCCTGTGCAAACCGTGCGAGGCAAAAAACAAAAAGCATAAGTCTTTCCTCGTTGCTTGTGAGACTCCTGCCGTGGGAGAACTTGCGCAGCTCTCCAACGACTGTCCAGGACAAGTTAGGTCCCACTTAAGGTTATAATGGGTACTGCAAGGACGGCACCAGAACTGTGCATCAGGCCAAAAAGACAGGCAGGTGCTCGGAGTGTCAGAGAAGATGCCTGCTGAAATCAAGAGGAGTCGGCAAATAAACACCGAGCCTCAGTCTTCAGTTCAGGAAGGAATTAAAATCCTTTTAATCAGTAAACGCAGCTGGTTCTAATTTCCCTAATTCTAAATTTTTAGCAAAATAAGTACCCTGCAAATGTAAGTTAACAAAGGACAGAACAGAAATAATTCCCTTGAAACAACCCAAATCAAACCTCTCACTAAATAAAGACATTTTTTGTCCTAAACAATTTCTGATTTATGTCTTGTCTAAAACCGGATAAAATTTTTCAGTACTAGGAACATCTTGATGAAATTTAAAAGTGCTGCTATTTTTCAAAATCTCTAGAGGCTAGTTTAGGAAAAAAAAAAAACCCTCAACAACTTGTGGAGCAATTTTGCTGTTATTTCCACCAGCTCTATGGCTGAAGTCTCTTGTGATTTTTTTCAATTGATCTAAAAAGAAATGTAAATAAACAGGAAAAATAGCAGAAGAAAATGTTCAGCATTAATTACAGGTACATAATAAATACTGTACTTGCTCTTCAATAGACAAACCGCTGTGACTGAGTGCAACAGAAAGCCTGCAAAGGAGTGCAGTGAAATACAAGCCCAGCTACACACTATATAGATCAGGCGGAGTGCACTGCTTCCATGTCACTAAAAACAAATAACGATGTCCACAAGATGCCTATAAATAACAGATCGTATCTATTGACTGGATAGCAGCCAGCATTTATATCTCTCCTTCCCACCTCAGAGTACGTTCATTCATCATCTCTGCGACCAAACCTCCCGAAGCAGCATGTTCCCCCCCAGCCAGGGGGTCGCTGCGCCTGCTCTGGCTCCAGGGCTGGACTCTGCAGGCAAGTTAAGACCCCTTTAACCCTTTCTCCCAAGCCAGCTGAAGGGTGAACTGCATCTTGCACCATGTCTCCTTGCGCGCAGTGAACGCCCGCAATCTTTAGGGCACACGGGTATGGCCCAACCACCTCCCCTTAAGGCACCTTGCACAGACCAGCTGGCACAGAAACACCTCCCTCTCCTGCAACCCTGCTGATGCTCCCGACACATCCCCTCTCGCGTCTGGCTCTCTCCCAGACCCAGGCTGCGAGGAAAGCTTCATTCATCACTTCACTCCCAGCACAGGCTGACCAGGGCACCTCCAGCTCTGTTCTGAATCATGCAGAATATGATGAGACATTTCAAGCTGTGTTGTCCAGGTATCGTGACATGATATTCTATCATGTCGTGATACAACTATACATTTCCCTTCTACTTATGATATGTTTTGACCTGAATTCAAAATACAGGTCTTTTGTTTCCACAGCACAGTATAAAGAGAGCCCCCATGAAGACGGGTTTATTTTTGAAGAGGTCTGTTTAATTTTCCTCTGGCAGGGCACACAGAACGGCTGCATTTACTGGGTGATACTGTGCGCTATTTATCCTCATGTCAAACTCCAGTGGGGACAAAACTCCTATAGTCACTCAGCTGAGAGAAACTGTGTATATTCTATCTCATAATATATTCTCTCTCATAGCACGTTCTATCTCATGGTATCTTCACAGGAAGAATAAGTGCTTTTCTGGAAGATATATTTTAGCCAAATGTATCTGATTTTAATCAAACTAAATTTTCTGAGTCACAGGAAGAGTAACTCAATTAAATTTAATTGTCTCCAATATACAGGAAGTCTCTTTTGGGCTCAAACCATATGAAGCAACATATTTTGAGATAACAAAAAATAGAAGATCAAGCTAGGAAGCTGACAACAAAAATACATATTTTGCTCCCTGCTTTTTCATCCTTTTCACACCAATCAAATAATCTATTTTGTAGAAAATGATGGGGCAGATGAAAAATTCAGATACTTCGTTTCACTGCAGAGATTGGGAAGCCCAGACGTCCCCTCGGTCTCGTTCTCAAAAGCCTCGAGTCCATCCTGAGCGAGGAATGGCAGCAACGTGCTGGATGTTAGCAAGGTCCCACTCTCCACAGCTGCTATACACTGGGGTTATTTTAAGCTCTGAAGACAATTTATCAAATTACATTTCTGAAAAATGGTACAATGTGAGTCATATTTACTTCACAGTTCTCTGGCTGCAGGCTCTCGCTATTGGCTGCGGGATATTTATTACCTCTGATGCCTGCTCTGAGCATCTCCTTTCTGTGTCTGTATTTCACATTTAATGAGTGCTTTTGCAATTTCATGACTGTTTTCTGAAGTTTAGGTGGCACTTTGCAAAGCCTAATGGTTTATGGCCCGTTTCAGACTTCACTGATTTGTGTCCATTACTACTTACATGAAACGACTCACAGCTCCAAAATATTGCTTCTCCCCCATTCTGCTGTGTTTCAGCCAGTACTTTGAAAGCACAGACTTTAAGGACAACAACAGGGATCATCACACCTCAACCAGGACAAATTAGTCCACGTGGGTGTGACTGAACCACATCTAGTAGGGCCACTGGTCAGTGATGGTGCAGAAGCAGGATGACACGCTCCAGTGGGCAACGTCCAAGAGATCACAGCCTCCTTTGGTTGAAGCTATGTACCTACAATCGAGTCATTCCATTTATGGCTTAGGAGGGATGGATGCCTTGCTCATGCTCATGTTGCAGCATCGAAAGTCACAACACAGACTGCCACCAGCTATGGCTGGGACTCTCCGTGACTGGTTACTGCCTGGCCTTGGTCACGCTCATCCAGTCCGTGACTAGACATGAAGGCTTCAGAGCTTCAAGGACACCAGTTGACCTCATGCCCAGCAGCCTCAATCCTCGGGAGAAGAGGCGGTGACACATAACCCATAGCTACATTCTGTCTTGGCCATCCACAGGTCACCAAATTCACAATGTATCTTTAAAGTGCTTGGTGGGTTGTGACCAGCATACTTAAAAGCCTGATTAAAGTTCTGGCTAGTACAACTGTCCTTAAAAAGGACGCCACTTTCCTTCAAAAGCAAATTTTTGTCTCTGTGGGGGACTGAAGTTCCCTGGGGACTGGACTGAGACTGAGGAACGCACATTTACAAGAGCAAGGAGCTGCTGCAAACCTCACCACACGCTGTGCTGAGTGATGTGTCTGTGGTTTTGATCTTACAATTTTTTATGATAAATACATAGTGGCATATGCCCTTAAAACAAACATGCTCTGGGAAAAAAAAAAAACCCTCCAGACAAATTTCCCCTACTCCTTCCCAAAACAAAACTGAAATAAACAAACCAAAACCTCTACAAAAACAAAATACACCCCTGCACTTGCTCCTTTTTGAAGGGGAGAGAATGACAGAACAGATGTATAACAGAAGCTATTTATGTTGGTTAATACATTACTGGGGAGATGCTGAGAGATTGTAGTGATAAGTTTAGAAGCAACAATATAGGAAATATATTGGAATAGAGCAGATGCCCACCTGCCCACAACGCCGTTCTACCAAGCATTCATTTCTAAGTGATGTGTCACAGAAATCCTGCACTAGGTTCGTGTGAAAAATACATGTGAAATACGGAGCGCACTCAGAGCCTTTCTGTACAACAACATCCTACGGAAATTCTCACTCTTCTGCTTCCTCCTTGCTTTCACATTTCAGAAATGTCCCCCTCCACTTGCAACCATCACAAGGAGCTGTACTCAGAGTACTGGGAGCTATAATAATTCCCATATTTCGTTTTTCAGATTTTCTCTTCTCGCAAATATTTGTAGTCAGAAAGTGCTCTGGTGCTCCATGGGAAAATATTAATTTCAATGAAATTGTAATTTTCATTATCAGGATGATCAAATCAACAGCATTAAAATAACAATGACAGAATCATTCTCATTTCCCTTTTCAAAGCAAAATAAAACAACACTTTGAAATGCTTCTTCAAAGCATGTTGTTTAGCTAGAGCACATCTTGTTATTTGAATCAAAACCACTGATCTTTCCTCAACACTTTTTATTAAAGATGTTTCCAAATTTGCTATTCCGCAAAATCTCAGCTTTTCACCTCTCCACGCTCCTCCTTGAAGCACAAACTGGCTATTGAAATGTCCCCAAAGGAAGACGCTCTCTTTACTAAATAAGAATAATGATGAGAAGAGCAACAGTGAGAATGCAGACGGCAGTAACCTGATCCTAGCGCACAGGGCTGTGTTACAAGGCAGCGATAAAGCTGAGATTCCTTCTGCTGGGAAGACTTTCTGAATGCTCTGGCTGAACTCCTGCTAATCAATGATGAGATGATAAAACATATTTGTAAAAGCTGTCACTATCAAAATGAATTGCAGGATCTTATTTCCCCGCTATCCCAAGCTCGTTAATATTTGGACAAATTGCCACCCAGTAACCCACCATCCCACGGGAGCTGTGCTGAGCTGCGGTGTTACCTCTGCTTACTGATGGAGTTGTGCCTCCTTCTCGTCCCCTGAGCTTTGATGCCATTCCAGCATGTGGGAAATTAACTTTTGCCTACTGTGTTCACCCACAAGACAATTTTGCTGAAATTTCTCTTGAAGAGAAGGGAGTCAAAGCCCAAAAAAGGAAGGATGGGGAAAAAAGAAAAAGGCCATCTGCTTTTATCGGAGCATCACTTCAGATGTTCCCATGGGATGTAAATGCAGAAAATGCATATACTGCCTGCAAATTCCTTCTTGTGACCGGCAGTACTTCTGTTTTGAGTCAAACCTGGCCAAAAATGTTCTTAGCCTAAACTGGGACAAGCGACTTTGCTTGTCCAATGAGCTTGCAGGTAAAACCTGCCTCAGGTGAATATACACATACTACAAGAAAGACCCCTCAGCTATTACAGACATTACTTACTGGACATAGAACTTGTGCAAATAAATAAGAAAATCTATCAGACTCATCCTTGAAGCTATATAGTTCCTACGCTTTTAATTATTTTTCTTTTCTTTTTGAACACCTTTGTAAGAACAAGGTGTTGAGAAGACACATGTATCAGGGGCTCCTGCAGTAGGCAAAATCTCTTTCGTAAGACTTATGGGAATACAGTTCTCAAAAATGAAGGCGGTATTCCCAGACATTATTTAAAAGTAAGTCTCTGCTTGTGTCTCTATCACAGATTTACATCTTTTGCATTTCATGCAGTTTTTCAGCCACCTTATATTGTGCAGGTTTTTCCAAGAAAAATTAACTAAAAGTAATCACAAGAGTCATTACACAGAGAATAAATGTCTCCACCAGAAGTCCATTTAGGAACCCTTTGGAGTTTGGGTCCTAGTGAACTTTCAGGCAGCAGAACAATTGAATGGAATGGGAACCAGAAGGAAAACTCGGTACTCCTCTGACCTTTCAAAAGGCCAATAATACTTTAAGCCACTCATTGTGCTCCATAATCTTTGGCACAGATCATATAACCTTTCACTGAGCACCTACTGTATTATTTTTCCCTACTTTACTGAAATATAGCTTCCCTATAATGCTAGAATGACCTTTTTTTCTAATGGCGACAAAATAAATGGCTAACAAAAATTGATGGCAAATGTGTGGGTTTAGAAAATCTTGTTCGCATTTCTGTAAATTCCCCCAAAAGAACTCCCCAGCATAAATTTAGAATGCTATTTTTATGGTCCCAAGCTTGAGGTCCCAAGTTCATGGGTGTGAGATCTGTGAATCCTTGGATCCTTTCTGAATCTGTAACTGATTTAGAAAAATACACTATTGTTCAGGAAGGACGGTCAAAGAAGAACCTGTTCAGCTCCAAAGCATGCAGAGAGATTAAATCACATGAACTGGAAGAAGGTTCATCGGGGAAGGCAACCCACCTTGGAGAAATATCACATCCTTGCTGCATGAAAGCTCCCAGGGAAAACCAGAGACTGTTGAATATCCCAAACTCATTTGTCTGATCGTTGGCCGGCTGGTCTCGTCCTTCTTCAAATTCCTCAGTGTGCCACTCATAAGGGCTGAAGCGACTCACCAGGAAGAGGACAACACTCACTCCAATGTAGGCAAAAACAATGCACATCCATATCTCGTAAGCCAAAGGATCCAGAAAGGAAAAAACTCCTGGTTTGGACTTCTGAGGTTTTTTTATCATGATAGAGATGCCTAAACTCATGAACGGTTTGGAAAAGTCTATAACTTCTTCTCGAACCAGAGTGATGGTTAATGGCGCCACAGCCACATCCGCCCTCTGAAAAGGAGAGACAGAAAAGAGATTTGTGTTTGGGGGGATAAAATGTATCTACTAACTCCAGCTTATGTTCCTTTGATCTCTGTTTACCCTCACCATCTCAGAAGAAATCAGACAAAACCAATTGGAAGAGAAATGTTAAAAAGGAGCATAATATCGGTGGATTATTTCCTATTTATCACTACCGATTACCAGTTCTGTTTTGAAATCACAGCGTTTTCTTTTTGCAGCCACCTAGCTCTTCTTGCCTGATTTATCCACTGATGTCACAGTCTGATGCAGATGATTTTCACTAAAAGAGCTTTATCATCCAGACATCAAAAGAGGCAAGGAAAGGCCAATCGCCTGAAAAAGGATGCCAGGATGTTTACTTCCATCAGGAACTGTTTTTTGATTGCATAACGGATGCAGGAGAAGAGGAAAAATGTTCCAGTGACGCTGATGTGCACTTTCCACTTATTTTACAATCCATCTTGAAAATGGAGAGGGAAATGCACTGAAATGGTTGTCGGCATATACTGCGGAGCTACCAACAGGAGACAGATCATCCCTCACTCCAACACAGTGACCTGGGCACTGATGTTCCCCCTACATTAATTTTCCCTTTCCCTACAAGGGAAAATGAGACCCTTCTGACTTAAAACACCACAGAATGCAAACTACCAGAGTGAACCAGGTTTAGAAGTGCAGGGTGCAGGTGTGTATATCTGAGCTGATTGGAAATGAGTGGCTAGACAGAAAATGGTCTAGTCCTACTGTTCACAGTCATATGCTAAGTGTTTGAAATCTTATCCTTCTTTCATCCTGCCGTTATCGTGCAAAGTTAAAATAGAGTAAAATTTGGAGATTCTACTCATGGGAAAGTTTGAATTTTCAATACTTGTTCTTCCAAAAATGGAAACAAAAAGAATCTTGGAACTGTTGAAAGGAAATATTAGGACATTTCCATAGGCACAAAATGTGCTGTCTGTCCCTAAATTAAAATGTTTCACTTGGGCTGATTATTTGCATCATCAGAACTGGCAGTCCTCAAGACGGCTCAGGCTGACAGGAGGCAGGGCTCCTGTTTTCTCTAGGGCTTGAATGTGTTCTGAAGTACCAAGACAATGGCGGAGGTTGGAAACTCACCCCATAAACGAGTTCTCCCACCATTCCATTCCACGTTTTGGTGTCGGGGTCTCGGGCTCCATACTTCCCATCTCTGACAATCTCCAGCCTGTAGTGGTAGCCAACATGCTTTGCGATCTCAGCAGCGAGCTCCACGCAGTAGCCTTCATACCTCTCATTGCCTTCAAACTGGTTGGCGTTCTTCTTGAGCATCACATATGGGTCTTCCTGGCACAGAGAAGACCAATATTGAGCCACGTTCCACATTTCCAGAGATGCACATCGGGGGCTCAGACTAGAGCCCAGTGTGCAGCTTCTGGTCCCCTTCCAGCTGGTCCCCCTTCTAGCTTTGTGTTCCCGTACCAAAGGGCACAGTCAACACACAGTGGGCTTATTTTAGAAGGTAAGAAGTGTGATTTTTAGTGTGGCGTTTTCTATTTATTCATGCAGAGTCTGTGTGCAGCTTCTGCAGTGATGGACCTGAGGGGAATGGAGTAGCTGAGGAGCTTTGGGTAACAAATCTTTCAGTGCAGTTCTGCAAGGGATATTTAAGCGCATCTGAGCTTTGAATTTTTAAAGGCATGTCTGCCTACGTGGGCACAGGCAGAATCAAATTTGCTGGGCAGGACAGAGCCCTGAAGATGTTTAACTCAGTTTGGGTATTGTGTCTTCTCCAGAGACTCACAGTAAGCATTCAACAAACAAGTTGGTAAAATTTCATCTGTTTCTGCAGGGTAAGCGTATACAATGACACAATGCATGATACCATACATTATGGCGTACCTATTATTCCTTCATGATTATAGTGGAGATTTGTTTTTAAAGCTATGATTCAGCCTCTTTGCACAAACCAGCTTATCCTTCCCAGAATTACAGCCCCCATTCTGTGGGCTAAATACAAAGCACAGGTATAATGTTCCTAATTTACTTATGTTGATGCCTCTACTATCTTGTCATAATCTTTTGTATTTTCCACACTGAAGCATGAGAGTTCTTTAATACCTATTTAATTAGCCACGGCAATTTTCAGATACCTTTATGGACCCAGCAGGAAACAATAAGTGCTGTTATTATTATTATTATTGTTATTGCTATTATAAAAATGATATAGTACAAAGGAGGGCTCATGAGGGGGAAGAGGGAGTCTGCACATCAGGGAGATGGGGGAGAGGGAGAGCTGGGATAGAAGTCACAGCACTTACTAGGATAGTTGTGACTATATAAGTCCTGTTCTGGAGGCTTGTAGACTCGTTGCCGCTTTGAGTGTCTATGGCTGCTGGAACCAACTTCTCATCTTCATTCCAATAACCAATCTGCCAAATACAAAACCAGGAGATCTCTTTGATATCTCTTTATAATATTAACCATGATACAGTAACAAGGTCATCCAAGCAGGGTCGACTCTCTCTGTACATGCATACCCAACCAGAGATCTGCTCTCCTGATTATTGGTATCTTTTGCTGGAGGACCAGGAACTCCCCCATCCCACCATGCCTCCAGCCTGAAAATAATGTGCATGAGATGCTGTGGCAGCAGACTACTTGTATGCATGTAAAAACAACTGGCACACAGTACTGGGGAATTATTGCAGTTCCCTGCCCCATCCCTACTCAAAGAGTTCACACTTCCCCTGTGTGACTTCTGAATATAATTCTAATGGTGAGCATGGCTGCTGCATGTCCAGATGCTACAAGGTAATAAAATGCTATCCTGCAGCTGAAAGCCTGCATGCATGTGGGACTGACTCTTAGGACATCTTGAGACAACAGGACAAAAAAATCAAGTGAGAAAAAAAAAGCCAACCCTGGCCAATGTCAAAAAGTTTAGGGTTATGAATAAACTGAAAAGCTGTAATGTCAAGTTGTGCTTATTAATAATCAGGGATTTGGGCTGATCTATCGCTGCTTGCAGGTAAAGCAGACTGCCACCGAATATCACTAGGAAGATCATTGTTGAGGTTATCCACTTTGAGGGCTTGATTTTATAAGAGGTTTTCCATCACCTTGTGTAAGTATGAAGTTGCCTGAGCTCTGCTCATGTGAAAGGAATTTCTTATCACAGTAAATGGGAAAGGGTATTAACACAGGGCACGACCAGGAGCCTGCTGATGGCAGATTAGAGATCATAGCAGCTCAGGAGAAAAAAATCTACGCAGGCTTCTTGTCTCTCTTCATTGTGCAGACAAAAAGAAAGGAGAGTGAGGAAAGAGCTTCCAAAGGTCTGCCCTAGGGCAACATAAATGGAGATATGTATGTTTGTTTTGCACCTCTAACGTGGTGGATCTAAGATACAATATGCATCGTGGCAGTGACGTATGCGTCTTCCAAACAAATATAATTTCTGTCAGTAAATACACAGCAAAATCAAGACATTTAGCCATTCTGTTTCTTCTCCTCTAGACTCTCTCCAGATTGCTAAATTCTTGAAGTTCAGAGCCCCAAACTGGACATAATACTGCATTTGTTCTCTTATGAATACCACATAGAAGAGCAAGACCACTTTGTATGTCTTCAAAAAGACACTTCTTTTATTTCTCAAAGAGAAATTTGCCTTTTTTTTGCTTGACTGTGGTGGGCTCAGGTCTCACATTGACTGCTCTTGGGTGTAAGTGTGAATTGGGCATACTGGCTGTAAATGTGGAGCTTTCACTATTTGCAGTTTTCTGCAAATTGTTGTTTCAAACAAGTATTTTATTTTTAAGGGGATTGGGGGCATGCAGAGGGATTCCAGTGAATGCCCCATTCCAAAACATTTAGTAGTGCTCCTTTTATTATAACTGAGCTAGTCTTTGTTCTTCAAATAGGTAGTATCTAAGGTGAGACATAAGCACATGGAGTCGTACTTTCAAAAGGATTAGTGTTTCAAGGGCTTGGCATCCCTGAACAAGACCAGATTTTTCAAAGTGCCTGGGATATAAAAAGGCATCAAGACTCAGAACAGCACAAATGTCTGTGTTGCTATCAGGACATGGTTAGTGATAAAGCTCTTGTCACTTCAAGGAGAGCAGAATTAGGTCAACATAAAGGGTTCGCCTACGTTGGTTAGGGCAGACAGCTTCTGCCTGGCTCTGCCTTGGCTCCTCCTTAGCAAAGAAAAGTGGGAGAGCAAAAACCAGACCTGAGCCAATGTACCTTGCCAATAGCAAGGCTGAGTTGGCCAAGTTTTATTGTTTTGGAAATCCCCGCCCCATAGCTAAGATGCCCTTGTTGCTCTTGGTAACCCCTTCCCTATGTTGTATTTTTTCAGTAGTATATCATGAGTTCTCCCAAGTGCTTGGCTTTGCTCGTGCGGAGAGCTGGGAATGCACTCGTGGTGACTCCACATGCAAGCTTTCATGAACAGAAACGTCTGTTGAGACCTAACCGCACTGTAACTCAAACACCAGGCTGGTGTCTGACATAGGATCTCAAGTCACTCTCTACTTTACCTTTCTGATCCCATCGTGTTTCATCTCAATGACATGGAGGGTGTAGTTGGTCCTCCGTCCCTTCTCGTTAAACTGAACGTTGCCAGACAATCCTTCAAAACGGACCTTAAAGACATAAATATCAATGAGGAAAGCAAATTGGTCAGCAACTCACACGGTGGTGATCCGCCAGCAGTAAGAAGGGAAGGGAAGAAGGATGCAGAGTGCAGTCATGTCTCTCAGATCTGTGCAGGAGAGACAGGACATCTATCTGACACTGGGCGTTTACTTAGGTTCACTCTCTACAGTGTGCCTGGCCGTGGGCACACCCATTCTCTTAACTTACCCTTTCTTTTAAAACCCCTTTCTCTTAAAACTTAGTGGTCTATTACTGAGCACAGTGATGCATAAGAGCTAGATCATGTGTGTGAGCCCATCACCTCTTGGGATGTGACAGTGAGTTAAATCAGCTCTGAACTCCTTGAGTTTCATGTTTTTTTGTATTTTCTAAATCTGACCTGGAGTCAGGATTTGATAATGAATTTGTCAGTTCAAATCAGAAATTGTATTTGGAGGAAATATGAAACTGTGGCCACAGCTCCCAGCTGCCATCTTTCGATAGAGAGGAGTCTATCAGTTAACAAGCAAATTTAGTTACCTCTGCACCAGCCTAATAAAACTTGACAATTTAGTATTGTAAATGAAATTTGCATAGGAAACTTTGAATCATAAACCTCTGCTGATAACACTGCTGAGCTGAAGAGCATAGCTCACATCACATCCCATGTCCTGAACTTCTCTCAGCGTGTCCATTTGACTTGCTGCAAAAGTGTCCAGCCTGGTGGGGAGAAGGGCTTCCGACTGGAGTCACATACAGTGTGTGGGGACCAGGTAGTGGGGACCAGAAACATGGGAAAAGGAGTGCAAATTTCGTTCTCTATAGAGACCACCTGGAGAAGTGCGCATGCCACCCGGTTGGGAATTAAAAGTTTGTTCTCAGCCTTTCCACTTGCTTTGGACAAATCCCTGAACAGTCCCCGAAGCTGAAGTCTTGCAAAATAGGAACAGCCTGTTTAGCAGTGCTAACAGGTATTTAGCAGTGCTCTGAGATCCTCAGAATAAAGACCCATGGTGAAAAAATGAGGATATATCACTACAGAGGAAATCTGTTGCTAATCTGCTTAAACTGTGTTTGTTTTCAAGCTATTATTGCAAAGGTTTTTCATGAAAACGAACATCTGCTGGTATTTTCTGAAGCTCCTTCAAGTCAAGAGGTATTCCTGGTGACATTTGGAGAAACATGCTTTTCCCTTCTTACAAGACACAACATGCCCATAAAAGATAGATGCACTAGAAAAGCACCACTGTCTTAAGCACTCCCGTGACTGCTTTTTCATGGCCCCTTTGGTTTTCTTTTCAGGTCCTGACCGATTCTGAAGCTTGGGTCACAGCTGCATGTGTTTTGTAGCTTTATATGCACTAAAAGGCAGGTGTACAGCACCATTTTTTCCTATCTGAATGAATAAAATCTTAATCCTGTGATATCTGTGTGGCACCGAAATGGCAAAAGGGGTCTCTCCCATTCATATTGGAGGCTGCAGCACGACTTTTCCATCATTTAGCATCCTATGAGACCCCTTGAATCACTACAATATACAGCGAGGCCTCATTTCAATGGTGCTAAGCACCAGTAAAGTCTACTGGAGGCACAGAGCATTTAAAGGCATTTGTGTATAAGACACGGACATGTGGTTCTTGGCTGGGAGAGCTGGAGGAGAAAGGTGTTATTGTGGCCGTCTGGTTCACAGGGTTAATCAGCAGTTAGGGACTAGCTAACTGCTTACTAGATGTGGTAACCAAATAATGTTAACAAAGAAATCTGTCAAAAATTATCATAATCTTTTCAAAGCACAACCGAAACCCCAGTGTATTGGTTTAAAGCAATATTTTGTGAGCATTTTNTTAAAAAAAGCATACATTTTGCTGAAATGTCTTAGATTTCTGTTTTTGAAAAACTGCAGAATGTTTCAAATTGCTTTTCATCTTTGCTTCTGCCATCCATGACTCCTTCCTACACTAAACAGAACTAAAGCAATTCAGGAGCTCATTCCAGACATTTGAGTAGAAATAAGTAGAGAAACTTTTTGCTTTTAAACAGCTTATAAAATTTTAGGCATTAGAAAACGGGAGGTGAAAAGCAAGTACACTGTGAATAGTTGTAAGAATTACCCTAATTGTGAGTCTTTACAGAAAGGATAACTCAAACCTTCAATCTAACCGTAAATTCTTCTATTTCCATCTGCCTCTTTCTTGCTACAATACTAAATGCTGGATGTTTATTAACTTCGTAGTTAAAATTTCCCTAGGAGACTTCTTCCCCTGCACTTTTCAGAGACTTTTATTTTGACCATCACAACTGGTCAAACTCTTTTAAAATTGTAATTTTTCATGGTCAAGAAACAACTTTTGCAAATGGCTCTTCATGTTATTTGCCCAAAATCATAACCGTTGAAAAATCAAGACTTTTGAAATTGTTTTAATGAAGAGATGAGGAAACTTCAGAGGAGATTTTCCAACTCAGACACAAAATTGTGTTTTCTAGCCATCTAATTTTGATATCCTATTCTCATAAATTCAATAAAAGAAAATACTTGAGAACCCATTGCTCATCAGAAGACTTCCAAGTATATCATGTTTATTAGGTAACTGATCTCCCTAATGCATCAAGGAGGCTGATTTTATTATAAGGGTTTGGAGGAGCTATGACGGTGATTTGCCCAAGGTCATACAGAAAGTCAATGACAGGCTTGGGAACAAATTGAATCCAAGCAATAAAATCAAATCAGATGCAAGATTTGGTTTGAAAGGAATTGTTGTCTACCAGTAAGCCAAAACCAAATCAAAACCAAATTCTTGGGGAAATTTATATATGATGCAAATTAACCAAATTGATTTTATCCTTTTTGCCTTCTTCACAGTTAAAGAAAGAAGACTGGATAAGCTATACTTGGATAACACTGAACTAGCAGTATTTGCAAAGAATCCACCTATTTTTGTCTGAAAAAGAAAAATGCTAGAAATGAACGTCAGTCTTGAAATTTAACAAAATTTTAAAATATTCTACCCCTCTAAGTCTTTGGTAAGAGCGTATTGTTCTTCTCTCTTGCTGTAAGTTTCATGAAGTATTTTTGTTTATTCAAAAATCTAAAATTTTATGCAGGATGAAAAAGCAAGATTATCAGATTTAAGGAATAAACTATCTAAATGGCTGTTATTAAGACTTTTACGAATCCTCACAGTATGAAACAAGCTATAACCTGGGCTTTGGGTACATTTTGATGACAGCCAACACATAAGGCAAAATTTACATGGTTTCAAGCTTCATTAGCAGTCTGGAACTGAAGCTGAGTTCACAGAGAGTCGAAAAATCTGCAAAAAAATATGGTCTGAGCAGGTCTCTCTCTTGGGAAGGGGAAGATAAAACTAGGGATCCATGATTTTATGGGATAATATTTTGGCTTTTCCATCCCAGAACTTCAACAGAAATTGGAGAAGCCAGGGACACAGCAGATGGTACCAGAAGAAGCAGTTTGCTAGCTGCACCCCTGAACTCTTTAGGAGACCTGGCTTTAATCTGGAAGGGTGAGTTCCTCATTCCAAGCAATTTGTTTGAGCATTTCTGCTCCCAACTGCCCCTCTTCCCCAACCCACAGGCTACGTTCAGCCGTCCTTGCAGTGCACGTATCGCTTGGGTTTCAAACCTGCTGCAGTGCTCTCTGGATGTCGATGCCTTGTCCCCAGGGCACAGCTGGGTTGGCAAGGCAGTCCCCGGCGTTGCCGCGACGGGAAATGTCAATCCGCTGCCTCCGCAGGTTCTGAAATGCCTCGGCCATCACCCGGACACCGTCGTATGTTAGGGCTGATGTGTACTAGGAAGACAAGACGAGTTGTACATTGCCCGTTAGGGTGAGCTGACTTCAGGCATGCTACTCTGGTTCACCTCACAACATCTTTTCGGATGATTTGCCCTGTTTTCATCCTTCCATCTATGAAGTTCGACACTTTCTTCCTCCCTGTAATCACTACTGTCCTGTTAACTCGTGAAAGTTGATGCCTTCTCTCCCAGAGGATGGGAGAGTGAAGGAGAAGCTCCTGATGCGGAGCTAAGGATGGCTCTGCTTTGCCTTTCACTCTTCCAGCTCAGCTGCCTTCAGATTGCACTCCCTGAAGAGGACTCAGCCTTAAAAGCCATTCACCTGTTACCTGAGTCTTTCTGTTTAATTAGAATCATTGGCCTGAACTTTTAAGGAATACATTACACAGTGTAAATGTGACATACACAAAATCAAATAACAAGTGACCCTTTCTGGTCCCAGATAGAGGCCAGAAAACTCTACTTCAACGTGCAAAAAAAATCTGCAAAAGATGAGTTTATTCAAGTAGAAACTTGTACAGAAATCAGTGTAAAACCCTGGTATGAACAGTAATCATTAGAGTCAATTCCTTCTCCTATGATCACCTACCAATTTATTTGTTTGCAACTTTCTTAAACTAATACTGCCAAAGTTGACGTTTCTATTGCTGAGTGTTTGTCACAAGTGTATTTGTTTCCAAATGTCAAACAAAAAAAACAACCTCCCCCCTCCACCCACCCCTCAACAGCTTCAGAGTCTTCTGTGCTAGGAATTAAAACATATTTCCCCTCTGCTGTACACACTGATTTGAAATGCTCAGAAAGAACATCTGGAGGGACTTTATTATCACTGGATATCTAGTAAACAAGTCAAAGGTTAAGGAGTTAATGAGTCTATTTCTTTTTTATATACTAAACATTACGAGATGGTTATTCCTTAGCTTTGTGGAGGGTAAAAACTGGGAGACTGAGTGAATACACTAACTTGTGTATTTCTTGGCAGGCAGCAACTCCTGCCTAGTAAAATTTAGACAACGTTGAGGCACCTGGAAGAGATAATGTTCATAATTACATTAAGTGACAGGTTTTCAGAGTGAGATTAGAGAGCTCTGTGGGATCACGAAGAGGTGAGCATAACTTGAACTCAGCCAGATGGACCCTGAATTAAATGGTTTTTTTTATACCACTTGCCTTTGGCCTCTTCCAGTCCACACGAGGATGCTCCCTGGCATCGTTATTCCTCCACTGCTGCATGATCCTGGCGGGAACAGCATCTGTGTAATTCACCAGCTGGAAGCCAGTTACATTGGCTCCGCTCTCCTTGAATTTGGTCAGGTCAATATCCATGAATCCCTAGTACAGGAGAGAAACAGGGGAAGCTCATCAGAGGAACACATATCTGGGTGGTTAAGAAGAACCCTACCTATCTATGCATATGGCAACCAGCTTAGGAAAAGTCTCTCCCTTCTGCAAGGTAAGGCCCAATTCAAAAGAGGCACCACTTCCTTCACCATGGGGGGAACTTGTCTTTCTCACAGGCTCTGAGCGGACATATCCTGCAGTTTCCATCCAGGGAGACAAATAGTCATAACAATAACAGCTCATTTGCAAGAAAGCTAGCAGAATAACGGAAAAATATATCCCGAATAATGCTTGGAGGAAAACGACAAAATCCTCAAAATGTGTTAGAAACAATTATTCACCCAGCTCTAACTTTTATGCACTCAGTCACCAATGGATAGGCTACTGCTTTTCAAGTCACAATTTGTAGGGAAAAGCAAATCTCGAACAATGAACTTTGAGCAGATCACGTAAGTGGTCAGTCAGCCTGCCAAAGGAGGTTGTCTGTTAGAAAAGACAGGTTGTGGGATTTGCTAATTTCGGAGAAAAAAAGGGTACTTTTTTGGACTTCAGATTATCAATGAAATACATTTCTTTCATTTCTTTATGGTTCTTCCCTACCTTTTGCCCACTACATGTGAGGAACACAAGTGCGCAAATACACATGTATATTGGGGTGGCATTGCAGAATTAGTCACTCTCATTGAGTCAGAGGTAAAAAATAATTACAGATACACTGCATCCAATATGGAGAAGAGGTCCTTTTCGGTCTCCCAGCTTTGATCCTATCTCTTCAGCACTGCTCTTATGCAAAACCTCCTTGCACAAAGCCGGTGCTTGAACAGAGACTGTGCCCGCCTGCTTGGGCTGCTGTGTGTGGGACAGGCTGAAGTCTGATGCTTTTTCTTTTGAAATACAAACAGAAGAGATGCAGTCAATTATTTTCCGTAGTACTATTAACAACCATAATGCACAATGCAATCACTTGAGCAATAGGTCTTGTTTGAGCTCTGCCTTCCCTCTGCCCTCCACCATGTGCTGCTGGGGCATGTTCTCCACAGGCACCTTCTAAACTTACCACTGTGTTTCTCTCCCTTGCTTGCTCTCAAACATATGATGATGCTGTGAGTCAAAAAAACCATCATGTTATTCCCATGAGACACCGATCGTGTTACCAAAATGGTGCTCTCTGTGCATAGGCTGAGGGGGCTAATTAGCTTATTAACTTCCAGGGTCAGGATCAAGCCATTAGATGGAAACCTGTTTTAGGAACAGACAGCTTGCAAGGAAAAGACTAAATTGCTCTCACATCAGCATCAGACTGAGGGAGTCATAAGTGACTCAAAAATGTCTTCAAAGACATTCACACTTTTTCTTCCGGCTTTTTGTAAGCAGTTTGGCATCCACTTAGAAGGCTGAGGATTGGATATAGGTGTACAGACGCTCTAAACAGATGATTTGTTTTGCTTCAAAGTGCAGTGATTTAGGTTTAAAAAAAAAAAAGAGTGATATTTTGTGTGTACGTATTCCTCAGAATGCTGGTTAAACCCACATCAATCTTGTTTGTAATTGCTAGCGTAGGGGTTTCAGAAAGCCAAAGCTGTGATTAATGAATAGGAAATGCAGCAGTATAATTGTCCCTGACATCTTAATGCATTTCAGGCCAAGTGTTTTTTGACACACAGAGCTCCTAAGGTTCAGTAAGAGGGACCTCACAGGTTGCCAACTGGTTATTCATGGCTACGACCAAATTACACTGACATTTTGCTCCTGGGAGGTACTCAGGGGAAAAAGATCTGTCAAAAGAAACTACCACACAGCAACTTGAAGTCTGTGCCACCAGCTCCTACTTGGAAGGCCTACAAAGGCATGAAGAAAAGTCCAAGTTCACAACAGACTATGAGCAAGATGCCTGGTGTATTTAGCCTCCTCAACAGGCAGATTTAAATAGGAAAAGTCAAAAAAAGATTATGACAGCAGTGATGAGGCAGCAGTGGTTGAAAATACTGTCTCTCACCGTTTTCCCCAAACAAAACCATTCTGAAACTGAAGCAAGTATTCAAAAATATTCATTGGGACTCATCTTAACATAACATTTTAAAATAATCTGGGTAGACAAAAGGAATTATTTCTACACGAATATTGTACTAAGTTTTTTTTACACAATCAGGTTCTTTAAAAAATGTGGAGACCTCTGAAGATTTTCCAATTGTTTAAGGCAGCTGGGACCATAGAGGACATCATTAACCTTGAATATGTCTTTGCATTTTGGCTGTTATCAACTGCTGAAATAACTGGTTTCACCTGTTATCCCTCCTCCACGTGCCCCAGTACAAGGTCAGTATAGGAACGGTCCTAATTACAAAGGAATTTTAATCACTCCACCACTGAAATCTGCTCAGAGCAGGTCTGAGTGACACAACAGCTGGTGAACTGGGAATACCAGAGGTCAGATATTTTAGAAAATAATTCTGAGGAGGAATTCTTGCTGGCTAACATATAAACAAGAAGATATCAAATGTTATGCAAACTGTCCCTTGAAAATGCTTCTATTGACAAAGTGGCATCAGGAATTAAGTATGCTTATCTGTCTTTCTGGAATATCAGTCAGTGCTTGTAGGAAACAGAACAGCGGAATTACAATATTTGCGAGTCATCAATCTTCTGTCACCTTGTACTGACTACAGCCACATGTAGCAAAAAAAATATAAAAAATGGATCTTTTATCTAGTTTTCAATTGGCCATATTTTGAAAACAGAAAATAAATTCCTAAAAAATGACTAAGGAAAGACCGCAACCCATTACTGAGGGACAGCAGACGTTTTTGCAGCAATATGTTTAGCATCAACCGGTTTGGGAAAGAACCAGCACAGAGGTGCTTCCCTTTGCCATCCCATCAAGTACAGCAAGAAGCGAATAGTGCTGGAATGACGTACTCCATGGGACCACAGAGGTGAAACCCTTTCAAAAATTTGCCGATTAATACTGGAAAATGCTTGCTTTGCAGCCACACCTGGAGCACAGTGGGCTGTTCAGGAAAACGAGATGAGTCCCTGGAATTCGGTGGTATGTGACTTGCTTCAGGCTCTTTAGAACTGAACCATTTGGGACCTATCTGTCGGAGGTGCAGGTATCTGGCTTCACCTCCCCAGGCAGCACTGCCAGTCCCCCGGGAGGAGGAGGAGGAACACTGGAACTCACGCTCCAGCCCAGGTGCTGTGCCAGCACCCTTGGCAAAGCAGGCAGAGCGGGACCCCGAGGCAGCACGGAGCTCCCCAGGGCCCTGAATAGGGTCACTGCTCAGGACATAGGTACTCTGGAGGAGAAAACACTTCTACAGGCACAGCTCTCTCTGGGAACCATCAAAACCAGGCTGGAAGGGACACCGCATCAGCCAGCCCAACCCCTGCCCTGCAGCAGGATTAGCTGTCCCTTTGATTTAAATTCACTCCACTAAATCATCTCGGCAAACCAGAGAATACGTCCTCCTGCCTTGCGTATACCTGGAAAATGCTGCATACACCTGGAAAATGCCTGGCTTTCTCTGAATGCCATCGAATTAGCAGGCTGACAATTAACCACAAAAATCTGGACCCGTCTGCGCTGATGGGCTGAGACAGCCTCCCTCCTCCACGCCTGCTCTGACTCACAGCCTCTGCAACACGCAGTTCCAGCAACAGCCAGGCTCGGTTCAAAGGAGGGAACTTGCTCTTTAGCCCATACCATGGACTCTCTGCTCTGCATTAATGAACCTCGCAAAGCGATTACATGCAGAAGTCCTGCTGCTAGTAAATAACATGGGCAGCTGTTATAGACCTTCGTGCCTTCAAATTGAAAAGAAAACAGTGCTGGGAAGGGTTTTTCCTCATTGTGTTTTCCTTGCTGCATCTGTTCTTTATGCTGTTCTTAAACCGAAAACATTTTTCAGCCAAAGGTTGTTTCACTGTCCCATTCGCTGCCTTGGTTGCTGGGAGAGGTGTCACTAAGTCACACATTTATATTCGTCTCCACTGCTTGTGGGCTCAATCATCAAAGGAAATGCATAATGCAAGAAGACCAATGACTTGAAATGGGCTTCGTGAATCCATCTTGATTAACTGGTCCACGAAGGATCTGCCTTGAAAAGAAAGTCACTCAGAAATGAGCCAGCTCCTTATTTATACCCTGAACACCATGAGGAGCCAAGATGTTGAGTGGGCAGTACAGACGGCTGTCAGACGGCGGAGGGAAAGCCTTGTGCCTTCGTGCATGACCCTCCTCAAATCTGCCAGCACCACTTACTTCCCTGCATGTCTGCCTTCACCCTCGTACTTCAATAAACCTCTGCCTCCTCTCCACACACTGATGACACCGGGCAGCATGTCCTTCTGGGACATCACCCCAGCCCGTGGGAACGCCGCAGACAGCAGCAGCCTCACCTTCGTACCCGGACATTGGCAGGCAGCCGGCCACTGCCCCAAGTCTTCAAATTCTCTCTGTATTTCACTAAATTGGTTTTAATTGCTGGCGCTTTTCCTGCAGGGTGTCTCCTGCAGTAGAATCGTGCCTTTGAAGCTGCGGTACCAGGCAGCGAGGGCTGAGCCCTGGGCAGGCTGCAGCTGATCGTCTCCTAAACCTCCCCGCAGCCCAGCTGCAGCACAGCTTAAAAACTCCATGCCTTTGCTCTAAGTCTTGGCTTTTCCTGAGAGAAAGAACATTAGAGAGTCTCCTTGAAGACTGCTACATTTCTGGGAAACACTGTTGTTTTCTCTCCTCCTTCTGCATCTTCTGAGCCCTCCAGACCTCCCCCCTGAGAACGGCAAAGCTCATCTCTGA
Organism: Ibidorhyncha struthersii; assembly: GCA_013398815.1. NCBI lineage: Eukaryota > Metazoa > Chordata > Aves > Charadriiformes > Charadriidae > Ibidorhyncha > Ibidorhyncha struthersii. The sequence goes on from VZSZ01000675.1 coordinate 298,956, forward strand.
CTGAGGAGATGGAAAATGCCCCTTTCTCTTTAATTGCCTGGAGAAGTCTTGTTAGCTGAACCTAACAGACACCGCTCATCCCAAGAATGAGTGATAGGTTTTTTAGTCCCTTTCTGTCTGGGATGAAGAGACTGAAGTCTATTTTTTCTTTTTTTTTTTTTTTTTTTGATGAGTTGCACACTGAAATCTTCCTTTTTCAGCGAAAAACACTTAAGCAATTCACCTTGAGCTTGGGTGGGTGCCACGGAAACCTGTGGCAGCATCGGGAAACTGGCCCAGCTCTCTTTAGATGCTATCCATGTATGGATTGCAATGCCAGACTGCTTCCTGCTCACAGATGTTATGATTATAAGAAACTTTGCAAAGCAAAACAATTACTTCTGAATGGCTGTACATCAGCTGAGGGAATGCAAAGTGGCTCCTGCCATTCCAAGGTACACCGGTGTCTTTCTGCAGGGAGCAAGAAGTCGAGTGTTTCCAGACATATACCAAATTATCTTCAAGCTTGACTTCTCCAGTGAAGCATCATTCTTCACTCCCATCGCTTTGTATTAATAAGGAAGGTATGTCAAAAAAGAGCCCATCTGCTCAAGTCTCGTTCCTGCACGCCTTCCAACAGAAGAGGCCTTCTTCTCTTCAGCAGAATTACTAACGTGTCAAATCCCATTGTGGCAGCAAAACATGCAAATCCTCACTGTAACGTAGAAGTAAGTGAAGAAGAAAGGGAAAAGAAAGATGGGAGGAGGGGGCACTTACAGACAAGGGACCCCATCCTGCAGTTTGATGAATCTGTTTTGTCCTCGTCTACTGATGCAAAGCAAATCAAATCAGGTGAGGGTCCAGACTTCAAGGACACAGGGCTGGAGATGACCAGTAACTTTTTTGTTATACAGCTCTGCAGGCATAAGATTTTCTGTATGATATTATTTTCAGCAGCCCTATCCTACTGCTGCTGCACGTTCTGAATATAAATGATCATACACACCTTGTTGGAAATCTCAGTCCAGGCAGGGGGACAGATGCTCCAGGTGGATGTTTGTGATTTAGAGAGCTTTCAGAGGAGAAACTGATTTAAAGGTTTGGGAAACGTGCCGTGTAGTGACAGATGCTAGGACTTCAATCAAAGATATGATTAAGGGATGACCTGATCGCAGTTTACAAAGGACCAAAACATCAGTAATGGAATATTTGGTCTAGCAAACTGAAGCATAAATATAATGGAGGAAGCTGAGCTAGGCAAGTCTGGACTAGAAAAAAGCACGGATGAAATCACCATGAGGAAGATACTATGGATTTACACATCATCCCTTGCCAGTTGAGCTAGGGTAATGGATTAGGAGACTGCAAATGGCTGAGGAAACCTGTTAGTTTAACACCATTTTGCTGAGATTTAAGCAAACACATTTTTCCTTCCAATGGATGTAATGTAATCTGTCAGTTACTCACCTGATGCTCTGTAATTTTTTTAAGCCACAGTAAGTCACTTATGCTTTTGAGCCCTCATTAGCTACTGCAAAAATCCTTCCAAGATTGCAGTTCATATTGTCCCATGTGGTCAATTTTTGTACCAAAACCAGATGATTTTCTCTTATATGAGACACACTAATTCAAGAAAAATTAATTCAGGGCACAGCTGTGTCTTTTAATATCATTAATTCTGATGAGATAATGTTACAACAGTTTCTCCTGCTTGATAATTTTGAATCAGGACATAAAAGCTGTTTGGAAGTGAAATGCAGACCTCAGAAATTTCACTGATACATTATATTGTCGTCTTCTGCCTGGAAAACTAAGTTTTCTCATGAGTCTACCTGCACCAACCTCTCAGAAAGAGAAAAGGTCTAACTGGCATAATTTTAGAAATGTAAAAATAACTTAGGACACCTCTTTCCAACATTAGAATAGCATTTTTGCAAGACCAGGCATCTTGAGATCTTACCAGGACAAAAAGCCGATGGTGTACACGTCCTTTCGGAAACTCCCGCAAAGCAGAGTTTCCAATCAGCTGGTGATGCAAACCCGAATGCTGCTGACCTTGTTTGTACCTTCAGTCAGCAATATTTCAGGGGGCAGGAGACAGTGCTAATAACTGAGGGTGGTTAAAATAAAGATGGCAGCTTTCAAGCTGGTGGGAGACTGAGAACCGCAACATTTTAGCTCGAGGCAAGCTGAATGAGGGGCCGGGTGCAGGCAGCGGGGCCATCGACACACAGTCAGTGCCACATGTCCCACTTGTGCTGTGGCAGGTACAGCTTCTCGCCCCAGGCTCGTACCCAGCATGGGCACAGCAGACACCTCACCGCCCCCCGCCCCCGCAGCCACAGCACACGCTGCGGGATGGACACGTGCTGCATGGCTTTAGGGGAGCAGATCTCTGCCTGTGCTGGGAGAACTCTGCTCCCTGTCGATGTGGACATCCTTTTTGACAGCCAGTTCAGGAGGGGACCCCTTCTTCGCTACCTGCCCTACCCAGTCAGTCTCAGGTCATTGTGTCTCAGCTTTGGTGGTGCAGAAGTTCTTCATTCCATTTTCGGGGGGGGAGAAGAAATCAAAGATGCCCGTTTAAACCACGGGTGAATTGAATCAAACCAGCAGATTTTGCCTGACTCCTGCACAAGTCACTCTGCTGGCACAGCTGCTGTGCTGATAACCTCCAAAGCCACCACAACTGCGTGCAAAGTGAAACTCTGTCCATGGCCTAACTCAGCACTGACACATGCTGATGTAAAATGGCACAGGAAAAAATGCTTACCTCTGCTAATCAACTCTGGTTTTATTTTTACTCTTCCCTGCTACCCCTAGCATCAGCAATCTCATACACTTATCTATTCAACTTCAAACGAGAGCATTTGCTAAAAGAACAACCTGGACTAATGCGCCAGGAAAAAGAAATGATAAAACCCTGCATGTGGCAGCTGTCCTTCATACTTTTCTTTTAAAGACAGGTCACGCAAATGTCACTTATTTTAAGACAAAGATTTTCCTCTGCCCAAAAGAGCTGATGTTCTCCCACCACTGACAGCAGTCATCCCCGGTGTAGGACAAACAGATACACGAAGCCAAGGTTATGGGGAAAAAGCCTATAACATCAAAAGAAAGGAATCCCAGAAGTTTCTAAGCTTGCTCCTCTGATAGTATTGACTATATTTGTATTCTTTGTGGTTGCTAGACTGATGCTGTCAAAGGCTGAGAACAAAGCTCAGAAAAATAAGACTCACAAACCCAAACATTTTTTAAAGTTGACAAACTTCTTTGAGTTCCAAAAAGAAAAATAGACAGGGAGAGGGAGAGGGAGAAGGGGAGGGGGAGGGAGGGGAAGAGGAAAAGGNTGGTACACCTGAAAAATACCCAGGCTGGCAGCTGGTAAAGCTGATTGGGGTAACTTTAATGGGTACCGGTCAAGGCTCAGTTTTCATGAGTTTGCAAAAGCCATAGACAGTGCCAAATTTGCCTCAAGGAGGGGCAGTGATGCTCACAGGAACCCTTCCCCTGGCAGTGATGCTGCAGACAGACCTTTGTGGGACGGGCAGGGCTAGGCAGGCAAGAGAGGTTGGGTCTTTAACAGGCATAGCAGATTCGGAGAAGGATGTTTGCCCATGGCCTAAGGTGCAGAACGGTTTCATTTTGTTTGTGAACACAGAAATATTATTGTCTCACCTTGGCAACAGCAATTTCACTGAAAAAGAAAGTTGTTCCTGCTAGGAAATACTAGCTTTCATTTGCTGCTACTTGTCAAATTCTGCTCAGTGCTTTACTATAGCTCACCTGACAGCAACCGCTGGGCAAACAAGCGGTGATTAATGCAAGCCAGTCCCTCTTTGTTCATGAATTCTCTGTGACCAGACAGGGAATTCCTCCGTGTTCAAAATGGATGATTTTTGCAGGCCTTATCCAGCCTGTGCATTGCTTTGCAAACTCACTTGCTTTGCCTTCCTGATGTAACACCAGTTTGGTGCTGCTGTAACTGGGCAGTAGTGCGCTGCTGCTTTTTTTTTTTCTGCTGAGTATAGCTCTGAACAAGCATATAGCCAAAAAAAGAAATAATTTCAGCGGGGTTATCCATAAAGATTTCCCAACATTTGCTTCAAATATGTCATTTCCATAATTGTTTCCCCACGGGAAAGGGCCCAAGAAGGTTAGGGCAGTGTTGTAAAAGGCGGATATTGAAAATTCATCCCCTTGCTCCAGCTAGTGCAGGTAACTTGGTGGCTACGAACCAGCTGAGGGCTCACTTGACTTGTACAAGGCAGATCCTGTCCCAGCCAGGGCTGGGAGCCTGATCTTCATGCAGGCTGCGAGTCCTAAAATCAGGACTCCATCAGCCAGCACAGGGGACAAAAAATAACTCATTTGGAAATGTTCAGGCACTTGAGTTTTTAGTTCTTAATTTATTCTCTTACGACCCAGTACTCCAGAATGAGGCACTTCCACAAAACCGGGCTGTTTTCTAGGCGTGCGGGTGTGCACATGAGGGTACATGTGTGTGTGGGCAATGCACACCCTGTCGTCTTAGGACTTGTCTGCAGGGGAAAATGTAGGGTGTTTAAGGTCTATCCACTATGTGTATGAGTCAGTGGGAATAAATTACAGCATGTTACACCCTCTGAAGGCTCTAATCCAGGCAATGAGATGTCCTCAGAAGAGGGTAAAACCTACTGTGATCTCTTGGATCGGAGCATCCACACTATAGTTTAACCCTGCCAGACACTTACTTCCCACATTCTGCCAATCCCTTAGAACATCCCCAGCCATCCCCGCACAGGGAGGCTCGCCGTCCTTCCTCATTGCCTTATGGTCTCAGAAACATGGGATCTTCACGGCCTTTTTGCCATTCTCCTCGCAGAACCCATCAGTGAGTAGCTCTCGTGTGGGGGCAGCACATCGCAGAAACTGGTTTAGCTTCTGGTGCCTGAACCTGCCCGTGTGCATGGCAGAACCACAAAGCTTGTTCTGCCCTGGAAAGGGCTGCCTTAACCTCCGGGAATGCTAGTCTTTGGTTTTTTAAATAGTTTTCCAACATTGTCTGATTATCCCCTCCTCTCTGGCCGTTTTTTTTCTTTCTTTTTTTTTTTTTTTATTTTTCTGTCTCTGGATTTGTGTAGTGCTGGGTTTTAAGGAGCAGGAAAGACCAAAGGAAAGAGCTTGAATTCCTTTCACTCTTCTTCTTCTCCCCCCAGATCAAAGTTGCTTGAGAAGCACAGCTAGTAGCAGTGGATTCTGGTGGTCCTGTCAGACCCTGTGGGTCCCAGGGGCCCAAAGCACCCTCCATTGAGCTGCAGCTGGGAGGCAGAATCTCCCTGCGGTGGGGCTGGGAAAAGGAAAAGCCTTTTGGTCTGAGTTAATTATTTATAACCCACGTTGGCTGAGTATGCAGCCTCTTCCAGCCAGCTCTGTCCTCTCAGCATTTGTGCAAAGGCTAAGAAAACAAATTAAAGATGGGAAAAGCGTGCTTTCTCAGGCTGAAAGTGGGAGAGCGTGGTATCGTAAGGCAAAGGGAAATGTCCTTCAAAACTCCAACATCTGACTATCAGACCACCTCATGCCTTTAATGTATTTGTTATGAAACTGTGCAGAAAGAAGAGGTGATATCATTCTCATTTCACCTTCTGTATGGGTGTACATAAAAGCGCACAGACACACACACTCCAGCTACTCCAAATAGCTTCCCTGCTTAACTTTAATAAAAGGACTTTCATAAATAGCTGACGACAGGGACCTGGGTTACAATAAATAATTTTTTTTTTTTTTAAATTAGCAACCAAAGTTATTGGCTGCTCTACAGTTTGCATGTCTCCCCCTGCACAACGTAACATTTTTAACTTCATAATTACATGGTAGGCACCCGGCGCAGAAGTGCAGGGTCAGTATCAGAGCATCGCAGGGTAATTATGTGGCCATTTTTGTCTTGTAAATTACAGAGTTATCTTGGGATGGAGAGAAGGAGAACGGCAGCAACTGCTTGACTAATTGGCAGTTTAAAATTTAATTACCCCTGGTCTGACGTGCTGCCTCGCAGACGCAGCTGTGGGAGGGAAGAACGGCCCCAGACCCTGCATGGACACAGCGGGTCGGGGGGAGCAGCCTCAGCCCTGGGCTGCCAACACCAGCCCGTCCTCTGCTGTGCATCACCCTGGATGGACGGACACATCTGGGGAGGAGAGAGTAGGAGCTCTGCTGAAGAAAACCTCCAGCTGCCCTATGGATTGAGGCTATTCCCCTCTCTCACCTCTTCCCAAACCTCCCTCGGCAGAGAAATTCTCCATCCTCCTAGGAGAGGACAGCAAATTGCTCCAGAAAGATGGCCCTGCTGCTGCCCAGCACAGCTCTGTCCTCAGGCAGCACCTCCCTGCACTAAAGGGGGAATCCTTTCCTTAAAAAAATCTTCAAACCCAATTCATTCCTTAGAGCCATGACAGTCAGATCTGATTTAGCACCAAGTCACAGAATAGGTTACATATTTTTACTGGAAGGTCAGAGGGATCTTGGTGCATCGTCATTAATAAGTCTGCCCTTAGTGGGGCTCTCAGGATGGCTGTGAAACACTTCACTTTGGGGGAACACACTGAAGTGGAGTTAAAATTAATTAGAAAATGCAAGTTGTTACGAATAGTCTACAACTTCTTGGTGGCCTGACTGAAACAAGCTGGGAGGGCAATACCAGGACCCTAGGTGCCCACAACATGCAAAAAAAAATCATTATCAGAACAAGCATTAATTGACAGTTGGCTTAACTGGCTTTGAAAAGATGCAGATTGAATCTGGAGGCAAAAAAAAAAATAATCCAGCAACCTTGGAGATACCCTGGAGATAATCTTGCTGGCTCAAGACAGAAAGTACCACAAGAAAATCGCAAAAGACTTTGGTATTTTTTTCTACCCAAAAAGGTGGATTAGAAAAAAAGACTTCCAGCTCAGTAACTGTAAGTATAGTGCTTTACAAAATAGGAGATACTGAAAAAAAATGCCAAGGAGGGCAACTCACCAAATTTGCCAGAATGTAGTGGTAGCCATTCCCATTCTTTTCAAGCTTGATGATCTGTAAGATGAAAGCCAAGGATATTTAGCAGAGACCAACTAAGTAAGCAGAGCTTCATTTATCTATCCTTCCTCCCCATTTTTCCCCAATGGGACTCTTCGGTTGAAGATAGGAAGACATGGCAAAAGGAAAGTTCACAATGTTGTCAGAGGAAGGACAGAGCTTTCACACATGATATTTGAGCGGCAAGTCTGAAATTAGACAGGAGAAGATCCCCAAGCAAATTCCACAGGCAGAGAGAATAAACTGCCTGAACCGACCTGTTTCCTGCGGGCTCAGTGGAAAAAAACACACCAGTGCTTTTTCTAAAACAAGGTTAAACAGGAGTTATATTTCAGACATTAAAGGAACAAAGCAGGGAGCTGGGGTCCATTTGTCCTGTGAACGCAGCTGAAGCACTCAGCAACGCTAAAGAGCTATTCTGCACATCCTCCCATCTAGAGTCCCTGCTGCAGACACCTACCTGGGCGAGATGTCAGGAGGTTCAGACTCCTTTCTCCCTGATGCCTGTAGAGTTAGGTTTTTATTCCCTTTTATCAACACAATTACTTACGGATCTGTAACGTTTGAAAATTTCTATGTTAGCTGGAAAAGTTTCCTTTGCCTAGATAGAAAGGCACCATCTGTTGCAGGGTTGCCTGTGACCATGGGGACAGGGTCATTGATCAGATGGTCCCCTAGCCGTCTCTTTCTTCCTTGATTTAACAAAAATACAGAAATATAGCTAAAAATCGCATTATTCTTGCTGACTCCATGTTTCCACTGAAATTCCTCTCCATGGATTTTGAGCACCACTGTTAAATTCTTACCAGGCGACTAGAGCCAGATACCATCTGCGTTTGAGCCAATCCACAAACAGAAAGACAACAGTGAAAAAAGAGCTCAAACCAACATGCCCTCAGAACCTGTAAAAACACAAGAATTGCTAGTTTCTGAGAGAACTGTGCTGTTTCCATAAGGTTTCTTTGCTGGCAACACTACCTCATATCCATTGTCATACGAATTGATTCTGAACTACTGCCTGCATTGCCAACGCTCAGGCAAGATCTGCACGAACATTAGCAAGGCCAGAAACCCTCTCACAGCCAGAATGATGATAAAATGACTGTTGTGTTGGATTCAACCAGAGATCGGTCTACCCAGGACTTCGCTGTGATACCAGGCTGGTAGCAGGTGCTTGAGAAGCATCAGACGAGGGCACAGGCAGACTAATCCTCCCCATGGGACTGCACTCCCAGATTATCCCAGATTAGTTTCTTACACAACTAACGTCAGCTCCACCAGCTTCACTGCCCTGTGGTTCTCCCAACAGGATCCCTCAGTATGACTTCTGCTGAGCAGTCTGGAGCCCTCAGAAATAAACTCTGTATACCTAAGGCTATAAAGATAATATAGTATTATGGGTAGTTTTCTGAGCATCTTCCATAGCTAGATCCGAGAAGCAAAAGAAGACCCAACTTGTCCCCTTCCACTCACTAACTGACCTTGGCAGCAAGTCCTAGACCTTGTGGGAGGAAGGAGCATCTCCGGAGCACTGGGATGTCTAAGAATTATGATCCAATTCTCCATTTCTCCAATGTCAAGAACAGCCGGTGTTGCCTCCTTCTGCCCAAACTCTCCCTTTGTTATTTTATTAGGTGTCAGAGTCGATGAACCGGAGAGGGCTGCCATCCAGCTTTCCCTGAGCTGTTAATCTTGCAGCCCATCCACCTGAATTATGAGGCTTGCTTCCTGTGTTTTACACAGTTATTTGTGATCTTAATTTATTTTAGAATGCTTGCTCAGTCCTAATGTGTCCGGACGGCAGTAGCAAGCTGAGGTTATAATAGCATTTATCACTTAGCCTGAACGTGGTGCGCGGCTGTGCTGGGCTGCATGCTGATAGCTCACTTGGGCCACCTAGGTTTCATTACCCACTTCTTAATGGGCCGGTTTGACATCTATTAGAGAGAAATCCTCTCAGAGTGAAACAGTGGCAAAGGAGAAATTCCAGTTATTCATTTTAATGAGAGACAAGGAAGAAACAATACAGGGCTTTGATGGAATACAACCCACCGCTTACTTATCCCATTAAGGTTACACAGCGCAGCCCCACGAATATCCTGCCCTGAACCAAGGCCTGGCTCATAAACGACAGCTACCTCGGCAAAGATAAATCATGCCCTTGAGACATAACACAAAGAAATCTCCGAGAAAGAAATCAGGTCATTTTCCCACATATCATTAACACATTGAGCACTGGCTTCTCTACAGCTATGGTCTCCAGAACGCAAGGACTGCCTTGCTGGAGTCAGCAGCGGTTATTTGTGGTATGTCTATGGGGTGGGAAGAAGAAATTAAAAGTGCGTGTAAGCACCAGCTTGTACATGTTGAGAGACTGATGCTAAAGAGCCGTCCCCAGCTTTTCTGTTCACCAAGGAGCACGAATCCACAGCCACGGAAAGACAGAGACAGGCTTGTCAGGGAGGAAGAGAGATGCATTCAAACTCCCCGGAGAGGCTGAGGCAGCTCTTTGAACACCTCAGATGCTCAATGAGACAGGGCAGACAGAGCAGTGACATCCACGCAGAGGTTGCTGGTGCGGTGAGCTGAGAGACTGGCCACCAGCCTGAGTTTAAGTCCCAGCTGAATTTCACACAATAATGAGCACAACACTATCTTTGATCCCCTCTGGTCATCTGCATGTTCTGAAAGACCTGGCATCCCCTGCTTACACTGGGATAACTACCTCTGCTCTCAGAAATCCCTGTGGACTCAGAACAAGATGTCAAGCGAAGATAAAAATGGACTACACAGGTCTGAAAAAGTTATCTACAGCCCTATCCCTAACAGGGGCATTACCTCCTGGGCACAGATGTCTGTCGGAATTGCTCTGTCTTTAATGGATTTTTTTTACGGCATTGCAAAACAGATATAATCACAAGATCTGGGTTTTTTTAGTGTTCTTGCAAATGGGTTTATTTATATCAAAGTTTAACTCTTGCTCCAGTTATGTGAAGTTCGAAAAAAAGAGACTTATTTTCCTGTTCATATTAGGAAAACTAGATAATATTTGACTACAGAACTTAACTTTCTGTTAGACAAACCAGGCCTAAAAACCCCACATCATTAGCCCTAGAAATCTGATATACTCTATAGGAAAACTCACAGAAAAGGCAAATTCACCGCCTAGGTCCGGTCAAAAATTTTGTTCAACTGCAGCTACTTTGTGATCAGAGAGAAGACTGTACCCTCCAGAACAATCTGGTCTCTCCTTCATGAGCATGATCTTTACTTTGCAGTTAAAACCTGTTACTTACTTTGTTATTCTATATAATGGAGTAGCACCCAGCGACAGCCAACAAGGATGGATTGTGCTTGTCGCTGAGCCATGCAGCTGGTGAAATGGAAGTCTTTGCCCCAGACAGCGAGCAGCTGAAGTGTGAGACGGGACACGACAGGTAGCTTAGACAAAGAGACGTGTGAAGCGTGAGGTAAGAGTGAGCTGGTTATGAGAAGTACGATAGTGGGAATCACAGTGCACCGGCTGCGTGGCTCTGAGGGGCCATTTCTAAGCCACGTGGGATGGGAATCCCAGCAGTGGGGAAAGCCTTGGCTGCAGGCTGAGGGGGCAAAGATGTTAAGGCTGGAGCTGAAGAGGGGACAAAAGTGTGGACTGAGACCTGCGCAGGGGCTTGCATTGGTCTCTTGTCCACAGAAGTCCATATTCAGGGCTTAGGGAAAGCATTAATGGAGGTATGGAGAAAAGAGGATGGTGAAAATTTGGGTCTGCACTTCTGACCAACCTATGTATATTGAGGATGAGTAAGGCAGGGCACACAACCTGGCTGCTGAGTCCTCTGTTGCATATCCCAGCTGCCTTGTGGCCATGACCTGACAAAAGAGCTAGGAGACGGCTGGGTATGAACCAGTGTCTCCTGGTATGAACCAGTCTCTCCCACTGCAAGCCACGAGAGGAGCTAGAAACATCTGATCCTGGATGCCCTGGGAGGATGCTGAAGTCCAGCCTGATCTGGAGACAGTGCTCCTGAGGACACTACAGGTGTCCTATAAAGCTTCTCCATCTCTGTCCTGCTGGCAGTGGTTGTGAGAATTTGGTGCAGCACATGGAGGCTGGAGGACCAGGAGTCTGACAGTGCCAATTCACACTTCCACCCTAACTCACAGGAGGTGGGAAAAACGGAAAAAAACTCAGCAGAATAAGGAAGTGCCACGTCTTGTGCACGCTGCTTGGAAGAATTAGCACAAAACAAACTTGTTGGGGAGTAAGGGGATGTAAAGGGCTCAGCAGAGGTGTTAATCAAGCAGGGAATATGGAGCAGCAGAACTAAGCATGAATACATGGGGAGCTCCCAGTATTCCTACGGCTTTACAGTTCCCACAATAACACAACAGAGAAACACCTGCAAGCTCAGCAGCCTGCTGCGATACACACACACACACCATTCGGTGCAAATTGCAATGAGACATGGATCAGACAAGAATGGGGACAACTTCTCCAGGAGAAACAACCCTTCCTGTCCTGCATGCAACACCCCTCCCAGAAGACCCACACCAACACAACCTTGCTGAGGATGATGTTCAGCCGCTCAGATTCACAGTCCACCACCACCAGCCTTTCCTTCTTCTTCTCCAGCTCCTGGAAAAGCATGCGGTAACCCTCTTCTGTTGTCGTCAGGATGTTTACAGCTGTCACCTGCCAGTTCTTCTCGGCTGCGGTGTCCAGCACTTTCTGTAGGACTGACAACCCTGCAATGGGAAGAGAGGGGAAAAAGGACAGCAGGGGAAGAACCAGGTTTTAGTTGTGCAATAGCATCTTTCTATCTTTCTGACAGCCCGCACAGCTGCCTCAAGCTGGGCTGGATACAGCATCGTCAGAGCGCAGCAGAACTACAGAGAGCAACTAATAGTCTAGCATCTTACCCAAACACAGATGGGCTAGAATTAATGACTCCTGCTTTTTCTATCCTACCACAGGAAAACAGGATGATTCCAGGCCTAGTTTTCCTTTGTAATCAGCAAATCGGTCTCGTTGATCAGGCCCTGTTGTGGGATTCAGATAAGAGCTTTAATCCCATCTTCTTGTCTGTCACTACCCAAATAATTTGATTTCTTTGGGCCATAGTTCCCTCCTCATCTTTGATCTGTTTGGGCTTTATGCTCCTAGGGTTAGGGACACCCTCAGCAATCATAATACACAATCATATTCAGTGTCCTTGTCTCTCTTGGCAGTATCTCATCAGAAAAAATCATTATTTTTAAAAGGATCTTGCCTAAATTACATGCACAGCCTTCCAGAAGAGATACACATAGTCAGCACCACTCTAGAGTCCTGATAGACAACCCTGCCTACTGCAGTCCTTTTGGGATATTCAGCATGCTCATGCCTCGTGACAACAGAAAGCAGGGTGAGGTGCTTTTACACCTTCTCCTTGCCTCTTAAGGTCACCCTGTCCCTGCCAGGGCTAATGACAACTTCCAGGACAGAGCTGTGAACCACCCTTACCTCTGCACTGCCCTCCACAAGTCCATTTTGCTCTCGGCCTCCAAGCCTGGAGCTTTAAAGGAATCTGAGAGTTGGGAAAACTGAATCACAAAGCAATGAGCTCACTAGCCCTGTTCATGGTTTAGAAAGTTAGATAATACCTTCCAAGAGCCCAACAAAGGCTTTTGTTATTTTACATAGACAAATAACACTCACTAACATTAAAGAGTGTTAAATAACGCTCACTAAAACTTAAGAGTTTTCCAAGCTACCTGCCAGAAACACACACATGTATCACAACTGGTTGTGGGCTCAAGTGAGAGCTGAGCAGCTGTTGGTTCACATTTATAAATGCGGGACTCGGTGGCCTTGAGTTTGACAGACCTGTTCAATACGGGACCTATTCAATATAAACAATTTCTCCGTTTGAAACCACTTACACATTATACTCTGAAAAGATTCCGTGATTAAAGATTTCCCTCGTGTTGACGGGGTTCAGACTTGACCCTATGAACACAGTCATAGGGGGTCAGGCTAATGCTTCGTCTAGATCAATGCCCACCTTCAGCAGTAATGAAGATTTAGGAAAGGAAGAGAGAACAGGGAAAGCATAGGATGACTTGTGACTTACCCCGGTCAGCATCATAAATGTATACAAACTTCTGCCAGCTGTAGTGCTCGATGACACTGATGAGGGCATCCTGCAGCTCTGGGCGAAGCTGGAGAACAAACTGGTTCGACGTTTCGACGGGGAAGCTTGGCGTTATGAAGCAGACGTGGAGAGCCCCGCAGAAAGACGTGAGCATGTTGACGGTCCTCCTCTCATAAAATCCAAAGATGGCGTAGACGCCCTTGGAGAACTGTGAGCAAACTGGAAGAGCAGAGAGAAAGGTCATGAGGGCAGAATGACAAGGAGTTTTCTCAGGGAAGTCACCAAAATAAATCTTTTCCCTGAGATAAGCTGTAAGCTCTCTGGAAAAGATCACTTTCCTCAAGGCCTGGGGGTTGGAGAAGACAACCTGTGAAGAGCAGGGCTTGTGGCCATGGGGTGCTCTGCTTGTGGTCTCCACAGACCTGCTTTACCTTTGAGAGGCAGAAGGGACACAGGAGAGTGAATTCAATATACTCAGGGCTCTGCTGAAGATTTTGCGGCTTCTGGGATAAAAGGTGTTATCAGAACAAGGGAACCCCTCAGCAGAAAAGCAGTGGCTCACCAAGCCCTGCCTGCTCGGGATAACAGCTGTCTGGGCCCTGTAGCTGTTTTAATATGGGGGAGAAAGGCTGCAGCTAGAGCTTGCTCTTGCTGCCCCAGATGCATTCCAGGAGCAGAAGGAAAGTGTTTGCATGACAACACAGCCCTTTGTGGCCAGTGACTCCAGGAGGAAACCACAGGTTTCATCTCAGAAGCTGAGACCACGCTGAAGAGGGCATCTCAGCAAAGGTTCACCTAGGTTCAGTGCACTCATAGCACAGCTACAGGGAGGTTTGTCCACAAGCATGAGGTACTGGCATTGAGGTTGGAGCCTCTGACACCAGGGGTGCATTGGTAGTTGGGGACACCTGTGTGGCAATTTCTGTTTTTCTCACAAAGCAATGGTGGAGAAGGCTGTGGGCCCAGTGAGGCAGTGGTGGTGGCCTGGGAGGTCTCCGTGACTAAGCTCTGAGAGTGCATACTGCGTTCTCCAGCAGATATTTGTGTCTGATCCCAGCAACTGGCACTGTGCTGCGTGGGGAGGGCTCTTGGGTTGGAGCCCTTCTTGGGAGAGCACTTAATGAGATTGTGGGAGCTACTGGAAAAATGCCTCAGGATCTCAGTGAGGCAGAGAGAGTTCACACTTTGGGTTGTAAAATTTAGCCCCTGAGACAGTCAGACTCGTTTAATATCACCCCTGTTTATGGCACATCCCAAGTTATCATCAATAAATCTCCACGATGGAGGTGGTGGCAGTGACAGCGTTTTCCCTGTGTCAGAACTCCTGGCACTAGTGCCTCCTCCCGTTGTCACTGCGACTCTGAAGACCTTTGGCTGTGACATTTATACTGACTCAACACTTCACACATCACTCACAANTGAGAAGTTGAATGTGACATTTTGGGGTCCCCTGGCAAGCACTGTGCACTGCTTGGGAATCCCTTGACCTGGTTTCTGCTGGTAGCTGCCAGCACCGAACCTTCTGCACATGTGGCTGGAGACAGACTCCTAAACATGAGCTTGCTTCACCCTTAGCTGGGCTCCATCCAAGCTCTGTCCCTCCAGTGGGGACCAGACGTCATCCTCAGTGGCTTACAGCCATCCTGCGTAAGATTACCTTGTCCCTCACTTCTCTACTGCCAGCATCAAATATTCAGAGGGAAGAGCAAGAAATCCTGCTTCCCACTGTGCAAGGTGAGTCCCCCCCACTCCCATCTCTACACTAAAATGAAGCAGCAAGATTTCTGAAACGGTGTAGTGTTGACAGCTGAGAACTGAATCTCATGACACGGGTGAGACATTTTCCTCCCTCTTGGAGTTGAGCCCAGGTTTTGGGCACCCCAGTCCAGCAGTTTGTCCCCAGGGTCACCCAGCCTTTCTTCGCCACTCAGTGTCTGTGATCTCGCATACCTCAGCACCCTCCTCCCACAAGGGAATTTATATTTCTGCGGGACAGGGATTTCACGCAAAGCCCGAACTATGACGGAAATAAACCCATCTTCTCTCTATTTTCAGGGCAGCGTCTGTCTTTGCAATCAGCAATTGTGTCTGTATCAGCTGGAGTCACTGCCCTCATCATGAGACTGACACATTCAGGAAGAAAAGTAGCAGACACGAATAGAAATAGTTTGAACATCATTTCCATGTGACTGGACCAGTGGGTCTAACGAACAGTGCGGTATACCATATGTGAGAGATCAGAACATGATCTCTGGAGACCCAGGCTTCAGACTCACCGAATGATTAAACTGACATTCTTGGGGCAGCTGAACAATCCAGCACAATTAATAATCCAGACAATGAACTCAGCTGGCTTGTTTTGTTTTGTTCCAGGCAAGCCATGGCTTCCTTGAATTTTATTTTCTATTTGAAATGAATCTATTATTTTTTAGATTTTTTTTTTTTAACTCTGTGGCTCAGTCACGCTCAAGCAGCCCTCCTACACTGTTCTGAGACACTCATCAATCCCGGCGTTTGAAACAGATTGCACCAAAGACGACTGGGAGAACGAACAGTCTTTATCATTAGTAAGTTTGGAAAGAGCCCTAGCTCGCTTTGTACTTTCAGACTAAGAGGGGCCATGAACAAGGCAGATAATCTGGAAAAAAAAGACTTGCTGAGGGTTATCACCCAAAGAACAACAAAGGAACTGTTGTGTCAATTAATCTGGAAAAAATGAAAAGAGTGTGAACTGCAGCGACCTTTCTGGGACTGAACTTGGCATAATGTAAAAGCAGTGGCTGCAAAATTTTTTTAAATCTCAGGACTATTTTAAATTACAGATGTTCCAAATGAATTTACCTAGCAAATCTAAAAAGAAGTTACTTGCCATTTATTTAATGCACTAAGAGATAGCTGGAATTTCTTTATATTTGCTTTAATTATTTTATTAAGCAAATTTATTAACAGTTGTTTCTCATTTGATTGCTCTGCAACTTCTTAATAACATACTATTAAGAATTGTAAACCTTAAGTAGAGGAAGCAAATATTTTAAACTCTCTTTGTTTTTCTAGTAGGGAGGAAACTTGTCAGCTCCTCAGCAGTCACTAACCTCTGACTGATGCTTTTCTAAAAAGATTAAGAAACATAAAAGGTATAAAGATCACACTGGAACGGAAGGTCCAACAAGCTGAGCTCTTCTGGTCAATCGGCTGGTGGTAACCTCACACTTTGCAAGCCTTGTGCCAACTGCCCGCTAACAGCTCGGTGGCCACAGACTGGCTTTTCCTCCGGAAGAGAGTTGTGGTCAGTCTGGTAATTAACTCTAGCAGGGTGAATTTGGACAGTTTAGCTTCTGAAGCTCATTTCTGCAGGTGGGAAAACTGGGGGAAATGCAACAGCATAAATGTCTGCCTATGCAAGGATGTGAGCACGAGTGGAGAGTGTTCACTTGGATGTAAATGCAGACGTTTGTGACAGTTTGCACGCACTGCTCTTGGCCTCTGGAATGCATAAAGGGAAAGAAGGACAGAGAACATCTATTCTGGGCTGTAACTATGCTATTATCTTATAATGGATTTATAATTAATTGCAGAAAAGTTTTCCTCTAAACAAGCCCTCAGACAATATAGTTCATAATGACTGATAACCATGGCAACTACTACCATATTCGCCCTGATCAGTCTTGTACAATTATTCAGGTTGGGACTTCTGGTTGGGACATTCCCAGTGTGTGCTGCACTGAGCACCATGGACATCCCATATCCCTTCTTCTCCAGGCACAGGATCTCTCACTGAGGCTTCTAGTGCCATTCCACAAATAAAATTAGGTAAAAGCAGAGGCATTAACTTGATTGTCACCTGGTTACGCTGGAAACACAGCCCAGCAACAACCAGCTGCACTTTGGACGTGACTCTGCAGTGCCAGGTGAGATGAGAGCTTCTCAGACTGTTCTAAAAACACTTCTAACAGTAAAAATCAAAATAACTTCATAAGATTTCTGGTACCTAGTTAAAAAGTGTCTGATGTGGTAGAGCAAGCAGGAGGACTCCTCCCCTCTCCCTTTGTGGAAAGGTTGCCATCGTGGAGCTGGTGCGTCCTTGCATTCAGATGAGGAAAAAGCACACGTGTTTCACTCATGCTTGAAATCCCCAGACCCTAGGATTTCTAGTCCTGCAATTTCTCTCTAGTTTCTCTTTTCATATGCAAATATTCAAGGTAAAGCATTTAAATCTGAGAGAGGAAACACCGATTTTATTGAAAACACATACAGGATAGGACACCTGCAGCTGAAGACAGGCAGCTCTGACCACCTTTGCAAAAACAAAAATACATGCCCACAACTTTAAATTGCACATTTTCTCTGCAAAAGAGGGAGGCAAAAGAGATGTTTCGAGTCTATAAAAAATCCCGGGAGACTTTTTTTTGGCTAAAGCTCTCAACCAGTCACAGAGAGAGTAGATGTACAAGATTGATTTCTGCATTCAGGAGGGCAGGGATATTTTGGAATTGGAGGATTGATCCGTGTGAAAGGCAGATGTCAGATATAACAGATATTTCATTTGGATTTTGGTAAAAGCAGAAGGGAAACCAAAAAGTTTCTCTCAGAAATGGTTACCACAAAGAGCAGCTGAAACAGTCTCTGCATTTGAAGGAGGAGGAAGGGCAAATGGGCTGCACAGAAGGCTGGGAATGAGGATTTGGTCTCCAGGAGTGAAAATGGTGTAATTGTGCTGAAAATCTGCAAACAGGACTGCAAAAAGGCAACTGCTCCCCATGGACACAGCTGGAGAAAAAGCCTGGTAGGAGATTCCAGCAACTGCTCATCTGCCATTTCCTTTAGAAGCAGAATTTTCACCATTTCACTGAGTTTAAGACTAGAAGGGGACATTAGATCATTTCTACTGACTTTCTGTATCTCATGGACCATTAAGTTTCACCCAGCTGCCCCTGGAGGGAGCCAATAATATGGTTTAGTTGACTCTCGGGAGACTCAACTGCTGCGTGCCTCTGTCAGACAGCAGAAGTAGCAGAGACAGTGCTAATACCCAAAGCCACAAGAGCAGTAAAAAAACTGATTAAACAAAATATCCCCAGATGTTCCCCACAAACAACTCATGTTCTCTGTTGCAGAACCCAGATGGTCCCCGCCAGATCTCAGAACCCTTCCCGACCTTGGAGGATGTCACATCTGAGGGGCATCTAGGAGGGAAGACACCACACCCGCTCCAGGAAAGCCATTCCTACAATGCTGAGCTGCCTATGTTGTGAGGATTTTGAGCAAATACCACAGCCCAAGCATGCAGGGAAAGAAAAGGGCAATTTGGAAATGTAGACTCCAAGACAAGAAGAAATTTGGAAACCACCCAACCCAGCAGACACAGCACTGGCTCCAGAAACCAAATTAATAGATGCCTTTTAAAAATTGCAAGATGAGTGTGACCAGACTTTGAGTGTAGTCAGCTCAGCCTACTGTCCTCTGTAAGCTGTTAATGACTAGTCCTGCAATGCCTGCAGCCCCAATATCAGTGTGGCACGTCCTTTATTTGCTCAAACCTGCTGGGACAAAGAACCAAAACCCTCACTTGCAGCAAAACATACTCATTGACAACAGTGGTGTCAAGAAGCAGTTCCCACATGCTTTTCTTTGCTCACTTGGAGTATATGTGTGCACATGTGGGAAAGAGGAGGGGGGATGTGCATGCATAATTTATTTTTAGCATGCCCTGCCTGGAGGCGACCCTCACATGGTGATGGAGAACCTGACATTAGGTTGGCAAAGCCGGTGGAATTTTGATGAAAGAGCGCTAGTGTCTGCTTCAATTAGGATCAGCTCAGCTTTCCTCCCAAATGTTTGTCCTCACAGTTCTCCAGTGTGGCGTAGGTGCCAGAGTGCATCTCTTCAGCACATCCCAACGACAGCATGTTCCCACAGATTTTTTCTAGCAGGGAAAGCCAAACAGATTCTATACTCCCCCATCGCTCCACGCATGTATTTAGCTGACAGCATGTATGTCCAATATATTTGATCAACTGCAAATCAGGCTGATGTGATATCACAAGAAATATATGTTTCTCTTTCAAATATATAAAAGCCACAGAAGTGGGCTCCCTTCCATCATTTTCCTCCGCTGCTGCTCTGACCATCTAGGAAGCTGGAAAGAAGTGTTGATTTTTACATCAAGATCTGTTTTCCTTCCCTTATATTTAAACAATAAGCTATGACTGAGGGCTGCTCATAACTGTTTATGCTGATAGCTTCAGGTTTTTTAGTTAAGTTTGCCTGCCTGACAAATAAGTCTTAGTTTGCCTGGCTGACAAATGATAAGTCTCCCGTGAGATCAAATTGGATTTGGGATACTTCTTTCTCATATGTTGCTGAGTTTAAGGAAAGAGAAATAGCGTGGTGCTTTTGTCAACAAAAATTAACAACGTGGACTCTCAGTCATTTAAGTGCACTTCTGAAATATAATCATGGTGGTGGAAGATATGGCCGTGGGAAGTTGACTTTAACCTCTCTGTCAAAGGGACCAGTTGAAAATCATGGCTCTTCTGCTTCTATACTTCACATCTTGAAACCTCTTTTTTCTGCTAGATTCTTCAAATGTAGTTATCATCCAGTCTACAAAATGGAAGAGAAAATTCAAATATCAAAGGTCGCAATGGGGTCACTGAGCTTGTTGAAAAAAGGAAAGAAGGAAAACCAAGATGTTTGACAAGACTTTCCTTGTTTGCTCTGCTTGTTTTTAAACATATTGTTACTTTGAGGATTGCTAAGATTTTGTTGAATCATATAAAATAAAAATAAAAATATAAAAATCATATAAAATGAAGAATTAAATATATTGAAGGCTTTCAGTCAATAGTCAAACTATTTCTGAGTAATGGTGGTACTTTAAACAGGAATTAGGTGCAAATCCCCAACATGAAACACTTTGAGATAATGAGCATCTTTTAACAGGTCCTGGATAAGAACACAAAGGAGATGTGGGCATGTATCTGCTGAGACCTGGGACTTCTGGGGTCACAGACTTGGATGTCCCCTTAAATAAAATGTGAGTTGACAGCTGTATTTTCTAGGTGGCCTTCAGATAATGGCTAACCCATGGAAAGAGAACAGAGACACCACTGGAAAGGACATGATGCCTGTCTCGTGCAGCATTCAGACTACGCAAACCCCTTCTTTAATTAGTTTAGAATTAGGTTGTTATTCTAATAGGGACAGGTCAGCTAATGAGGGTCCTGTGGCTAACAGATCAGATTATGTATAAAGGGAAACAGGTCCAGTGCCATCTCAGTTTCAGGTTTGCTATCTAATCATGAGTTGGATCTTTGCACGCGAGATGGAGCACGGCAATTGCCTTTCTCTGAGCCCCATCTGTTCCAGTGCCTCTGGTCAGAGACTGCCTCTTGCTCCATGCTCCTAGAGACCTAAAATAAAAACATATTCTGAGCTTGAAGCACTGATGCCATGCTCTCAAACTGTAAGTTTCTTGCTGTCTACTGCCTTCACCTCTCCAGTGTCCCATACCAGAGCCACAGCTTTTCCACAGCACTCCCTGCTTTCATAGCTTTTTTTTAAAACAGAAAAGACATGCAGAAGGGGGACTTTGGTGCCTGGAAACAATTCTGCATATTCTAGCTCTAATAGAGGATTTGACCTTTTGACCTTGTCTTGTTTTTTAAAATGGGAGCCTTTTAAAAAAATTCTCTTTTTCTACATGCCAGTCTGGCTCATTTCTGGGGTACAGCTAGCTATCAAACCATGGCAAGCAAACCTAGCCGGGATACAGGCCTCTGAGATCCCTTTATGGCACATTATGTCATTAAAAATCATCATATTTAGTTAATGAAAAGGACACCTCCTGCTCTTGGAGCCCAGGGATGGCCCGCTGGTGGCTCTTGAGCCTTGCGTGGCTCTTGAGCAGGTTGATGTTGACACATGCACCAGTAAGCCTGCGCCAGCAGCAGGGCTGCTGGGCAGTCCAGCTTTACGCTGTGTCCAGGAAGAAGCAAGCAGAAGACGCTGGCCATGCTGGGTTGGCCTTGGAGCAGCAGAAGCTCTACAAAACCAGCTACTATCTCCTGCTCACAACCCTCACCTCGAGCTCCCCTGCAGCTCCCCTAGAAAGAGGGGGTGATGCCTCATGGGGCCCCCAGCCGCAGATGGACGTTGCTGTGGGCACCGTGGACTCTGGAGGACCAGCTCTCCCTGCTCTCACCTAACCTCCTACAGTGAAATAGAAAACCAAAAATTTGTCCTCATTGAACTCTCCATGTCTGAAGCAGAGTCATAAATATTAAAGCAAGATTACTACAAATGAAAAAGTGCTGGTGATATTATAAAAGGGGCAAGGGATGAGGGTTGAACCAATTTTGCTTTTGCTGCTTTATTAGGTGGCCTTTTATATTATATTGGTCCTTCTGCAGATAGTGCTATACTAGGAAAAGTAAGTGCAATATCACGGTGTAGCTTTCTACTGGGGAGCATGAACAACAACGGAGGAAAAGAATAAAGCACTAAACTGACAGCATGTTAATACAGCACATAGCACACTGCTCTTAGGTCAGCACAACATTTAATTCTGGGCTGTAAGAGCTGAATTATTAAAACAGAGTAAAAAGAGAGGAGTGAGGGGTGGGAGTGGGGAAGATAAGCAGTAGCAGAAAGCAGATGTGTCACATAAAGAAGAGCTCACTGCAGATGAAATGCATTTTGTCTTCAATAGCTTCTTTTCTTTCCCTAATACATTATATCTGTTCACGGCAGACATTAAAGCCTGCGATGGTCTTCAGTGCAAGCCTCAGCTTCTAATGAGGATTTTGTCTTGAAACTCATTGCAGGTCACCATGCAAAAAACAGACTATGGACTTTCCCTGGAAAAGTTATTGCAACATTAATGTTACTTCCATTGGGGAAGGAGGATGTCAACGTCTACTTCAACAACTCTTTCTTAATCTTCATCCTGATAATTACAATTTTGGTCCCATGTCCCCCTGCTTCATAAGACACCTGTATAGATATTCCCGAACTTTGTCTAGCCTGTGCTTCTGCAGATGTGCCAGTCTGGAAGCCAAACTGATGTCTCAGTCTCTGATGCGTTCCCTGTGGCATTTCTGAGACATGTGCTGTTGCCTTAAATTGAGAAAACAGTATTTTGGTAAATTTTCTCAGCTGTATTGTTCCTGGGTTTTTTAAGGATTATCTCCTTCTCATAATAAAGGCTCCATTAGCCCTTCCCTGAAGTCTGCTTCAGGCACGGAGTTCAGTTATTGATATATATACTCCTCCTTCCAGGTCTGTAATGAAGGTAGCTATCAAGACTGTTTTTAGCTGCAACTCCGTATCACCCTCTCTCCCTGCCCTGTCAGCTCAATACCTTTTAATTTTCCATCACAATCCTACCTTGTAAGGCCTTGCCATTTGTAATCTACAGGATGACAGTCTTTTGGGGCGTATTGTAAATTACAAGATCAGGACCAAATTTTGTGACTTGGCAGGCAACTGAAGAACAGACTAACTTTCTATAAAGAAAAGCTACAAAACTTTCTATAACACGTGTATTTCCATGCAGTGACGAGACAATGCATTTATCAGGAAGATGGGCAGTCAAAACAGCTGTGTTTGGAGAGCAGGTCTAAGCAGGAAGGTCTCACCCAGTGACCAGTGACAGCAGGAGATCGGGTGGCCCAGCAAAACTACTCAATCCTGCATGTACACATGATATTTTCTGTGCCTGCTTTGGGATAGCCTACGCTCGGAAGTGCTGAGGTCTGACCTGCATACAAAACTCCCCTTTCTGCTTTTAACAGTCCTCACGGTGGCTTTAAACATTTCCCTTCCCAGACACTGAGCTTTCACTAGCGAGATACATGACACGCGCTGAAAGAATCTGCCTGTTTGAGAATGACAAGTCACACACAGCGGTTCAGATCACAGCACCTGGACAATGACACACCAACGCTCTCACGTCAGCGATGATGTGGTCTCATGCCCTGAGCCTGCTTCTCCGCAGGCGGCTCGAGGTGAGCACCTATAATCCTTTCTCCTTGTCTCTACTTTTTTTCCTACTCCTGCTTCTAAATTTCCAACTTTTAATTGTTTTGTGCTATGGTGCATAAAACCTTATCCTTGCATGCCACTGAACTAACATAACTAATTATAAGGCTTTCTTGATAACAGACTGGAAATAAACAACTTCATTTATTAACACTCCACCTTCTTTTATTCAAAGCAGCCAAAGAACCTGACAAAACACACACACACAAACACACGCCCCCCACTCAATGATCCTTCCATGGTCCCAAACACTTCCTGGGCATATATTTGTACTCAGGTGCAAGCAACTTGGTCTCGGGTGTCAGACCCCTAATGCTCTTCAGCCGACCCAGTCAGCTGCAGCCAGGCAAAGCTGGTATCAAACGCTGTACAGTCAGATGGAGCAGGGGCCTGGCGTGCCCAGCTCTTAATCCCTGCTTTGGATGCGTGTGAAAAGAGACATTTCTTTTTCCTTAAACATCGACTCCCTTTCCTGATTATTTTTCAAACTGACAAGAAAACCCCCTAAACAACCCGCTTTTTAAACTCCAGGGGTGTGTTGCCTTCAAAGAAACATAGGGATATGCCATATCCCATACACCTACGTAGGATGTGTGGGCGTAATTATTAATTGTAATTGGCTCAGAATTACGCTTATCCTGTTATCCCCCACACATGGATACCCGCTACAGATGTACCCGTCGCTCTGCGTGTGTTTGTAGGATGCCTGGCACAATGCTACGAGGCTTCTGTAAGGTACTGTAATGTATACATGTTAAATAGCAATAAAGCAAGCTGCTGAATAGCCTCCTCGGAGTAGAAAATTACCTTCCCAGCAGAGAGGAGAGAAACGATATAGCTGGCTCGCCACAGAAAGTAAAACAAAGGATAAGGAGGGACCTAAAGGGAGAGACAGGAGAATTTTCTGTAACCTGATTGATCTTTTCGGTAGTGATGATATCTTGTGTGTGCTCTACCTTAAAATATCTCCCATCCCAGGAGGAAGGTTGGCTGATACAGGCTGTCAGAGGGCATGGAGGATGTTTCCCTCTCCTGGTAAGCCATCGTTGGCCTTTCTGGCATTATTTGACCCCCTGCTCATTTGAAAATAAAAGGCAGCAGACAAAAAGCACAGGGTACCTTGTGGGGGGAAAGCACCACCAGGCTCACTTCTCCACAGCAATACAGTCTCACAGGTCTGGGCAAAGAAGGAAGAACTTGCACTCACCCAGGACAAAGCATTCTTCTTCAAACAAAACCTCTCACATACAGGAAAGAGCATCTTGTCCTTGGGGGCTTGAAGTGGGAAGCAGTACTTAAATCCACCGGCTGTCTGACACGTTATAGATAAACGTTCACATTTTCTGTACATTTTCAAGGCTACATTACAGGTATCTGCTGAGCTAGCAAGGCGGATGCTCCAAAGTACCATCTTTTCTGCAGTCACTGGAGCCACCGAGAAGAGGAGCAGCCAAGGCACAAGCCCAGCAAACTCCACTCAGCATGCAAGGGTTAAGCCTCTAGAGCACAAGCCTTTTGTGCTACCTGGTTGTATATTGTATTCACCTAAGGCCTGTGAAAGCACTGAATGGTTTTGAAACCCCATTTAACACCTCAGCAAGGGTTGAGTTAGGTGCAGAATGACAAGATCCTTTGACATCTGAGAGTGCTGGCTTTTGTGGGCTTAAGTGCCTCCCTTGGTGGTTCTTTGCCATAGTCATTTCTTGTAGGGTTTTTATTTTTGCTTTTCACGTTAATGTTCCATTCCATTGTGCTCATAGCTTTCTTCAGGCCTACTTAATGTCAAGGGGAATATTACCATTTCTTCCCTGTCATTAAAACAGCTTTAATCCTGTCTGCATTGCGAGGGCAATAAATGATAATAGCTACCACATTTTTATTTCTGCAGTGCCACTGAGCATCAGGTTTTTTGAAAAATCCCAAACAAACAAGTTTAAGCTTGGGATCTTTTAAACCCAGTGGGAGACTGTGTTGTCTGGGGAGCAGGAATGCAGAGCTGTGACAGATGGCGAGATCTGGACCTATGGTTTGCAATTTTATGGTCTCTGGTGAAACTTCTGTGCGAATAGCTCGTTGTGGGTGGTGGAACAAACAGTTTACATGAAGTGCATCTAGCTAGTGTGCACAGATGGAGCTTCCACGGAGAGGTGATACTTGTTAAACCGGGGCTGCAAGCAGCTGTAGAGGGCAGCTTCCCTCTCACAGGAGGTGAAGGCATCGGTGGGGATGGGGGAGCTGGGGGAACTCCACTCTCTGCCCTGCTGCTCCAACAAACCTGTGGATGGACAGACCTGGAACCCCTTGCGTGAATGTGACCCTTTTGGGTCACAATATCAACCAGGAAGATGGCTACATACCAAGACCTTCACTGGAAACAAAATGGAATCCAAGATTTCCCTAAAAAATCTTGGGTAAAATCTGTGCCATTTTACCAGCATTACAGAGGGGACTTTTACAGCTACAGGCTTCTGAACTTGCATTTGGATCCATAAGGATCATCTCCCCTAATGAGCTGGTCCCATGAGGAAATGAACCTCATAGGACTGAAGAAAGGACCAAGAGGTGGGAGAAGCTGCTCAGCATATCACCAATTATATATAGCCACCTTGGATGCACACCTTTTGCCTAAAACACCCTTGGGGGAATGAATTCCCATTAATATCAGTGGCAGGCAGCATCAAATTCTCTGACACAAAGCACCAAAATAACATTTTCTAGAGAGAAAATAACTTCGGAAAAGGCTCTTCCACTAGATGTTTCACTTGCGGTGCTTCATGTGTTCATTGGAAAGATTTCTGCTCGTGGAAAATACTAAGTCATCTTCTCTACGTAGAGGCCAGTGAAGATACCGGGAGCATCTCAGTTATCTCGAACAGCCTGCACTGCCAGCAGGACTGAGAACATAGTTGGGGAAAAATGGGACACGTGTCTTAGGAGAAGAATGGAGGAAGATCCTTAGCATTAGGAAAACACCGAGATCTCTTGCTTGACATGCCTAGTTACATACAAACAGCACCTTCTCTACCAATTTCCATTCTGGGAGAGTTTTTAAACTCCTGAAGAAAGAGACTCTCTAGTGAGCTGCAAAGAGCAAGAGAGATCATGTAAAACTCTCTGCATAAATGCAAATTGCAGGGAGGCCAGCCAGACCGCAGGAAGGGAAGTTGTTAGAAACTGGGGTCATTCATCATTCGGGAGCAATGACACCTCACATACAGATGTAGCTCCTGTCTCAAGCAGTTACTCAGTGTAAACTGAAGACTATGACATGATTTAGGCAGCTACTGAGAAAACCCCGCTGCTTCTCAGCAGAAACTTTACCTGTAAAATATTATTTAGACGGAAAAGCATCAGCAAACTGGTGCTAATTTGTACCACTTCTCATGAGCATCAGAGAGACTCTTTCACTATACACCAGACGTGGCTCAAGCCTTCTGTTAACATTGCAGAGGGGTGCCTCTGATGAAACACATTTGTCCAGGAAATCAGACTCACTGGCCACTCTGGTTCAGGCAAGCCTTGAACAGAGAGATGCCAGGAGCACCAGGTTTTCAAGGAGTGGAAACAGTCCTTGGATTTAACAAATATTGTGCAAGACAACCAAGCCGTGGAGATCTTCACACATCAGGTGTTAGATTTGCTTCCCACATGGAAAACTGGGGAAACTACACTGTCTAATGGACTCTAACGCTACACCTAAAGTGAGCGCATGGATGGCTAAAGGTATAATTAACCTAATTAAGGCACCATTTATTCCAGAAGGCTCCAAGGGGAAAGGCAGGTGGAACTGCTATCTACAAGAGAAGGTTGCCAGGGCAGAGTCTGCTGCCACCAGTGGGCAAAACCACAGTGAAGACTTATTTTGGAAGGAACAAGACAAAAAGAAACATCCCTGCAGCAGATTCCTCTGTCTTTTGGTGCATACAAGAAGCCAGGGGGGCAATGTAAAAGCCTGTGATTTACACCTCTGGGATTATGCTATCTAAACCAGTGAGGGCTGTGATTTTCTTCTTTCTGTACTGCAACCCATTTTAGGTGCTGAATATGGCAGAGAGGAATATGTAGTCTTCGTTTGGAGTTCCTGACCTTCTTGTTAGAGAAAAGATTAATTTCCCTGTGAGAGAAATTATTTTTGGCTGCCTATGTTCAACACGGCAGTGAACATCTGCAGTCTTATTTCCTAAGCATTTGTTGTGATCATTCCTCTGCATTGCTAGTCCTGAGAGTAGAGTGGTGTCAGTTGAGAGCCTTGGTAACATTTCCGAAACATGCTTAAATGACGTCTCTTTAAAGAAAAGATGTTGAAATGATCTGAAGGTGATTTGGGATCTGGGCACATAAAGAAGCCATATGGTGCATGCAGTCTTTGAAAACTGGGCCTTAACTCATGTATGGTGAAAGGATGTCTCCTGTGGCAGCTTTTATTAGTGCACTCTTAAGGTCTGATGATTTCCCGACATTGTCTGTGGAGCAGGTCTAGACTGGAAAAGCTGGGATGACAAGAGGGGCAGGTTTGGTTGACAGAGGTCCTCTGTGTACATGCACTTTGCACTAACCTGATGGCACAGCTGTAAATGTGTGGCTATAACACACTTGCATCATCCTGTGAACTTCATTCTTCAACCTCCCATGGAAGGACTAGAGGAATGCCTGGTTATTCACTTTCTGCCTGGTTAGAAAGAATAGTCTATGCAATATAAGTAAGACAGTAAGACACTTTATTTCAATGTAGAAAAGTTGTCTCCCTTATAGTCTCCCTGGTAACTACATCAGGGCCAACAGAATTACACTGGGTCTAAGTATGGTCTAGTTTTGTCAGCTGGGAAACACAACACATTTCCTGAATGAGGCTGCAGGGATACAGGACCTGATTTGTGTGTGCAGTCAGCTGTGACTTGCTTGTAAAGTGTACTTGCTTCACGTTTGCTTGAGCATAGGTCGCCAAGGTCCTTCTCAGCAGTGTCCTCAGGCATAAAATCAAAAGGAATTTGTGATAAAAGACCCTTAAGAAACTTCTCCTCACATCCTTATTGGAAAATCCTTCAAAGCAAATGTATGGGAAATAACAGAAACCTGAGCAGACGTGAAAGCTGGGAGGGAGAAGGGGAACACAGGAAAGGAAATGCAAGCTTGAGGTTCATTGGTGGAGGAACAGCCAATTTAATTTCAAAATCAATTGGGGCTTTAAAAGAGAAAAACAAGGATGAATGTAGAGTGTGAAGAGGGCCTGACTGCAGGAGCATTTGGAGATCCAAGGGCCAGCTGTCTGTTTTTAGGTGGGGGAGAAAAATGGGCTTTCAACTTCTGGGTCACTCTGTCTTTTCTCTCTCTGAATGGACAAAGACAGTAACACTCTGTCCTTCTTTAACTCTGCCTAGTCTTAGTTAAGGAGGGTTTTTTCAAATCTCACTGGCTGAAGCCTGGCAGTCTATCCTCCATGAAGGTTTTTAACTTCATTTCACAGTTGAAAAGATTGAGGCACTCAGCTGTGAGAAGCCACGCAACAATTTTGGGGAGGGACCCAAGTGCCTTCATCTGAGTCCCTCTGTCAAGGGCCAATGTGAATGGACCCATTTCAATGTTTTCCCAGTGGGATGCTCACAATTCACCAGTGAAATGCATTTCCCCAGTGGATGGTGACTGCTCCCCTGAGCACTCCCTGTCCCCATTTGCTCTTCTTGCCCATCCTTTTGGAGGAGGGAACGTGCTGACAGCAGACCAAGGCAGCACTGCAATGGGCGTGATGCTCCTCCTCTCCAGGCACACACAGACTTGGCACCTCACCCAAGGCTCGGGGATTTTGTGACCAGCTGTTGAGTGGGCACTTTGAAAAAGAGCTCATGTACTGGCTTTAACACTAAACCCATTGCAACTCCTCTCACAGCTCAACCTCATCCCCCTGCTGATTCATGCTGGGCTATTCTAAAAGGAAGGACATGACCTCTTGCCTGAAAGACTGGAGACCTTCCCAGAACAAAACCATGGACCCCCAAACACCTTTTGTTTGGCTGTCTCTGGGTGATTTCACAATTTGTTAGCTTTTAAAAACCAGAAGGGTTATCTAATCATGATGGCCGTGGTTGACTTCCAGCACAGAACAGAGCTGGGTGCCCCGCTGGTGGCTCTTGAGCAGAACGACTGCTGGGCAGTGATTTCTGGGCCAAGCAAATCCCTCCCTCTGGGGCAGCGGTGGCACAACTGTGAGCCCTACTGCAAGTCCATCCCATCTCCAGTCCTCAATGGAGAAGTATCAATGTTGGCTCTGCCAGATGTGTGCAATATGCGCTGAGGTTCTTGTAGGAGGGGACGTTGGCCATCTTTACCATAGAACTTGTCCTATTCCTGCATCACAATGAATGCTTTCTATTGGAAAACAGAATATTTTTAAGAAAGATATAAAGACCCTGTTTTATGGACAATCTCTGTATTTAAGGATCATGTTTCTGCAGGAAAATTTTTCAGTACTAATAAAGACTCTTCACTTCTGGTTGGAAGCCTCCTACTTTATTTTCTAACTATTAGACCTCATATTTGTGCAGCACCTAGCACCAAGTGGAAATCTCAGACTGCAGCTGCTTGATTTTCAACCTTCTTCCTTAAAAAATAAATACATTACTGAAAGCTACAAAGCAACTGGCCAGGCTTTTAATGATCTTTCATTACACAGAAAGCAAACATTTAAATGGTCTACTAGACAAGCAAAGGATCAAATCTTGGAGAAAAGTTAACCTAGACACCCCAGCTATTTCAGTTCGTTTTATCATAAAAGGTTCAGTAGGTTTTACTCTTAGTGTCTCTGAGATGAAACTAATGCTGATGGAACAGATCCAATTCAGACATACTGCAGACAATAAAGTTTGCTGAAATTTTTCCACACTTTTTTTTTCCCCTCCGAATGAAAACTGAGGTTTGATCAAAAGTAGGAAATTGCTGATTTTGACAAGACATCCCGATTTTCCCAGGGAAAAACAGAAGGGGGAAAAAGATGTAGTGTTAAGTCATAACGTTAAAAAATAAGTGTTGGGATGCAATCAACCCTCCACGCCTTCTCCGGATCATAAATTGCTCTAAGACTGCTGCCAGTATCCTTTCAACCTAGAAGAGGTACTGTGCTGGCAGCCAGCCAGAGGAGCAGGGATAAATCTGAGGTGAGAGGTGGGGAGCATGGGGTCAATGGAAATGTTGCCAACCTTCACGCTCAGCCGCGGATGGGAAGCTTAGTCACTCCCAGAGCCCTGTCTCCTGAAAAAAACACACTTAAACTGCATTTACCCCGCACCTGGACAACCTCTGCTCAGCACGGCACGTGTCCTTTGTCCTGTCCTGCTCACAGGGTGACATTTGCTCCTGTGCTGCGGTGCATGCGAGCCATCAGCCCTCTCCTCCCCACTGCCACCTGTGTGTTCGCCCTTCCCCTGCACGACAGGTACGGCCATGCCTCTTACTGTACTGCAGCTTCATGCCTGCTTTGCCAACCGCCCCGTGAGCTCCTCTCCATGTGAGGCTCAGCAGTGCCCCGTAATCCCTCCTACCCACAGGGCAGGGATAGCTTTCTCTGTGACCCGGTCCCTGCGGGCACGGGAGCCCTCCGTGTGTCCCCCACACCTCATCCCACACGTGCGCAGCCGTGAACAACCCCAGGGTGCTGTGGCCACAGCCACACACACCCACGGTGGGAGCCTTCTCAGCATGTCACACACTCCCTAAATCCTCCTTACCATGTCCCACCCGGACGCGTGCACACACGTGTGTGCACCCGCACACACACTAATCCTTCCATTAGCTAAATCCCACTTTTTACAGCGGCATCCTCACACACAGCCCTCCTTATCATCCCGCTTGCAGACGCACAGGCTAATCTCTCTCCCTGTGCCACGCGTGGCCACCTGCTTATCTTCCCTCTCTTCTACACGCGCACACTTTTTTACACAGAGACTAATCCTTCTCAGTGTCACGCACCTCAAAATCCTTCTTACAACGCCCCCTCACACACTGAGTAATCCTTTTCAGAGTCTCGCACACACGATCCCACTGACAGCATCCCTCCACACGCATGCACAGCCGCATGCCGCACCCCACAGCGTGCTTCACAGGCACAGGAACTTTTTTGTGTCACACATGCCTTTATTCCCCTTCCTGGACCACATATTTTCCACTGACACACGCATGTGAACCTCGGTAAACCCAGCATTTTTTTAAAGCGAGTTTTTTTTTTTTTTAAACCAATGTAAATGAGGTATTTAGGGGTAAAACCTTGGGTATTTGGGTAACTGTCCTGGAAAATGGAAAGCTTATCTCACGAGGAGAGATTTAAAATATCTGGCATGTTTAGTGCAGGGAAGCACAGGCTGAGAGGGGATGGGTCGCTGTCTATAAAAACATCAGAGGGGTAAACACTGGAGAAGAGCTATTGATGCTAAAGGACAACACTGGCATGAAAACAAGTGAGAATAAACTAGTCATGAATAAATGCAGGCTATGAACCACAGAAAGATTTGTAACCGTGGGAGGAGAGCAGCTCAGGTATTGCTTTCCAAAGGGAGCACTGGAGCAAAACCAGAGCTGGCTCCATCTAGAGCATCATTTATGTCTGAGAGCGCAACCTGGCATCGGTGACCCTGAGGTCCCTTCCCGTTCCGGCTCAGAGTCGCACCCTTTCACACCGGCACACTATTTCTATCATAAGAGGTCAATAGTGCAAAAGCACTTTGTTCCTTGGCTTTGTCTCCCCATCTGCAGCAGGGGGGTAAGAAAACAGAATCCTCCCTTTGTGCCTCGGAGAGGTGGGTCTCACGCTATGACCTTACATCCACCCACCGCCTCCACAGTTCTCTTCCTTGACTTGCTAACAGATACTGCAACAAACCAACCCTGGCCCTTGCCTTTTTGACTGTAACAGCCATGGCACTGCAGGAGATGAGAGGGAGCAGAGAGCTCCCTGCTCCGTGCGGGAAGTGCAGGCACAGCACCCAGGCATCTATTTTGATCGCTGTGGCACACAGAAACCACTCTCACATTTCCTCAGCACACATTTACATTCCAGGAGTCTCCCGCCTCCACTGTTCGGCTGTCTCCGGAGTCACCAAACACCTGACACGTCTGATAGAAATTACATATCTGTAATATGGATACAAAAAACCACAGGGAAATGAATATTTAGTGGACTGCAAGCGCTGCTGCATGAGCCATTATCCTCCCAGGAGCAAGCGTGCCTGATGCTTCCCTCCCTGGTACCTGGGTAAGGCAGATGAAGGAGATGTTGGCTGAGCAGTGTGAGAGAAGAAGCAGATATAAAGGTCTCTACCATTTGCATAAAGATGAAACAATCTTTTTTGAAAGGGGTAGAAAAAACCAAGACGTTTCAAAGTTTCCATACACCTCCCATCATCAAACACGGAGCTCTGCCCCATGGGACTGAACAAACTCTGCTTATGCTGAAGTCAATGACTTTTAAAAGACTTAAAGTCTTGGTAAACAGAGAATGCCATTTATTAAAGTGTGGGTGCCATTTATCAAAGTGTAGTGTGAGGGCAACCAAGTGCCCGCCAGGCAGAGAGGGCTGCAGGGGGAGGAGGAGACTGGAGATGCACAAAGCCCACCGCAGAGCTGCAAGAAGCGATTCCGGTGACTCTCCTAGAAGCAGATGGAGTAAAGGGAAAAGGAGGGAATGAGGGTAGGAAGATGTCCCGCCCATTCAGACTTTGGAAATTGTTTACTTAGGAAGTTCACCTAGTTGTTGGTTGGGTTTTTTTTTTTTAAATTGCAAACAGGTCTTTTCTTTTTTATAACCACAAAACTCAGAAGAGAACACAAAAGGAAAACCTGGCAAATAGAGCTACCAACTTACTTCCTCCTCTTAAGAAATCACATAAAGAAAAAGCATTAGATTTTTTTTTCTTGATAGAAATATGAAAAGAAAGCAAGAATATTTAGTTTTGTGCTGTTTCAAATAGACTTAAGTTTCCTTTTGGTCAGGAAACTGATAAAAATAGCTTTATTTCTTTAGTTGTAGATTTTAGTACTTTTCTGTCTATGGAGAGAAGATGGCAAAACAGAGAAATACGAAAATAGGTGGAGATTGGTATCACATGCTATGTTTTTTTTCCTGTTTTCCAACTGGTAGGTGGGAGGTAAGCGGCAAACTGGCAAAAAAGTGTGAGCACACATAGAAAAACTCCACGTTTACCTTTTATTTCAGATTTGCAATGGCAAAATGGTAGTAAACATTTATTGAAACTACTGCTTTCTTGAGGGGGAAAAATCTTTTATGGCAAAGACCTATTTTGAATAAGAAAATTTTCCGCAACCTTTCAACCGCCTCTAGACAGAAATCTGTAATTACCTGCAATGGTCTGGGGTGCAGCAATGGGGCAAAAAACAATTTAAGGGAGAAGTGGTGCATTGGCATCAGCCACAGTGCAGTGCAGCAAGCACAAAACTCTGGGACAAAATAAAAAAACAGCCAAATTAAATTAAAGGATGGAGAAAAACTAAGGAAAGTCCTGAGTTCTTTTAAACTAAAGAAGTGAAAAACAGTTCATTAATCCCACAGGTGCCGTTTTCAAAGCATATAGCGCATGGTATTGCAGGCCAAGCTCAGCAACACAGACCTCTTCAGGTCCTGCTCCAGGCCTGGCTTTATCTAAGTACAGCTTGGTTATTTCCAGCCAATCTAGCAGTCAGTACAGTGGGCAAATGCTACACACCTCAAAGGGCTCAGCCCAGAACAAAACACACTTCCTTTTCCACTGCAGGTGTAGATTCGGAGGTCTGAGATTATGAACTGTTCAAACAGCGAGCTCAGCCTGTGTTTGGAAAGAGCAGGTCCATCCCCGGAGTCTGGCTCGGTTGCACCTCATGACGAGCCATCGCTCACACACACCTGTCCAGAGGGATGTCTCAACCCTCAGGAGACACTAGCACGCAACTGAGAGAGGACAACGCCCTGTTCATATGGTGGAGGAGGTACCCATGAAACACATCCTTGGGCCTTGCTGAGAGCAAAGGTGGAGGGATTTCACATCTCATTTCCTAGCACGCAAAGAGCACAATGAACCAGTCTCCAGCCACACTGATTATAGGTCTCGCATGTACAAGGAGAACAAAGTTTCAGGCTCCTGGGACAGAGAGATTAAAGAAGGGGAATGCCTGGTGTAGGGAGCTCTTTAAAAGCTGCCAGACTCTGTAAAATAATTTGGAGATACCACAAGACTTTCTGCCACCAAATCACATGGGGAAAGATCCTCCTTTGACCCCTAATGGCTTTGTGATTCTGGAGTCAGGCCCAAGTTGGTGGGTTTTCTGTTTGCTCATTTATTAGAAGGTGCATTAACATGCAGTATACCTCATTTTCCTATTTAGAAAAGATTGCGCTGGGTATGAAAGAGGGAAAACCAGTGACCAGATCAAGAGACAGCAGAGGAAGTACAAGCGTGAGAAGGGATAAGTGATGAGCTCAGTGACCTGAAGGCAACTCTACATTGGCTAGGGGTTGGTCTCTGTTTCTTTCCTTTGAAATGTCCTCTCTCTTCCTCTTCCCTTTGCTCCTTTCATGGACTACATGTTTTTTTCACAGCGCTATTCTCTGATTTATTCAGTTTATCCTCTCGTTCCCCCCTGGATTTTAGTCTCTCTGCTCCAGTGCTCTCTTCCTCAACATCTCCTGTATGAAACAGAAAACAATAACGTTCAACTGAGAGGTTGCTTCAGTGATGGTGGCATTGAAGCGATATTGAGATGACAGAGATTATTATTCTACTTCAGGGAAGAGATCTTTAGCAAAAATTCAGAAACTGCAAAGAGGACCGAAGGGGATATAAAAAATATCCATTAAAATGGTTTCATAAAAATGTTAAGAGAAGAAAAGTAGTTAAAAAAAAAAAAAACACAACCAAAACCAAAAGCAAAACACAGTGTGGAAAAAAACAGCTCATGAGTATGTGAAGGTAAAAACTAATCAAGCTAAGGAGGTTGTGTACCAGGGATAACAGCTGTATTAAAATCAGCATCACTAGGGTGGGTGCAGAAAATGTCAAGGAACAAACTCAAGCAAGAACTGCAAAACACTGGGAAGCCCAAGTGTTGCAGGATGAGTTGATTAGTCTCACTTAATCCAGAAAAAGATTGCCTGTAATGGGTGGAGTTCTTTTGGAACTGAAATCATGTTTCATTGCTTCTCTTTTATGCAATTTATATAATTTATCTTGGCAAAAGGAATTAGGGAGATTTTATCTTTTCATTTTTTAAAATTCCCTAGATGAGAGCTTGGAGTGACTGGGGCTCTCTGATCTCAGCTTGGGTCATTGCTTCTAGATAAGGTGAGAGCTTGAATTCAAGACCAAGAAGAACAGAAGTACAGTGGAAGTCTTGACGCTTTGTGACAAATATTAAATACCTTGTTCTGAGTCCTCCTGTCCCAAAACATGACATTGCGTCTTTATGGAATGACTCAAAACATAAACATCCTTCATAATCCTGCTGTCTCTTTATTTAAAAAAAAAAAAAGTGGCATTTGCTAACGAGGCCATAAATATTGATGTCTTTCTGAGGTCCCCCAGAGCCCTATCATTTCTGCAACTGACTGATTAATAATAGATTAAACACTTTAGTTTTGCTTACTCTGGTCTTCGTAACTTTAAGTGCATCTGCTGTGTTGGTAACAGAAGGGCCTGGGCCTGACGGATCTGGCAGATATTCAGTGGAGGAATATGGCAGCAGTCTACAAATACCTTCAAGGGCCAAAACTCAACCAAAATCTGCAGAGGGACATCAGAGGCTTAGAATAATTCAGTGAGGAGCTTCAGAATGTGTTTACTACAGATAAGATTTTGTGTCTTTGGAATATCTGCAGTGTTTACTATGTTATGAGTCCACATGACATTACACAGTAAATATATAATAAACTTTGCATTCATATCATGTTTTTCATTCAGTGAGCTCAAAGAAGCTTTTGGCTGTGTTTTACAGAGGGACAGACGGGGCTGGTTTCAGATGTGCTGAGCAGCACTGATTGCTCAGCACCTCCCAAAAACAAACTTCAAGGGACTTCTTGGACATCACACAATGAGCCTATATCAGAGCTGATGAAAGAACCAGGTGTTCCTGGCTTCTAAGCTCATGTTCAAATCCACTGGAGTCCGCTGGCACAGAGGATTTGTTCTAGCTCTACAGGCTGTGAAACACCAGGGAAAATACCTGGTGTTACTCTCCTTGTTGATATAATTAATAACCTCATTTATAGTGCTCTATTAAAAGGATGCAGAAGGCTATACGAAAAGGCACATCTGTTCTCTTCAGCCCTGAATTTAGTGTGAGTTTTGCTGCTTACAAGTACTTGTCACCCCAGCAGCATCGCACAGGACTGTTTAATAACCTTGATCTTTAAATGGGCAGAATAGGCCAAGGCACTGAGGGATGTAACTACAATTGTCTTGGGGCCAAACTCAACCCGTGTGGTTTCGGTGGTGAAAATCATTCCCAGAATCCAGCTAGGTCCTCTACTCCCATGCAAAGGGCAAAGACACGCTTCGTTGCTCTGAAGACCGTCTACCTGTTTCTGGTGGGAAACTGGAAGCCAATGAATTGAAGACGCAGAGCAGCAGAGGCTTTGCTCGCCTGCTGCTGCGGGACCACGGTGCCGGGGAGGAGGTCCACAGCGAGCCTGTGGGGCACACTCACAGCCTCCTGACTGCAGCAGTCTCTCCTGAGTGACTGCCTCTGTCTGGATTTTCTTTTTTTCTTTTTAAGTCTTTGCAAACAACTCTAAAAAAGCCAAAACTAAGGCAGAGCAATTACCCAAGTGCTCCACAGAAAATCACAGCCATTCAGCCCTCTGCCCACACACACATACAGACACAATATTAACCCCATCCAGCAATGCAGCAAAATACATGCTTAATGTTTAACGTGAGTTAGGGTTGAGAAGTCACTACCCAGGCGTGCAACGTTTTCTGTCTGCTCCTTCTTTGCAGTACCCATGGATGGAGAGCCCGCCCAGGGGTGCAGGGAAGCACAGGACAGCCCCAGGCACCCCGGACACGCTCTGTGCACTTGGGGGCGCCTGAGACTCCCCTGCACCCAAGGTCGTACTTAATGGCTTGCTCCCAGTGTGACGCTGGGCTCCCGTTACCAGGGCTGGTGCAGATGGCAGCAGTACCCTTGTCATCTCTGAATGAAGTCAAAGTTGAGTAGCTGCTCAGGTATTTTGTTGATCAGACTGAACAAATCGGGAGCAGACACTCAGGACCAGTGGGTAACACATCCAAAGACACGATCTTCCCTATGTGTTTCTTTTGCAAACACTGTGTACACGGCCCCTCCGCCCCATTACAGTAACATTACAGGTTCACACGTGCCCTTCCCTGAAATGCGTAAAGAACTTCTGCAGGTTTCCCTTTTGCAAAACATGGATTGTTTCAGATTTCTCTTCTTCCTAACAAGCAGGGGCTTCTGTACTACCACACTGCTTTGCAACAATGCTTTCCTTCATGTCAGCTGTTCTGCGCCCAAAAGACATCACTAATTGAGTATGGTTAGACTGGATTCCTGTGCCTCGGAGCGGAGTGTCAAGGGGAGGAGGGCAGAGCAGAGATGGAGCTGACTTTGCCATGGAGTAGCTAAGCGGTTCCCTGCCTGCTTCCCAGGCAGAGGCAGTAGCGTTGCGCTGTGGAGCTAACTGCACTGCAGCAAATTGATGGAAATCAAATGTCTGGGTTTGTGCTTGTCAGATCCGGGTGTCTGCAGGGACCGCCCAGCCCAGGAGGTCTGAGAGCAGCAATGGTTCCTGCAGAAATGCACACAGGTGTTTAAAGGGAGGGGACAGCCTTTTTTATACACCTTGAAATACAACTTATTCAATGACAAACTTCACTAACAGGAAAGCCCATCTGCACTCCTATTAGTGTGATGTTGCATACAACATCAAAAGGGATGCTCTAGAGAGAAGTGATACCAAGTGTAAGAGGAACAATCTTCATGAGGAAACATGATGTAAAAAGATTTCACTTTGATCCTTTTCCCAAGCAGTTAGTTATAACTCCCAATTGGTGACTGCAGCCATTCTGCTGCCGTTCAGCAGATACATCCTCGGAATTGCAACCCCAGTCCAGCACATGCAGGTGCAAAGAGACGCGTTCCCTTGGCTCCTAACATGTGAAATGAAGTACTGCTTCAGCTATTGGGACATCAGGAGAAGAACCATCCCACTGGCTGCCTTCTTAGGGACCTTCTCTCTAGAAAACAGCTTTTTCACCCTGCCTTCCTCCCTGGGCATGTATAGTCTGTAGCTAAAATGCAATGGCTGTTTTAGCCATAGTGTTGCCGTATTGTCCTGCTGAATGTTGGGTCAGCTGCTAGTTTGAAAGAAATGAAGCCCAAAAAGGCCCTGCAATGACTGATGAAACTTTTCCTGGCCACTAACCGTGGAGTTCACTGTTTGTGGCACAAAGTTTCAAAGCAGGCTTTGCTCAGGTGTCAGTAGCAACCTGCTTTCAAAACAGAGGTGGAAGGTCTTCGATGGTTGAACTAGATGATCTTAAAGGTCCCTTCCAACCTAGGCAATTCTATGACTCTTTGTAGGAAGCGTACACCACTGTTTGTGTTTATTTATTTATTAGTTTGCATACCACTTCTCCACAGCAGCTCTGAGCTTTCCTATGTGGTGAACTACAGGTCTGGTTTCTTTTTATATCGTTCCTCATCTAGCATTTGGGGTTGTTTTTTGCAGAAATTCAGCCAAAGAAAACATGATGTTGGATTTTCAGTCCCTTACCCTTGGGCCTCATTACGTGTGTCTCCAACCCTATTTATTTACATTTCAAGGGAGACGTTGGCAGAGAAGAGAAAACATGAGGGCTTCCCTACAAACTGTGATCAGCCAGAATTTTCTCTGTGTACAAAATCCTGCATCTAATGATGCAAAGTCAGTAGATGTGACATGAGAGGAAACTCAGGGACAGCAGGCAGCATCTCCTTTTGCTCCTTCCCTGGGCATGGACTGCCCTGTACTTATATTATTTCTCTTTAAAAACAAACCCCTCAAGAAAGGACCTGCCAATCAATGGTCTCCCTCAACCCCTCCACCCTCACTTTCCATCTCATCGCCTTTCTTTCAATTTCTCATCTCTTGTTTTCTCTGATCTTCAGCAGGGAGGGCAAGAGGAGGAATGGGGTTCATGCTGTGCCTCTCTCCCACTTTGAACATGCTCACATTCAAACTCCTACTCCTGCTATTCCTTCACTACCCTCTCATGAACTTTTCTTCTACAACATATTAAACTCTTCCTCCTAAAAATACTCAAAATACCAACCCTGACTGCAAGCAGCCAGTGGCAGAAGGAAATAATTCCTCATATGTTTTCTTATTAATTAAAGTGTAGGGTTAGTAAGCTGCAGAGTGGACACCTTTGTACCTCCAGTGAAAGGGTGAGCAGCCCTCAGGAGTAGGATATGTCTGCAGGGAAGGGAAGAGGCATGACAGAGAGCTATCGCTGCTCCGTTGGGAGAAGGTTTTCTGTTAGTACATGATCACCACATTCAGTGAGCTTTTTGTCTTTCCCAACGCCCATAGGCACTGGAGAGCATTCATGCTACTCAGAGGACTCACCAGCTCAGTACAGAAACTCCTGGAGTAACTCCATGGTGAATAACCATGCAGAAGGAGACCCCTGCTCCTCACGGCTCGTTTACCAGCTCTCAACAGCCCCCCCCTCTCTCTCTTCTTTTTCTATTCTCTCTGACTGTCATCATTGTCTCCTTTCCAGCTTCTTGGCAATCTCAAAGTAGACATTAGCAAAATGTTCTCTATACAGGAAGCCCTTGCCCAAACCAGGAGAACTCCCTGCCTCTGAGACAGGTTCCCCCATGGAATACTTTGCACAGCGCCTATTCCTAGAGCAGGATCACATCTCTTCCATGCTGTGCCTGGTTGAGTGCACGGTGCAGCTTGATATCCCTGGGCATACCTCTTATCTCGTGTCCAGAGCCACTTGGTCATTGAGTGGTTGCTCACAACTGTCCTATCTGCCAGAGGTCTCAGCTGAGCTCCTAGCTGACACCACCATTACAACTAGCCACAGTTTTCCCAGCACCCTTTTCCCCCCAAATACAAAAATACAATGTGGTGGGAAGAAAACTCATTGATTCACATGAACAATTGGGGCTCACCATCTGCTAGCTCTAATTCTGCTGTGTATATTCGGTCCCATCAGTAACCCAACCGAGGCCAACAGGCTCATTCAGGAAAAAGGTGGTAGTAAGGACAGAAATGAGGCCAC
Source organism: Ibidorhyncha struthersii (assembly GCA_013398815.1). Lineage (NCBI taxonomy): Eukaryota > Metazoa > Chordata > Aves > Charadriiformes > Charadriidae > Ibidorhyncha > Ibidorhyncha struthersii. Next base: position 339,442 of record VZSZ01000675.1, read on the forward strand.
AAGCTGGGCCTCAGGGACCAAGCTGGGCCCTGTCAGCCTCTTGCATGACAGCTGAGAGGGTAGGAGGCACCGCCAGTCTGTTGTGTGAACTGTGAAGCAATCTGGTATGTGCAAAAAGGACGACGATGCATCTGTCTCATGCTTAGCCCACAGTGTGCATCTGACTTGGCCAGGAGGCTGCCATGCCTCAGCCAAGCACAGACGAAGCTAGGGTAGCCCTGCACAGGACATCCTCCACCTGGCATCCCATCAAATCCCACAGCAGTTCTGCCGATGGGGACTCTGTCTGTCCCAGGAGGGTCTCGCTGTCCATTGCTGCCCCAGAGATGGGATCCGAGCCCAGCCTGCCCTCATAGTTTGGTTGCTGTGTCCCACCATGCTACGGGCAGCTTCTAGCCATCCCTGTGAATGCACAGAGACCAGATTAGGGACACATCACACACAGCCATAACACACACGTCTACAGTCGCACCTACAGCTTTCAAAGAAGCACAACACCAAAAGAATAAGCACTCAAGTCATTGCTGGTGGCACAGAGACACTCCAAAATGGCCCTTGCTCAACAGGACTGCCTGGTGGCAATGACAGCCACTGCAGCAGGGTAGCAGAGGGGGCTCAGTACAAGTAAGGCACAGACTGCATCTGCCCCCACATTTCCACACCAACTCTTCCATGTAGATCCCTTCTATCAAAGCTTTGTGTAAGTAACCCCCAAAGTACATCGCATTGCATTTATGTTGGGTTTCTTGGACAGGTATTGGTGTATTTACTTGCTCCTTTGCAAACACCAAGCATGAGGAATTCCTCACTGGTGCTCTGGTCTTGCGCCAGTTAGGACGAAACCAGAAACAAGACCCTCTGGGCACTATCAGAGTTCCCCACTTCAGCTGGGGATTAATCTCCTGTAAACTGCGGGATCTGAACCAATACAGGTCCGTGCTCCAGCTTAATGTGGAGCAGAGGCAATACCTTGGCTTTCTGCTGGCCTGCCCAAGGAATAATCCCTTCTCAAACTCAGCCTGCCCCAGGGTGAGGAGGAGGATGCCGTGCTCTCCGTTGCAACTCAGGGAAGATCCTCCAGTAGCTAACATCTCCTGTGGTTTCAGTTTCTGACATTTTTGTAAGACAGCACAGGTCAATCCCAGGCTCCTCTCCATTATGCATCACTAGGGAAAGGTTTCAAACAGTTTCTGGACATACAATGCCGTAACTTCTAATCTGCTTGGGGCTTTTTTCCCTTCATTTTCTTAACAAAATATTCCTCTTGCTTTCAAACTGCCCCCAGGCTGTTTTTGCTGTGGTTTTTTTTTTTTTTTTTTTAATTAAAAGCACATATATTTTTCAGCAAGAAATTTCAATAATTGAGCTGCAAGGAACTCCTCACATATGAGATCTTGGTTTTGCAAGTGCCCCGAGGAAGCAATTTGGGAAATCCGTAGTGCAAACAACTGGGAAAATAAGTGGACAAGTTGCATCAACAGGATGAAATATTAATTAAAGGGAGAATGACTTGGCAGCAAGAGAGAGAGGTTCAGGCTGAACTCAATGGGAGACTGCATCCACTGTCTGTGGGAGTACAGTAATTTTGCAGCTCCCTTCAAGATGAAGGTCCCCAAATTGTGGTGTTTGGGATCTCACAGGCTGCTGTCTCATTTGCATGATTCAGCATCCGACAGCTTCCCTCTAAGTGGGATTTGTGCCTAAAGTGGTGTTACAGCAACTGCAGGCGACGTTGTGATGGCCATAAAATCATTTACACAGAAGCAGAATGTCTCCAATGATTTAGCCCCTCCATCTCTGCTATAAGCGCTGGCCCAAATTCACAGCAGTAAGAGCTGAGACAAAGAGCTTTACATAAACAACCTGCAATGTCACTCAAGCATTTTTCTTACTGAAATTAACACACAGGGTTTCATCACTGAATTGGGGATGCAGACAGTCCTACTGATTCTTGTAATCTCAGCATAGGGCTTGCAGAGGTGAGTGAAGTCCATGAAGTCTCAGCTCCTGGAGTAATTTGATTATGAGTCACATTATCTTTTTTTTTTTTTTTTAAAGTAAGGTACAGACCTTCCACTTCAGAGGGGAAAAAAAAATATCTAAAAACAAGAGTTTTCAGTGCTAAAAATAGGGAAGATTAATAAAAAGAAGCCTCAAATTCAATATAGTATTAAAAATGCATGACTTGTAAAGCAAGATTATGGTTTCGGGAACCTGATAGTTATTAACTGAATGCTTTCAGGCAGCAGTACCAGGCAGAATAGAAAACAGTTGCAAGTAGTTACAGAAGGCTCCTCAACCGTATCCATCCCTATGAACTCATCCTACCGCCCGAGTCCTGCCCCAGCAAGCTGCTGCTGGCTTTCAGCATCTCACCCCTGCCTGTGCTGTAAGGTCAGCCTGTTTGACTGGTGAGAGTTAACCACGTGCACATCTGGATGCACAGTGAGGTGTAAAGGTTATGATCCACATGTTGCCTACACCTGCTGGGTGAATTCTCTCCAATTTTTTTTTTTTTTTTCCACAGAGAGGATGTAAGGGCCAGCAGATTTCAGTTTTTGACAGCACCTGGCCTAGAGAAATGAAACCCAGTAGGTAAAGAAAACCCCTTCATGAATTTCAAAAGATGGTACACATTGTGCACTGAAGCACGATCTCTCCACTGGCTCTGGAAAGAGGATAATCCACACAGACTAACAAAGAGACTCAATTTAGCCACATGCAGGAACACAGTGGTTTATCAAGGCAATTTGGAATTAGTTATTAAATGCTGTATATCTCATGAAAAAGAAGTGAGTCAGGGGGGCAGTGGGGAAAAAATCAAGAGTCTCTGAAGGGCTATGAGAGCTTGTAGAGGTTATACAGCTGCACAGCACCTCCAGGGGCCATTACGTGCTGTCTTGAAAAGAAAACACGGTTGTTTGTGTAATCACTGAGCTGTAATATGGCCCCGTGAAGGAAATCACTTTGCTTGGAAGATGCCTTGGTAATGCAGACCTTAACGATCCCTGCAGCTGCCAAGTCCCTTTTCTCCCCAAGCAAAAATCCAGCAAGATTTCTGCTGGCGTGGCATGAAACAGCCCTCCTGCCTTTTCACAAAAACATAGAGATTTGGGCCAGACAGGGCCTCAGGAGGCTGCACCAGCCACCCATGGACTTGGCTTACCTCTTCTCAAAGCATTGCTGGTGGACATCCCTCCAGCCTGTTCCACAATCTCTCCATTCACCACTACCTTATTCAGTCCATCCTTAAAGCAAGCTATCAGACAGACCTCCAAACCTCCAGCCCCAGCTCCCACTATCTATGAAGCTGCAGTGGACGGACAGAACAACTTATTCATTTTCACTCTGCAGGCTGCACCTGAAGATATCAAAGCTACAGCTAAAATGCCCCAGACTAAAACCCAGTTCGTTCCTTTTCTCTTCTCTGCCATGTGTTCTAGGGCTTGGGACACGCTCGGGTCCCTCCAGGACTTTCTCCAAGCAGTCCCTGTCTTTGTTGAAGTGCACTGCCTGGAGTCGGACACAAAACACTGTTGCTGAACCATGCTAAATACCGTGATGTATTGGACCGGCACGCAGGATTTCCTAAATTAGAGGGCCTGGGTTCTTCTATCAAATTCTATTACTTGCTCCTAAAAATGGACATCGTTATCCAGAGAAAATCTCTTCATCTGTTCCCTGAGAATCAGCAACCATACATTTGAGGGGGTGTCTGTGTTGTCTCTGTGGAACTGAGGAAAAAAAAAAAGAGGAAAAAACTCTTTCTATAGTTTCAGTCTTTTTCGTTTGCTTTTGTTTTCTTAAGTACTCAAGCTTTATTTGGATTAAAATATCCAGAAAACAGAGTAAGAGAAAAAAAATCCCTACAGCATTCCATTCTCAAGACTCTGAAGAAAGAAAAATGGTTTCTGAAGGAAGTCAGGGAGAATACGGTTCTATGAAAAGTGAAATCAGCACCTTCCTTTCTGTGACGGTAACTTAATGCATCTGGTGCCGTTTGTTACTGCCCTGAACCAGAACATGCCAAACAGGAGCCTTTGTGGGGAAGACAAGTACCCTGTTCATACAATCCTTTTTCATTCTTTTCAGTCCTTTTTTTCCTACTCTAACACAAAATTCCTAACTTTTCTCCTGAAAACTCAAGGGAGCTCCAAGTCATCTCCCCTTTTGCAGGACTGGCTACAAAAATCACAACCAAAAAACTACTTCTGATTCACGGAGGCTTAAATGAGATAAAAACCTCACCCAAGATGATTTTATGTCACATAACCCCTTCCATGATTTTATAACGGAGATAATAGCAGGCAGGGTATGCCAGGTGATGAGCAAAGGAACACTGTTGGCAGCAGGGCAGTAGAGGAATGCCTTTGAGGTTTCCAAACTCAAAATAAACCTTCCTGGAGTCAGGAAGAAAAGGCAAAATCCTCACGGACCAGACTGGGGCTGACAACAACAAGCTGGTGCGATACAGGTCGCTCCAGCCCACATCGAATGGGATGGTATAGCTGATGGGGGGCTGGTGGAGACACTGATAAGCTATTTCAGCGCGTTCCCTGTGCTGTGTCCTCACCGCAGGATTTTACGGTGTGTCAGCTTAGCAGGGCAGAGCCACAGCCACACAATGCAACATGTCTTTGAGTTACCACTGCTCGTCACGTGCTGAGGCAGTCTGCTCCTAGAACCTTAACTTCTGCACCTTTCATCACGGAGGAAAGCACTTTGTGAAGCCCACCACCACTTCCCTGGCGCTGGTAAGCGGAGACAGCCACCCCCAGATCTCCTTGGTGCCGAGACTCAACTTCACAGCTCATCTTGGTGTCTGTGGGGACCCGACTGTCACACAGTGAGAATGAGCCCTTGCACAGGCTCTCTTTAAGATGAGAGGTACAACTACGAAGCTGTTATTACTCTGCCAGTGGTGCTCTGCACAGGTCAGTGTGTGGGGGTAGAGGCAGAGAGAGCTGAGGGGCATAATTATCCCTGGCATGTCTTTTTCTAAATATCACAACAGATATTGCTCTAGTTTAATTACTCTCAGCAGCTTCATTAGCAGAGCTGTGTAGTGAGGTCGGATGCTCCCGTCCAATCTTCAGGGATCCACAAACAAAATGGGCTTTCTGGTTCTGTGTGTGGGAGACGGAGAGATTGTTCCTGGAAGTGCTGCTGGGGCTGGGGAGGGGGATTTCGAGGAAACGGTGTCACAGCACGTGGCAGCCTCAGGTAGCTGCTGTGCTTGCAAACCGCTCTCTCCTGGGATACCTGCTGGGAGGTCAGGAGCCGTCTGTTTGGCAGCCACAGCCCTGTCTACCACAGACCAAAAATAACTCTTTGGTTTCAGACGCAGCCCCTGCTGACACAGCATCCCGGTGCCCACAGGCATCCCTGCAGCTGCTGTACCGCAGCAGGGGTTGGGCCACAGCATCCTCCGCTCTGGTGGAGGCGGCCCAGCCTGCCACTGGTGACACCTCCAGGTGATGTTTCTTCCTCGCCATCACCTGCCCTCTGATTCCCTCAGCTTTGCATGAGCCACCTTCAGCTCTGACTCCCACACTCACACCACCTTTGCCTGAAAAAACAGCCTGGACAGGAAAAGGAAGACAAAAAGGGAGGTGATTGTTGTTGCATGAGAGGGTCCTTGGGACAAACAATATTAAAGCGGGCTAGATTCTTCTCAGATTTTTCATATATATGTGTTTTCATATATATTTCATAGTCTTTGGACTAAAAAAGCTGACATGCAATCCAGGAGAGACACGCAAAGCCCGGATGATGTAGATACTCAGACCCAAGAAGGAAGCTACCTAAATTTCTACTGCAATCCCCTTTGCCTGCAGTGGCTGCGCACAGAAGTTCTGTGCAGATAAAGGCTTTCATGGGGAAATCCTGGATATCCACGTACATTTTGGAGACCTCTCTCTCTTGTCTTGCACAGGGCTCTCCTTTAGGAACAGGGCTCTGGTTGCAGGATCTGCCACCGCTTTTTGCCCTCTCTGCCACCAGTGGCACATGAAATCTGCCATTCTGCCTGCTCAGAGCAATGAAAAACTTATAAACCCCTGCCCTTACTATGCTTTCAGCTACACAGCCCCACATGACATGTTGAGAATGAGGAAAAATGCAAAAGGAAGGTTTTCACCGAAGTCTCTTCAAATCCCCAGCCTGCTAGCCACTGCAGTGGTGGCAGCTCATAGCCCTGTGCAGGCTGCAGAGCTCCCCGCAACACCAGAGGAACAGTTTTTCGGGTACCTGAGCTCTGGCTTGAACTCAGGGTGTTCAAAACCGTGAACCTGGGGCTGCTGGTTGGTTTTCTACTTAATCTGCCTCCTCTAAAGCAGATAGTTTAAGCCACATGGAGGTGTGTCTCCATAAACCGCTGTTCCTGAAGCAATGGGGACTGAATTTCAGAGGGCCCCAGAGACAGACTGAAGTGCAATGCTGGGCGTCACTGCACGTTGGTGTGAGCATGTGTGGGGGGGACTGCGCGTTCTGGGAAGCAAGGCAGAGGGACAGCACATCCTAACAAACCGCTCGCAGAACACGAGGCCATATGTTTCTGGAAATGTCAGGATAAAAATCATTATAGAAATGGAAAAGTACTTCTCAATCCCTTCTCATTCCTATAATACTGCTTTCTCTCTATTTTAACACCTGAATTTGTCTCATTACTAAAGCAAGGACAGGGCTGAGGGAAGATTGGAAGGATGGCTTAGGATGCTGCCACAGAGAAAAGATGGTCTTATATCTAACATCCCACAGCCCCTGGTACAGAAATGGCTTGAGCAAGGTTATAAAAACAGTTTCGTGCTTAAATATTTGCAAGGTCATCAGATCTTCCAAATGTTTCTTATTTTTATTCATCAGATACTCCCCAAACACATATTTTTCTACATAATATCTTTTGGCTCTATGCTGATGCTACTCATTTAAATACACAGGGAAGTTATGTATAACAAAGGCATGGAAAATATGCTTTCCCATTCGGGGCATATTTTGCCATTCCTACTATTTTCCAAAACAATTACTTACTAAGAAACCATGCAAGAGGCTAAGGCAATCCAAGGAGACTTACAAAGTTCTTATTCTTGTTACATCCAGGATGAAGTTGGTCTAGGCTATCTGAATTACTCCCCTATGGCATAAAATTTGAAGCAATATTCTGTTGTGATATGAGATATTCAAACTAGCTGTCAGCGAGGGGAGATAGGTGGTTGTACTTTTCCTTTCTTTTAACGTGCAAGTAAAATCAGCTCCATTGCTGATGGGACGAAATGCATATGCAGAAAGGGGAATACTGCCTCGTTCATCAGACACACTGAGAGTCTGTTGGTGCTCCATGTTCTTGTCATGACAGAATACTTCCTCCCTGAAGACTTCAAAGAGACACACCTTTAACTTTGCAAAGGAACAAGAAACATGAAAGTGCAAGAGAATTGGGGGAGGAAGCTGAGGGGGGAAATTGTGACAGGCTGTAATCATGAGACAAGAGTTTACAGTGGAAATAGCAGCCATGAATAATGCAATAGTTCTCCCCCTGGAGAGAAGGAAGCCTTGGAAAAATGATTTCTCCAGATCTAATGGCTGAAACAGTCCATTACAGGTGCCACAAGAGGCATCTGTCTCCATTTACATACCCATTTGATCAGACCCTGGAGCTACAAATTGTGCACTAATCAAAATTAGGACCACAAGGAACTTGTAGCTCACAGCACGCCCCGCAAGGTGTAAGGACAGAGAGTTACCATCCCATGAAAGGGCTAAAGAGCCAATAAAATCCTTGCCCATGTCCCAGCAGATACTGTAGAATGTGAAAAGGCATCAAAAAGGTTAAAACAACGTTCAGGGGCATACAGACACTAAGGAGACTAGGACAGTGCAGCTTAAAAAAAGACTTCCAGGGTGTCGATAGACACCCATAAATCAGGAATGGTTTGGAAAGGTGAATAAGAAATCTATGTTCCTTATTCCTGATAAGCCAAGGATTAGGGGAACACACAAAAGTGATCAGGCAGTGGGTTTAAAACAAAAGAGGTATTTTTCCAAGTGGTGCGGCAATAAGTCCTGGAACTCTATGCCAGATGAGCCTCAGTACAAATGAACTTTGAGATTACAAATATTCAGAGGTTGCTCCACTGTCAGCTATTAAACAAGATACTCTGGATGCAAACTCTAGCAGAGGAAACTTTACATTATTGATAGCATCAAACCAGGAGGCGGTATCTTTTATGCTCTTCCCTTAAGTGCCTGCTATGCCCAGTTATCAGAGACGGCACACTGAGTAGCTTGATCTTTGGTTGGGCCCAGTGTAATGGCTATTGTGTTCCTATGTTATGTTCAAAAGAGGTGCCTCCCCTATAGCTAACGGCTGCTAAAACCACCAAAAAAGGACTTTCATCACTTAGCATTTGTATTACACAGCATGGGATTTTCGGAAATTTCTCTACAAATATGCCCTGCATGCTCAAACCTGATGGATAAAATTGTATGAAGGAGTAAGGGTTAATTCATTAACAGCTACATTCAACCTGGGTTTTATGCATACAAATGCAGTATTAAAAATAAGGTGAAAATCTTAGAGCAAACTTGAGCCTCCTTTTAAAGATGATCTTCTACAACAGCTTGTAAATAGGCTTTTCATTATTTCTGGGAGAAAATAATTAGTTTTTTAAAGATATTAGAGCAGCATACTGAAAGCCAAAACCTTGATGGACGATGATGTAAAATATCTTCTTGTCCGATTGTTGCAGTAGTTTGCTCTCATCTACACAGAACAGCCTTGAACCAGACAAAGTAGTGAGTCTGCTTTGTCTCATTTCTTTAAAAAAGCCTTCAGGTTTTACAAAAGGTTTGGTTTCCTCCTTCTGTACTTAGTTTAAAAGATGATTAAGCTCTTGAGTGGCTCCTGTACTTAATTGCCAGGCACTGTTTTTTCTAATGGACTTCCGTATAGAAATTCACTTTTACTGCCCTCCCTCATCCATGCAAAGAATGACAAGCAGATGCGATGTTAACCTGAGACAGTTTATCATTGTAGATAGACTATTCACATAAAATGCAGATATGTTTTACTTTCTATATAGTTATGGTTTTAGTGTGCCTTTTAAAATACAACTATATAGACATATCTGAAATATAATAATCTAGTTGTTATTTTCCAGTGATTGGGGGGAGGGGGGGGATGTTGGGTTTGGTTTGGTATTGTTTTGTTATTTTTGTTGGGTTTTTTTCCAATAGGTTTTCCATGTTTATCCTCAGAAAAACACACTACTCCTGATGACTGCCTGTGGTCAGGATTGGGATCCCCAGGCAGGGGGCCAATTCTGTTCTTGGCTACTTGGAGTAATGCCATTAAAAGCTCTGGGTCTGACTATTAGCTGATGTAACTGAGGATATGCACATTCGATATACACTTTCAAAGGACTGTTCTGATTAATTCTGGATGAGAACAAGGCTTTCTGGGAGGGATTCTCTGCTCTGTGGGGTTCTCTGCCAGCACTAACACTGCTCTTCTGACTTGAGAACTGCTTTTTCCCTCCTCAAATATTCTCCAAAATGAATTTCAAAGTCGTGCATGGACAGACTCCAGATTTAAAACTCATACAGCCCTCCATGCCAGAAGAACCAGAGCCTCAGGGAAGGTAACAAACACAACTCATGAGAACAACCAGATGACAGCATATTAATACACCCTGAGTGTTATCTACATGTAGAGAAAACTTACATTGCCAACACATGAAGCTAAAGTGGTTCTCCAAGAGAAAACCTCCCAATTGTTCCAGGCAATAAGTAGATATCAGCTCCATTTTGCTGTTCCACCAGGGGTTAAATTGGACTCAGGAACAACATGACAGGAAAAGGGGATGTGGAGCAAGATATGAGTCAAAAGGAAAGAGGACTCCTGTTCTTCTCATAGGATTAATCAGCAGCTCTTTTGCCATCTCCCAAACACAGGAGCAACCCCCCATGAAGAATGGTTCCCTTTACACCCTGCTGCCGTCTTCCAAACCAACGGGCTGGCACTGGGCTGGCAAAGCAGGAGAATCAGAGACCCAAGTCAGAGCACAGCCTTGAGGATGAGACTGGGTAATTCAGGTACATCACAAAGGGCTCGTTATTGTCCCCTGAACCACTCAGTGGGAAACAGCCTATTCATGTTACTGGGATGCCTTCCTCTGACTCCATCTCTCTTTCTGCCTGGTGCTTCTCTTTGTCCCTTCTGTTCTTTTCTCTCTCTCTCTTCTCCTTTTCTTTTCTTTCTTGTCGTTTTTTTCCCTCCTTTAACATTTTTCAGTCAACCCCAGGGAGACAGTCCCACTCTTATTTGCTAAAATAACTAGTAGTTAAATGACTGACATTTAAAGCGATATCTTAGGCTTCAGCATTGCTCCGCTGGGAGAAGATACAGTGATGAGTGTGTGGGGAGAGGGAGGAATAGGATGTGGATCATGCTTCTGAGAGCTCTTCTTTTTTTTTTTCAGGCTGTCTGCAGACTCCAGCAGACATCATTTCTGCTGGAGCACTTATGGAGAACACGTTTCTAAGTGGGAGACAGACAGAGGGCTGTCCATGGAATATAAAAGAACCCCAAACGCTAAAGCATAAATCAAACCAGAGGCCACTACACTGGAAGCTGCAACCAGGAGAATTTTATGTTTTTTTGATTACCTGCTTCTGTCCTTCCTTTGGAGCCAGTACTGCAAGATCACACTGAACTGCACCAGCATATGCAAAAGGATGCTCAGGACTTGAATGGCAGCACACGACGCTGCTCAGGATTTAGGGGCATTAACAGAACTTGGATATCTCTGGGACAAGTGCACGCGCATGCTGCACCGACGCTTCTGTACCCCAGTGCCTGAACTCACTGTGCATTAGTGTAGTCGCGATAGCAGAAGCGTCTGCACAGGAGCCCTGCCCAACCCAGAAATGGCCAAATTCCATACTAGAATAATGCACAGGCAAGAAAAGACAAGGTACACAAGGACCCAAAAGTACAGTGTCTCTAAGGTTGGTAGCAATGATAGCAATGAAGCTGTAGGTCAAATTAAAGATGCACTGGTCTATGTCTGTCCCAGGGCTGAAGTGGAATGGAGGCCAGGACTCACAACTGATTCGCATTATACAAACTCCCCAGGGCGTTCTCTCTTCCTGTTATACTCTGCACGTAACTCATCCGTTGGGACCTCAGTACATATTAGCATCCCTATTGCTGCTAACTTTCCTTTCAGCTTTCCTGCTCGCACGGGTGAACTCAAGGCAAGCTCTCCTGCCCAGGCATGGTGCAATCACGCCTTTGAAAGATCTTCAGCAAAAGCAACCATCAGTGGTTTGTTCTAGTTTGATTGGGAGATAGGTGGACCTTTGCACTCACATCTGCAAAATCCCTTCCTTCATCTAGGTGAGATTTTTTAGATTTTGCACACAAAAGGCTTCTCCTACCAGCAAGAAATACAATCAGCCAGCTGCCACCTAATTAGCAGATGTACTATTAATTTGACTTGCCAGATCCCTTGGGAATTTCACATAACGGAGCTGTCCTGTGGGAGAGCTTTTCGAAGACAGTTGTTCAAATGAAATATCCGAAAAACAAAGGGAATTATTTTCTCTGCCACCCGCCACACAGTTTCACCATTTAATTTCCTCCAGTTTTGTTTCAGAGGTTTATAACAGGTAAGACAAGCTTGAATAACAACAGCAATAATCCTTGTGTATAGTTATGACAAAGGAGTGAGGACCAGATTCATCAATGCAAAGGAATATTGTGTCCAATGGGCGCTCAGCTCCCATACTGCCATTTTGCTGAAATCTCCCAATGAATCAACTCTCTGCCTACGCCTGTTCCCTGCTCTGGAGGACCTCTTGTAATATGACTGCATGTTAACGTATAATGCAAATACGCAGTGAAACCTGGTACTGTGCCTCTTGTGGGAACAGTAGGCACCCAGCAGGGAAAAAAAAAAAGAAAATCAAAACACCAACCAGCAAAAAAACTCCTACCCAAATTCCAGACAATATAGCTTTGTTTTCTTTTTCCAGTTATCCAAAATGGACAGCCCAGAGGATTGTTTTGGAACCCTTCCCCATAAGTAGGCAGTAAAGGGATTCTCCTTTGGCTTGGCAGGCACTTGTGGGTATACGCAAAGAATTACTCTGCAACCCACTGTGTATACTTCCACCGACAAAAATGTGGCAGTAAGTAGAGAATGTGTGCAGTAGTGGGTATCGGGTGTACTAGTTTGGAAGTAAAGAGACCGTGGGTGTTTATTGCTATTACTGGATGATGACAAGCCAAAAGGGTTTCTGAAAGCCTAATCAGCAGCTGCTTCTCCTGTGCTCTGAGCTGTTCTGCTGGGGTATCACATGGGCACAGCAGTGCTACCTGACAAAACCAGTGGCTCTGGTTTATAACAAACACCTGATGGGCTCAACAGTGCTAATAAGTTGCATAATCTACTTATTTGCTGTCTGCTTTGTAAAGGTTTAAGGTACAGTCTAATCATGCCTCCAAAAAAGCTGGGATGGAAACTCTCTGTAAAAATGAAAATGGTCTCCCAGAGGATAACCTGAGTACAGAAAACAGGTTGCTAGCAAAAACCTCAGTACTGTGATACTGTGATTGTAGAGTTCACTACTCCAGTACTGTCTCTGAATAATATCCCCAGTTTAAATAAGAAAGCTTTGTAATCAGAAGACATCTCCCACCTTTTCTTCCTTTTGATTTTCCCCACAAAAACCTATGTGTGAATCACGTGTCCTTAAGATCTCTTCCCCTCTGGGTACTTTTGGAGTAAGGTGGACAGATGAAAAGACTCACACTTGTGCCATCTACAGGAAAAAGGTGGTGGGAAAGGAAGGAAACTGGCCAGATTAATCCCATTTTTCCCTCAAATGCCTTTCATATTCAGCCCTTGGTTGATTTACACAAGAGAACAGAAAAGGCCTAGAGGCAAGACAGCTCATCTCTCTGTGACTGAAAACACACTCCCAACCCAACTGGAGCTTGGGGGATTTGGGTGCAGGTTGCCTTTGGATCATTCTGCATGAGGTTTTTTCATAAGCTTTCAATTTGAAGGCTGTTACTCATCCCTTTAGCTCCTGTCACGATGAAGTCCCTTGCAGAGAACAGGACCCAGACGTAGGCTGCTCGACATCCTATATTGTGCAATTTAATTTGGTAAATTGCCTTTCCTGCACTGGTGCTATAAGGTGCTCAGCTGGAGTCCATACACTAAATCTTACCTCCCTGTGGAAATAGCCTGACACAGCCCCAATGACACACTGCAAACGCAGTGCTGCTGCGAGCTCACATTGGGAAAGTTAATACTGTTTCTATCCCACATGCAGATTTCTTCTTCTGGAAAAAATAATATGGGCAGGACACAAAAGAGGACTACAGTACAAGCATCTATGGGGAGAACTGACACAAAGCCTTCAAAGGTAGTGAGAGAACAGGCGCCTTTGAATGCATCCTGGGAACTCGACTGTGAAAGGACAGGGAGAGGTAGGTCATTTACCCTTTCCTACGCCAACAGCTTGGAAATGTACTGCAAAACACTGCATCCCTAAATATCTTAACCCAGAATTGAGTGTTGGCTGTGCTTTTCAAAATGGCTCACAGGAGGGGACAGAAGGTACCCAGGGGCCACAGAGAAGTGAGCAAGGGCATCTGGAGTAGCAGCCTCTCTAAAACGGCACACGCCACCAAACACTGACCACCGGGCAAATAAATATTTGTTTTGTGGGGCAGCCCAGAGCTCTTTGCCTCTCATTCTTGCAAGTTTCATTTTAAGTATACTCAGTACTCTAGAAGGTGGTGGAATCAGAATCACTGCAGCCTGTTAGACACCAGAATGTGTCTTTCTGTCCGTCGCCACCTCATGGCTCCTTCCAAGACATCCCACAAGCACCTTTTTGCACTGTCCTATCTCACATCCACAGCTGGAGTTTACAGCAACCCCTGTTCTTCCCTCCTGAGCTGCTGTCCCTCTGCAATTTTTGTTCACATCTTGCTCCCAAAAAGCCCCTGACATAGCCCCTGCCCCACAGCTCTGCCCCAACCGCTTGAGCCTCAACTTTCCTCTCCTCCCGGCTGAGAGAAGCTGCATTGGAATGGGAGGACGTTTTGCTGTGGTGATATTCGCCTTGTGGGTTTGGATCTGCTTCACCTGCAAGCGAACTCACCTCCCCAGAAATGGGAGACTGCTGTCTTCAGCCAAAATTCAGCCTAATCAAGAGTTTGTTCTCCCTGACAGCCTCTAATCACCAGCTAGCCAGTTTACCAGGGGAAAATTTTTATCCTTTCCGCTAGAATTCATTTTTATGACACCTACCATAAGAGACTTAAAAAAATTAGGCATTAAAATGGTTTATAGAGGGTATTTTTATAATCCACTAAGCTGTTTTCCATTTCCACTGATATGACATCTCTCAGCTATAATTTATAAATGCCATCAGTTAACAGGCACAGAATCTTATCCTCCGATTTCTCCTCTCGTATGCTTTTCCCATTTAAGATTTCTGTTAAATCTTTGCTGTGCTGCTAAATCCAGAGAGATTTGGCCATAGCGGGGGG
>VZSZ01000675.1:354053-371949 GCA_013398815.1 Ibidorhyncha struthersii
GTCACTGGATTTGGGGCATCCTATCATGAGAGAATATAGAGGAAGCATGTCCTCAATAAATATTTTGGGCATTTAAACAAGGCTAATGCACCCACCCCCACCCCCTGCCTCCTACACAGCAACCTCTAATCAAAAAGTTTTATAGGCAGTAAGTGACTAGTTTCCCGTATAGGGACAATGAGGATATCCTATCGGGCATATTGACTTTTCAGTGCATCTGACTGCCCCCATGATTATTTTTGTTATTGATTGCAATTCAGAAGGGACTCACCGCGGCAAGTGCGACTTGCACATGTCAGGGTCCAACCTAGGAGAAAGCATTTATTTACAGCCCTCCTAGAATTCACTTCGTACTTTGATAGCACCACAGAAATACCTAACGATAATTATAATTCTTGCAGTAGTTATACATTTTCTCCTTTTCTCTGCCAACCTCAGATTGGAAAACTCCAGGCCTCACCACGATCACTCCTACTAAATCACAGCAGGGAAAACAAAACAGGAACATATATTTCTCCTCATTTGCAATGTCTCCAGCATAAAAACCCTGGGTCTGCTAGGAAATTTTTATTGGGCTGCATCTAGTCTTTTGGTTATGGAAGGTCCTTACTGGGATGAAGTAAGCCCAAAGGAATTGATTTTCAGTTGTTTTATGTGGGCATGAAGAGATCTCCCTGAGTCTGTCTAGGTTTAAGACAGTTTATGGTCTTCCAAGGGACTGGACAGACTCCTCAAAAGACCTGGTGGGTTTCCAGTCACAACCAGTTAAACACTTTGGCTTATCATGGGAGGGAAGCACCCACAAATTGCCCTCCTTACATGGAGTGGAGAGGAAGCTTCCAAGACGTGCAGAGGGAGCAAGCCACTTGCCCACTAGCTTTTTATCTAATGAAGACCTAATTTTAGTGGGGTATTAGGCTTGACTCAAACAAGCGGTGGATCCACAGCCTTTTAACCTTTTTTTTCCTAAGGAAGTTTGTCTACAGAAGAAAGGCTTCGCTCAGCTGAGAGTTATTGATAATCTTTCTTCAGGCCTTGAAGACCAAAAAGGAAAATTAAGGGCACATTGGCCGAGCTGAATGGAAAAGCTTCATGCACCATGAGGCCGCCTAGTGTGACACAAACGCGAAATCAAGAGAAGCCAACCTCCTCCGTGCAGGGATTCGTATTTGAAATGCGTCTCCATGAATTTCTTCCCATCAGGAGATTAAACGCTTCCCTGCGGGCAGTGGGGGAGAAGGAGAGCTGGTTCAGTCCCTCCTCTTCCGAAGTGGCTTAGTCATGTCAGCGTACCTCCCCAGCACTACGTGTGTCTCACCTCTGGCAAGGCGGCACGGTGCAAAGGTTGTCAGCCAAGCTGGCTGGCCATACGGGCCGAGCCCCAGCACCACGTTTGGGGAAGAAGATGAAGACTGAGACAAGCAGGTGAATCATGCTCTTCTCACTTGGGGAGCGGAGATGAATGAGCCTCCACTACCGACATAAAGGACATTTTCCTGCTGTCATAACAGCAATGGGAGAACAGATGGTGAATAATATGGACTGTGGCCACCCAGCATGGCCCCTTGGTGCTTCCACTTTGCCAGGCTGCTCCGTGGCAAAGTCTGCTTGGGGAAAATGTTCCCGAGGATCCTGCATGCAGAGGTAGTCTGTTCACCCACTCAAAGCACCTATATGGCCTTTAGCCATATGCTGCCTGATGCTTCCAGAAGAAGGTAGTTCCCCTATCATTTCCCAGACGTCATCCCCTGCTGCTTGTGTGCCAGCAGACACAGGAGAGCTCTGGGTACCAGCCAGATGGCTGTCCCTGCTTGCCGGGGATCTGTGGACCCTCCCGCATGGGGGTCAGATTCATCAGGAAAAGCAAGGACTGTAAACATGAGCCTAAGCAAGAAAATGAGACTGATGTGGGACTGGCCAGAAATGCAAAGCCGTGTTCTCTCCCATGAGCAAGTGCTCTCTCCACTTATTTATCAACCCTGGCAGGCACAGAAAGCGCGTCCCCCCTTCTGAGCACCCAGCCCTTTCCAGCTAAATGGATGCTGCTGAATCTGAAGGGGCTCCAGATATTCCCAGCACGGCTTCAGTGGTACATCATTAATGCCAGCCCGTCCCATCCCCCTACCCGATCCAGTCTCACCCAGAAAAAAAATCCAAACAACCTCCAGGATGGCAAACTACCAAACCCCCCCTAAGATGTAACTTTGCCCTAAAGCCACCATTTCATATGCAGTCTTGCACACAAGAGAAAGGAAAGCTACTCGCACAGCCAAGGTCTCAAAGGCACAGGTAGGTCATCTGAGGCTTGAAGTTAAAGTCTCTGTTAACGTTAGGACATGTCTGAAAAGTGATTAGATTCCCTGCAGAAAAGCCTACACGGTTCAATGCATCAGGTGCTGCTCTTTCAGGACCTCAGACTTTGTCCTTTTTCACGCTGGTGCCTTCACTAATTGCACAGCCCCAAGGTTAGAGCTATGGGACGCAGGATCAGAGGAGGCATTTCACTGCACGCTTTAGCTGCTGTCTGTGGATGGGGCCAAACTGCAACAAATGTTGATTTAAAGAACATGTTAGAGGCTGCCTCTAATGCGCTTGCCACAAGCCTTCAGCTGCCATTTATCATCTGTCCCTGATTCTACAACTTGCCTAAAACTCAATTCTTTTTTTTTTCTCAAGACACCCTTTTCAAGATTTATTTTTTTTTACCATTGATGTCTTGCATATTTCTTTCCCTCTCACTCCTTGAGAAAAGAAATGCCACAAAGAAGCCATTAGAGCTCCTCAGTAATCTGATTTTGGCAGGAGATTCCTCTGACAAACCAGACAACAAGGTGCGAGACTGATGCAAGACCCCAAAGCAAGATCACTGTCTGAGAGAGATAAGGACCTGGGGAAGGGTACCACCTCCCATGCGAGGTATCCTACAGCACCCTGCCGAGCCAAGCCTGAGAGGCGGAGCTGAGTGCAGCAATGCAAGTCCTGCACCCTCCACCGCAGCACAGCCAGGCTGGGAGCACCCAACGCTGTCCTTTCCTCTTGTCCACCCAAGTGCAGCAGAACCAGAAATAGCCAGAGACGGGGTGAGCGCCCCTGGCTCACCCGCGCGCAAGCAAGAGGAAAGCAGGCCTTGGGAACAATCCTGTCCTACTGCGCATCGCGGTTTAGCTGCCATTAGAGCCTGTTCTGCAGCAGACAGCAGCATCACCACAGAACAGAACAGAACAGCAGAAATGCACACCTTCCATGAAAAAAAAATATTGAGCTATAATCCTACTTTTGGTTTGCTCTTTCACAAGAAAAAAAATGGTTTAGATAAAATAAAAATAAAAATCCATTAATCCTGTTTGTGGTACGCTCAAAACAGACCCACAGTGACACTTAGTGTCACTCAGAACACACTATATCACATTTAGGTACTGATGCTCCTGGAGGAATCAGCAAACACTGAAATACCTTTAAAGATCTGATTTTTGGTACTTACAGGCCTAAGATAACAATCACTACCCCAGATATTTGGTGAACAAATAGAATGGTGAAACACTGCCTGAGAGCTTAGTGAACTCATGACAACAGGGAGATGCAACAGATGAAGAGCAGGAACCATGAGAGCCATGAGATGGTCGTGACACCTTAAGCATGGGGCTTGCAAACAGTTACAGGCACTGATGAGCAGAACAGCCAAGAGGAAAATCCTGCTGCAGGGAAGGGAAGATCAAGCAAAAATCAGGGTGGAGCATGGTGTTGCTGGGCAAAATCTGCAGGAAAGGTAAAGACAGCAGCAATGAGAGCGCAGACTACAAAATCCCCTTGAGTGCCTTTGGATCAAGTGAACCTTGTTTAGAAAGGGCTTGGTCCGCAGTCCAGGAAACCGATCGTGCAGAACCAAGTACGTGTAGCCCTGACTTCCCTTTGCACTGAAAAGATGTTTAAAAAACAACCCCAAATTAAGACAGATGCTGGCTTCACTTGGAATAATTCACGAGTGCAAATTAAAGGAAGAAAGGTTAAACCACATCAACCAACTGAACATGAAAACTGAGAAAAATAGCTGCAGAGGGTCACAGTGCTCCATCACCTGGGGGCACCCCATCTCCAGTCCAAGGCTGTCGCATGCACCAGCACATCTTACCATCTCTCCTGCTGACTCTGACAGCAAATTCCCTTGAAGCACGTTGGGAGCCTGGGATTTTAAGCAGCCAGGAGATAACAGCAGCCAAAAACACCGGTAGGAGCTCATAGATGTTGCAAGGAGTGTAATTAACCTGGGCTTTCATCACCTCACTGCTGTCTATAGCAAAGGAGGATTGGATTTGGAGTGCCCACATCAGACCACCCAGCATCTGCACAGGAGACTCCATGGGACCCTCACCCGGACCCTCTCCTGGTGCACCGGGCAAAGTGAGAGGGAAGCACCCTTAGACAGAGCTGCTTTGACTGCAGATCTCTGGCTGCAGGGACTCGTTTGGGGCTGTAGCATGGCCCCACAAACCCATTCCCACTGTGTAACCCCACACTTTGGGGGAGCGAACGGGCTGACGTGGCAGAGGAAGCGGTGCTGTGCTGAAACAGCATGAAATCCAGGCCAGGCAGCAGCGGGTGCTGTCTGTGGGTGGGATGCTGTGTGTGGCAGACTTAACCTGCCTGGAGTTGCATATATGGGTTTCGTGCAAGGGGGCTGGAACAGTCTCTTAACCCTCCCTTCATCAGTATTTTGGGCACAAAGAGAAAAGCAAAAGGCCCTTATTTCTCTTAAGGAATTTTTCAGAACAGGGATGCTCTCAGACTTTTCAGAGGAAAGTGTGCATGTGCTGCACATCCCTCTCCCTGCCTGGGCAGTGGTACCCATGGACTGCTCCAGCTGAAGCTGGAAAAGAATCCCAGAGAGGAAGGAGATTTATTCCCAAAGATAGACTCATTGCTGGCCTCCAGGTGCCAACTCTTAAAGCAAATTCTTTCAATCTCACACAGCATCTTTAAGAAATGATAGATTGCACTGGCTCAGAGGAAACTGTCTGCTCCCTGATAATAAATGAGTTGTTAGCAGAGATAGCAGACTCCCAGATCCATTTGTGATCCAAAGGGCTTACAGCTGCTTCCCATTTTCGCAATGCCAAAACCACAGAACGCTCAGACAGCAAGGGATGTGAAGGCAGCCTCCTGCGCCTGTCTGCTTGCCGCTCTCCCGTGGCTAAAGGGAGACTGTCAAGTGCAATTTCTTTTTGATGGAGCCTTTTTTTGTTGTAAATTCACTGTTGTTGAAAGTGAATAATTTGCTGCATTGTCTGCAGGCAAGGATAGCCAGGAAAAACACCGCAAATCTCATCCTTGCGCGCTACATGTCTGCAACACCTCTTGCAGCTCTGGACACGAACCATCATATAGTACCAGTGCCCGGAGTCCTACAACAACGCACCTCATTCCTCCCGCACAGCTCAATTACCGCAGACAGTGCTGAGACAAACACACCTTTGCCAAAGGCTCCCGCAGTCCCACCAGAGGATGCTGCTGTACCCCCGTCGTTGTGACTCCGATTCCCACCACCCCCAGCCTCCCCAACCCTGCTCTAGATTTCACTGCACGGCCCTGGGAGCCAAGGGGGATGATTTTATTTCATTTTTTAATTTTGTTTTCAAAGTCGTCCTGCTCGACTTGCTAGTTTGGATTAACGCTTCTACTTTCCTTCCAGAGATAGGCTTGAAACAGGAAACCTGACCACACATTACTGTCACAGTCTTCTGAGATTGCTGTCAAATGGCCATCAGGACTCACAGCCAGCGCAGGGTGGGATTCAAAGTGTCCCCAGCATTTTCAGGTATGTTTTGATCCAGGGTTTTGGGTGCAATTTGGCTCAGCNTTAGCTGTGCTCTTCCCATTAGAGCTAGAGGGGATTGCTCAGTCAAATCCCTGGGTGCTATTTTGAAAATGCTACAGTTCGCATCTGAAGGCATTCCTCCCCTGATGAGACCAACTCTATGATCCCTTGGAGCCTACTCCTAGGGAAAGGCGGTATCAGCCAGGAGCATATCGAGAGAAAGAGGGGAAAGAGATGTGCTTAAAGTAAAGACAGCAAAAGTAAACTCAGGCATCCTTGTTAGCGCACTGCAAACACTACTGCCGGCAGTAAACCCATGAAAAGTGAGAAATAGAAGAGGCCAAGAGGATGAGAGCATGTCGGGACAATGGCAGGCCCCTGCCCTTGAGGGGCCACTGCGGTATTGTACTGAAATGCAGAAGGTGAACCTGAGAGAGCAGTTTCTATGCCATGAACGTATGTTTTCACCACTCCTTAGGAATGCGTCAGAACAGCACAACTGCAAACTGCCTGTTTGCAATGTGATGCCTGCTTTTATCAAAGCCTTTACAGGCTGCTCACAGGGAGAGCAGGAAAATGTTTGGTACCGCTGAGGTATCACCTTCAGCAGAGTATTGAGGAATTAGCAGAAGAACACGATACAGCCGCAGACACTTTGGGTAGGAGTCTGTGGATCTGTTACCTACCTCTGAAGGTCTCACAGTAAGCTGTCTAAGCCAAGTTTGTCGCCTTGGCTTCCCGTATCAACATGGGAGATTAGCAGGCAATTCCTCCCATACTAAGATGGGTGTCTAAGACCGTTCAAAAGGATCCCTCACTGGAGGGCTCTCTGGTGATTACAGAGGTAACATCAATGAGTAGCTTAGATGAGGGCAACTAATCCTTAGCCAGAAAAGTCAGAGGGGATGAATTCCCTTCTTCTTGCTTTAAGGACCTGCCGCTTAAGAATGCTGCTAAGGCACGTAAGGCGATGTGGCACGAGCACCCTGGGTCAGACTTGGACTTGGTTCTTCCCCCCTCTTCCTCTGTCCCTCCACAGACATCTGGCAAAGCAGAACTAACCTGATAAGCACACAATTCGGTTGCTGTACCTGCTGTTTGCAGAGGAAGGAAAAGTTCAAATGGGGGAAAGCACATCCAGCATTCGTACTGAGAGCACATATAGGGACTTCACTTGAGAACAAGCTTTGGTGGGCTGAAGCCCCCCAGGCAAAGAAGAGAAGTTTGGGAATAGTCTCTTAACTCACAGCTGCTACCTGAGATGCTGTGTGTTGTTTTTCCTATTTCATTATGACTGTTAAGCCTCACTAAAACTGTGACAATGCTCGAACGAGAGTTTTCTCTTTGACAGAGCAAACCTGTACACCAAACTAGTGCTGGTCACTCCAGAACAAGAGGTGATATGGACATGTTGGGGAAGGGCTCATCTCTAACGGTGTATGGTTGCTCTGGAAGCAGGGGAGGAAATGCAGGAGCTCTCTCGCCTCCTACGCGGGGGCTGCACAGTGAACTCACTGCCCCCCTAATTATTGGCACATACACATGGGCCATGCCCGGGAACATGGAGAGCTGGTTTCCCAGTCTGTGGGCAACTGTCAGTGGGTGACCTCCTGCAAGCCCCAGGACTGCGTGGGCCTCTGCGGGTTCAGGAGAGGTGCTGGTATCTGCTCCCTCCGAGGTCTCTGCCGAGTCTGGCACACAGGGCTGCTAAGGTGGAGGATGTTGTGATATAGATGACTCAATGTTAGAAATTTGCCTGAGTTCATCCACACGTTGCTTGCAGGTTCCCAAACAAGTGACGACTCTTAATGCCTGCCAGCCTAGGCTAATCCAGGTCCCCGCCTCCAGCAAGGCTCCGCTCTCCCAAAGCCTGCCCCCTCAGGAGAGGAGCACGCTGACTCCCAGATTACCATCCCCACACCTCAAAGCTGCAGACAGTAGCTTTTGGTTGGCACAGCCGTAATGAGCTGAGCAGAAAAGACCCCAAAACCAGGACAGGCTGGAAGACTGAATTAATTCTGATTAAATCCGTGAAATGCACTCAGCTCTGCCTTTGCTCGGGATGGACTAGGGGCAGCTGCTGTGCCCGACTGTTTTTCTGGGACAGTGAACTGGAAAAGGCGTCGCTGCACGGGCTGCGCCGCAGCTCGCTTCCCCGTCCTCGCCTGGAACAGCAACGTCCTCTCGGCCCCTTCCCCCACCACAGCCGTATGTGGTTTGGCTTTCTATTACTTCCTTTGGTACTTCATTAAAGTCATTAATCACCTTCTGCACAAAGACATTTCTCCTGAACTCCCTGCAGGCCAGGCCTCTTTCTCAGCCGTGACTCTGCTGGCTGCTTCGGCCCTTTGCAGACACGGTGCTGGTGGCCCAGACCTGCCCGTGTTTCTCCGCTGATCTGGGTCCCTGCTAGACACCGATCGGGTGGTCACCCCCGCCAAATGCGCTCTGACAAGAGCCTCCTTTCCAGCTAACCTTCACCCTGCCGTGGTCTACATCTCAGCATTTGTTGTCTGCCTTTGCCCTGGCCAAATGGTCCCATCTTGGGAACAACACACGGCCACCCGCTCACGTGCATCACGCAATAAGCCGTACGTACATGGCACGTGCTTATCATGCAGTAGGCACGCCGCGCAAGGCTGACTGAGAGGAAAGCACAGGAGCACGTTGGGACTGTCGCCGCAGCAACAAGAGGGCTGCAGGCTGTGTTAAACGCACTGGCAGTTTGCAATAACCACCCCATGCAGGGGATTCCCTACCGTCAGCACCGAGGTTCGGCTCTGTGGCAGTTGCAGCAAGGAAGAGGGAGGCCAGGAGCGAGCTGAGCTACGGGGCTGGCCAGATGGGAGACACCAACGGGCTCCAGCTCCTGTTCGGTCAGAAGGAAGGCCTTCAAAAAGCAAAACCTCCCTAGGCTTAGGTAAGGGCGGAAAAGAGAGACAAGGGAAAACTCCAGCTATGGCACGTTCATGGCCTCTTTAGAGCTGCTGCCTGTCCCCTTCCCTCCGCCAGGTCTCCTGACCCAGTGTTTCTCCATGCTCCGTCCCTGTGTGTGCTCTCCATTGGACTTCGCTCACCTGTGTTCTCCCCACAAGCTCCCACGCCTGCTGGTAACATTTTCTGCTGCTCACCTGCCAGAATAGCAACATCATCCTCCTCCTCACGGATGGCGTGGGATGGGGTGTGGGTGCTGTGTGGAAGGAAAGCTAACAAGGCTCGGGGCACTCAGGGGGTATCAGCGGGCCAGCGGGAGAAAAACCACATCTGAATCAGTGTAGTCACTGATGTCTTTTACCTGTTGAAGCTTACTGCTAGGTAAAGATCAAAGCAAAATGTTTGGGAGGGTGGGGAGGTGAGAAATAGCCCTCCCTTTCATGTGAGAGATCCTTCCACGCTGCATCCAGATTACCTACAGTGACTTCTGTATCTTTCCTCCGACCCTCCAGCCTTCAACCTTTCATCTCCCTCCCACTTCACCTCCATTAGCATAGTTACAGAACCTCGTTTATTAAATTGAAGCCAAGCCTCCTATAGCTTATAGAGAGGTGCAGGTACATATGCTATATCCACACGGGAATCCTGCCATCAGTTGTATGTTACATCTCAATCTTAGACATCAGTCGTTTCTTTTTGCACTCTTCCAGTCTGTCTAAAACAAATAACATCACAGAATGAAAAGACCCTCTTGAAGAAGCCACAATACGGCAATTTGTAGCTGTTACTTGCCTCTTCATTGCCTCTCTGCTACTTGCTCAAGGGATCAATCAGTCCTGCGAAGCATAAGCACATCTCCTCCTGAACTGCAACCCTGGATGAGGGCTGGCAAGGGTGTGGTTTGCAGAGAATAGGGAAAATAACATATACATTAATAAAAAGAATAATATCGCTGGGGGGTTTTGTTCTTTTGTGTTGTGGTGTGATTTATTTTTTTTTTAAGAATGCCCCAGAGGGAACAAGTGGGTCTCGTTGCTAAAGGGCAGCGTGAGAAAATCAACTAGAGACTTGTTACCGTGTAAGCTAATGAGCGGCCAGTTCAGCAGGTGAGCAGAGAACAGTTTCTGCCAGATAGCATGCTGTTATTATTCTAATAATTCGGTATTATTTTGACATGTTTTTTTGCTGGGATGATGGTGGATTGCTAATGGCTTGGGGTTTGGCCCCTTTTCCGCATTTTGCCTAATACCTGACTTCCTCAGGAGTCCTTGTAACCTCCCAAAGGACATCCCATCCTCTACCAGGCGGCACTTTTCACAGGGAACAGGTTACCCTGTTTCAGTTCTACACAACTAAAGGCAAAGTAGTAAAAACCCAACTCTCTATAAAAGAATGTGGTTGAAATAAATGCATCTTTGTCTTCAGACTTGTGTTAATACCGCACCCCGGAGAATTTGGATCTGCAGAATATTAAAGTCTCCCTGACTTATTGCCTCTTTAAGGAGCATGTTGATTTTGTGTTTGCTCTGAGCTCCACATGTGACTGAAGCTAACCGGGACAGTTTCCATTTCCACTGGCAGAGAGCTGTTGCCTTTGGGGCCCTAACCCTATTACGAGAAATGTAAACGTATATATCTAAAATTCCCACTAGAGTTTTGGAAAGGAACAGCACGCTTCCCCACGCTGCCTTCTTTGCAGCCACAAGAAGATTTCCGCTCTCACCTTGCTAATATGACAAAAAATAAAGCCTGTGTGTTTCTGGCTTAGTAGGATCCCTATTCACATGAAAAAGCTTTATTTTTAGAGAAGAAAGGATAAGCTAGGAGTGAAAACTGTGACCGTCACACAATGGACAGGTCTGGCCTCTGCTGCTCACTGTTTCTCAAATCCCTTCTCTGCCTGCTGCAGAGCCCAAATTTTACTTCTGCACTCTTTTTTTTTTTTTTGCTAGTCACCAATGAGTATTTGGGATCCTTTCCAGATGAGCAGATAGATTTACAGGTGTGAAATTCCCCTTATTCCTCTGATTTTTCCTAATTACGTCACATCAGTTTTCTCCCCAGGCACCACTCCCACAGCCCAGGATCAAAAAGTAAATACATAAAAATAGTCTTGCAAAGAATAAGTGCCCCCATGCCCTGTGGAGAGAAACGGATACACACAAGACTGGGGGAAACCTGTTTCTGGCGCCTGACAAGCCCTGCCAGCCTCTCGGAGGGACTGCCTTTGCCGAATGACAGTGGAGCCCCATCAATGTCCCTGCTGATGATATTGGCCCACGTTCACCCAAGGCTCTCCGTGCCCAGATCCATGAAGGCAGACAGACAGCCCGCCCTGTGCTGGCAATCATAGCTGAGGAAATGGCTCAGCGCTCATCTTTTATATGCTTTTCCTTCTTGGGGAAAGCACATGGGATGAGCTCCCACCTTCTTCAGCAGCGGTTACAACTGCTGAGCACCCACTGCCCACGCCAGACACCCTGCAGAGAGACCTTGGACGCAGGAGGCTGGTGTCACCCCCAGGACCCGCTCCCTCCTGTTTGGCAGGATTTCATCCATCAGCACCCTCCTGAGGGCTGGACCTGGCTCAGTAAGGTGCTGGCATCTCACTAAACAAGCATGCAATTACTAGAAAGCTACAGCCCATCCCTGCCAGAAACTGAGCATCCTTAACCTCAATTTGATCTAACGCGAATTGATGGTCTGTGATTCATCTGCCTGCACCACATCTTTTCCTATTACAAAATCTAAGGAGATGTATTTCCTTGTAGTACCTATGTTGTATTAATCAGACTGCATCTGATCATTAAATCCATGTTTCTGTCGTCCTAAGTCACATTAAATAGTTATAGCTAGCATCCTGAGCTCTGCGGGGAAAAGAAAAATCCCAAAGCATTTATGTGAGATTTCTGACACTGTGAAAATAAAAACAAGTCTACCAACACCACAACAATTACATACTATTACAGGGCTGGGCTTATTTAGATTGTGGAAGTTTAATTAAAAAAATTGCATTTTAATTGATTGCTGCTGGAATAATTACAGTAACACCTTTCCAAGAAATGGCGACCATCATATGTTTGTCAACAAAGAAGCTTCCTTCAAATTCAACATGCAGTAATTGTTTAATTAAGCCAAATTTAGATCCTCGTTTGAGAACATTCAAATGCTTGCCTATTCCTTCCTGTCTCTGAGAGGTAATTTAAGAGATAAAAAGCAATCTCCAGAAATACTCTCTCTATATATGTAAGCATCCAAGAAGAAGAAAAAGAAATACCTCATTTTATAGCTGATCTGGATCTAAGCTTGCTGCTATTGATAAGAACATAAGCACAGAGTGAGTGATCGCTACAAATCCCTCTCTAATTGGTGCTGGGAGGCCTTCATAAAATATGAACTGGCTCCAAACTACGTGTTAATTTTCTGATATGCAGAACAGATTCAACTGTTGATATTCCAGCAGCACCCACAGCCCATACTCAGTACGAGGACCCCACAGTACCTGTAGGCGTACGTAAATGGAAGGAGAGGGACAAATAATTCATTGGTTTTCAGCCTCTTTACAAGTTTTCTAGCAGCTGAAAAATCCTGCTGCTGTCCTGTGCAGACCTCTGTGTTTCAAGTGTGCAGCTCCTGAACGTCCCTTTTCGGTAGCCCAACATCTAAGCTCGCACAAAAGCTGATGGCTGCACCAGCAAAGCTACAGGGTTCTGTCCTGAACGGAGGTTTTTAAGTTGCTGGTCATCCCTGCAAAGTGCCCCGAGTTTTGCAGGGACAGATTCACCAAGCTGGTGACTCAGCTTCTGCAAGCACCGCGCGACAGGGCACGTCCCCCAGGTCACTGCCAGGGAAATCTGTCACTAAGCCGTGGTCTTCCCTGGGCAGCGAGAGCAACCGCTGCCGTCTGCCTGACACTGCTGGGGCTCACCTGGGGACACCGGCCAGCGGCTGGAAGCAGGAGTCTCTGCACCACAAATTAAATAAAGCCAAGGCGCTTGGGCTGAAGCAACTCGTATCCCCCCAGGAGCTGCGCACAGGATGGGGATGTGCATTACGTTTGCACGAACGGAGGCTGAGGCGAAGAATAAGAGAATACTATTCCCAGCACTGGTTGACTCAAGTAAGCAGCCTCTCATCCCTTTGCTGCCAACAGGACATGGTGCTCCTGTCCACCCCGGACCTCCCAGGGATAGGAATTTGCATCTCTCCCCTAAGTTTCAGCCCTCCTGCTCCCTGACACAGGAGCATCCCTCTTCCCGCACCTCTCCGCTCTGACCTGCAGCATCCCCTACCACGTTAGCTCTGCCCTGAGCGCAGTCACGGCAAAACCCAGCAAGGCAGAGTTTGCTAACGACTGTGTGGAGGCTGTAAAGCTCTTTTCCAAAGATGGCTGAAGACAGAACCTGTGGATATGTCTTTAAAGCTGATCAGAAGGGCTTTGCTCTGCTACGTCACTAGGAAAACCTTTCAGCTACACTACACCATCATTTTACCCTTTATAGTCACCTGGCACTGCCGTATCTTTCTGCTGAAGGAAGGACTCTAAATTCACCTTCCCCCTTGGCCTTCGAAGAAATGGCACAAAAATATAAAGTCCCCTAACCTTTAGTTAAAAGCCGTCAAAGCAGCAGGTGTGTATGTTCATACCGGTAAGCCATACCACGCACCCAGCTGCAAACACAGAGCCTGTTCGTTACCATCTATTCTGTGGGACGGAACGAATTCAGGGAGGTATTTCAGTTATTCAAATGTGCCCGTGTTTCAGTGATGCAACAACATCAGCATCAACCACGCACGTGAAATGTGAGGTTACCGCACATTGCATCTACTACCTATTTTTGCTTTCTTAATGATTATGGTTTGCTTACAATTGCAATCTACTGACGTGTAATGCACAGGGACCACAGGACCCGTAGATCGGCGCTGCCCCACACAGAGGTATTCACGATCACCGTGTAATGATAAAAAGTCCACAAATGGAAGCATCAGAAATGCGAAAGTTATTTCACAGCGACAGCCCAGCAACAACAGCAGCCTCCTGATATTTTACAGATTTATCGCTTTCATGGATATTATTGTTACCAATTTACGATCACCACTGGCACATCATTAACATCTCCCTATCACTGTCACCTGTGCATAAACGCGTGCGTCTCATGCTGTAAATTCACCCGCTGTCACACCAAAGCTTGCTCATCCTAACTGGTAAGCAGATATATGTCAGGCACAGGTAGACGGTGCCACAGTTGATGCCAAGATACATTTTGCATAGGATCTCCTTGGACGGGGTGCTGTCATTTTGCTGCAGTTCATCCTGCCACTTCAGCATCGCCCCGCGAGCTGCCCAACCAGGCTTTTTGCTTCTGCCGTCACTGCTGAGTCTTAATATACATTCTGTATTTTGAATGATGCTGCTTCAGGCGCTTGCCATGAGGACTACATCTAGCACATGAGGCCGGATCCTAGCACGAGGCACCACTTGCCACGGGGCTGGGACCCACTAGTCTTCCTCAGGTACCCTGAGATGGGCAGCCCCAGGTTCACCACGTCAGAGAAACAGGTAATGCCAATGACGAGGAAACGCTGTGTTCTCTATCTCCATGGGAACAAAAACTGGTACTTTTAACTGGTAGCATGGCCAGTCTTTTCCCAGAAGATAAGGACCACTGCGTGGGCAGGGTTTTTATTCTCTGTAAATAAGCAGATCTTTCTGCTGATATCTAGCCTTGGCAACCAGGGAGGGAATTTGCTGGAAGATGAGGAAGGAGACAATTGCTGGCAAAAGTTTCACTCCAGCCCTAGAGTACTAAAACCAGGTCTTCCAACAGGCTGGGTTTTTTTGGGTTGGGGTTTTTTTTGTCCCCCTAGCATACGCGGAATAACACCTTCTCTTGTGCTTACAAAACAAATGCTGCCTCCCATAGGCTGGAAGAACTTCGGAAGTTTTTAATTATAAGAAAAGAAAAATGAGGACAAGTGAAGTTGGACTGTGCGGAGTGCTCTGCTGGTCTGATCTAGGACAATGTGCCCTACATAGAGCTCAAATATAACATCCTTTGGGAGGCTGTCTTGCTTCCATTCAGCTTTTGTGAGACCACCCCCGCCCCGTGGTACTAATGACTGGTTTCTGGAGCATAACTAGTATCGTGGTCTTGCTATCAACGTTAATGCTGTAAACAAAATCATTAGTGGCAGGCGCAGAGAGGGAGGGAAAACTACGCGCAGATGGAGAATTTATTCTAGTGATATTCTTGCAGTTTCTGCTTTCTTCCTGCAATCAGCACTGAAATAGCTCATCCCCAGCCACAGTCAGCAACTCTACCCCAGGTGGGTGACGGCTTCCCTTGATAGATACAAGGTCGGTCTTTTTTGTTCTATTTGTCTAGTTTTCCTGCCAAGGAAGTGCCATTGGACTGAGCTGAGATAGTTGCTTTTCCTTGATGGAAACCTTGTAGTTGGCAAATAGAGGGATATTAAAGAGAATAGAAAATCTTTAGATGTGTCATTAGACACTCCAATGGAAGTGTGGCCAAATTATTGTTTCTCTCTCCAGTGTCATAATAGCCAGGAAATTCCTGCAATCATGTATTTGCAAACTCTCCAACAAAAAAAAATCACAATTTTTTTTTTTCCTTCAAAGAGCCTTATTAATTCTCCTCCTGTATGTTCCTGGTTCTTTTTGCAGAAAAGCTTTTTTCCCTTCTGTGTATTTCTTAGCAGAGAGAACAGTTTGTGTCCACCTCTACCCCACTCTCCACATGACTAAACTGCAGAGAGGATGTTTTGGTGAATCAAAAGGATACTACGGCTGTGAGCCAACAACAATCCAACAGGCTCTACAGAGGGAAGGGTTCCTCCAGTCCCTCCTGACAGACCTCGTACACACAGACACAAGCTCAGAGAGTGAAAGCAGTGTCTGACACCAGGTCGAACCGAGAAACCCTGTGTGTGTCGCATCCCGGCGGTGTGAGCCCCTCATGCACAGCACCGCGCCGTGCCGCTCGCTCCAAGGGAAGCAAATGCTGCAACAGCCCCTACTGCAAACGCAGGGCTGTGTTATGGTTTTTGTTTTCCTCTGGTTCCCTCCTGGTCTTATGTGTTGCTGCTAATATCAGCATTACCTGGCAAGCCATTTTTTTCTTTTTCCAACTATATCATATAACAAGAACAGCACAGCTAATGTGCTGTGCTTTAGCAGGGTACAAATACACCCTGCGATCGACTCCATGGTGCGAATTCAGTCTGTAATACTTGGGTTTAGAGCCAATGATTTTGCTGGTTCTTGAAACTAGAACTCTTTTACCTCTCTGTCGTTATTAGGCACACCCGTCATGGTGGATCTGGACTCCACTTGCACCAAGCTGCTGGTTTCTGCTAGGTCTTTCTTAAATTACAAGGACAGATGGCTAAACTGGGGCTGGGGAAGAAGTTATTCACACTAAACAGAGACTTCTGTGCACCCCGTGGGTGGTAAAGGGGTGTCTTTGTTGTACATCACGGCTGTAGGAAATACGGGAATGAAACCTCAACATAACGAGCTGGGCAGAGGTTAGAGAAACAAGAAAAAATGAATTGTTGGGGGTTTTATACCACTTTGGAAGCAATGAAAGAGAAAATGCAATAGATGCTGAATAACTGCAGCGCTACCTTACCCCTATGTCATAGCACAACCCAAAATGATTTAGAAATCCTTTGCTTGCGTGTTCAGGGTTGTCTTGCACGGCCCTTAAAGGAGTTGCACATTTGGAGCAGGATGTCTCATATTTTAGACACAAAAACCCACCAGTCAGGCATAAAGAAACCAAAGTAAGAGAGAGAGCAGCAGATGCCGCTACTTACAGGTGTATGTCATTTCAAAGCTGTCGCTAATGTTCACAATGTCGATCTGGGGAAGGAGTTTAGGGGGTTCCGTGAGCTGAGACAACGCAAACCTAAAAGCCGCATGTTCCTGGGACTGTTGATTAGGAAATAACCCCCCTGGGGAGAAAAAAGAAACAACAAGAAGAAAGGTCTTAAGCACACCCGTATTAGCAACCTCTTCAGTCCAAAATATTCCTGCGAGCAGAAGCTCCAGCTCCCCAGCCCAGGGAGTGCCTCTACACTCCGAAACCCTCCAGCACACAAGACCTGAGGGGGGGTTCGAGCCCGTTGCGGACGGGCTGGGAGCAGAAAACCTTTCCAGCCTGTGCATTATGTAATGCCAGGACCACATACAGGAGCGCTGATGCATCCCTGGGCCCGGCAGACTGCGGGGTTGGGGTGAACCACGGGGTTTGGCTCAACCTCCTCCCCCCCCATAACTTTAAGGAAGAGAAATGGAAGCGCTGCCAGCGTTACCTTTATGAAGGAGGAAGCAGAGTCTTTCTTCCTCCTCCTCTCACCTGTAATTAGGCTTTTAAACTCTGCTGACTAAGAGGAGGGGGGTTCTCCAGAAGGGGTGCAGGGGTTCCCCCACGCTATGGGACTCCGGGGTACGGGGCAGAGTGGCTGAGCCTGGGCTGACCAGGCACAACGCTGGGTGGATGGGGACAGGGCTGCGAGAGCCAGAGCGACATGGGACCCATGGCCAAACACCTGCTGCTACTGGAAGTTTGCCGCATGGAAAAACCTTAAATTTAACAGGTGACAATGGCCAAACTCAAAGAAGGCAGGAAATCAAAAACTTGACCCTCAAAGGGATCGATCTGAGCAGAAGTATGGACAAGCCCAGAACCACAGGATGATACAAATATGATAGGAACTGGGACCAGACTGGACCCGGGCTCAGAGGCTTTCTCTCCCCACAGACCTGGAAAGAAGTGCTGCAATAACCCGGCCCTAGAAAAAGTTTCCTGCTGCTCCCCCAGCAGGACACTTGGCTTGCGGCAGACCCCTTCACAGCCTCCAGAAAGATGCTATTAAATTCACAGTCTTGTAATCCATACGCATTTAAAGGGAGCACTGTTATTGGCATTTTACAAGTAGGGAAACAAAGCACTTAGCAACAAGGTAGAATAAAAATAAAGAAGCAGAAAGTGTCAATGCCCACCCTCCAGGGCAGACGGTTTGGGGAAGAAACAAATGTGCAGAGACCCGCTATCAACGGCGCTTTGCACATCTTTAGCATAGTGGGCATCTCCCTGTTGCGTGGAAAGGGCTATTTGTGCATGA
>VZSZ01000675.1:373186-449862 GCA_013398815.1 Ibidorhyncha struthersii
CCCCGGCTATTCCCCCCGGGGGTCCTGGCTGGGGTCTCTAAGGGTAATTCCTACCTACCCCTAAATTCCTGGCTTTCCCCCTCAACTTCTCTTGGCAGGAGCTAGAAGGAACCTGCAAATCAGTAGGTGGCAAACTCCTCTAGAAAAAGGGCTTAAACTCCTCTGCCTCTGATCCATCGCTTCCCACCCTGGGCTCTCACCCCCCAGGTCCAGGAGGTGAACAGGTCAGTCTCTACAGCCCGGCTCAGTAGGATAACAAAAAAGGGACGTATCCTGCAAACAAACGTGCCTTGGAAGGAAGGATTTCAGAGCAACAGACGAGAGATCCCAATGGATGAAAAATGG
This sequence comes from Ibidorhyncha struthersii, assembly GCA_013398815.1. Classification (NCBI taxonomy): domain Eukaryota; kingdom Metazoa; phylum Chordata; class Aves; order Charadriiformes; family Charadriidae; genus Ibidorhyncha; species Ibidorhyncha struthersii. The sequence goes on from VZSZ01000675.1 coordinate 373,532, forward strand.
AAACCCCCGCCATCACATTTCTGGTTGATATTTCCTGCCCACCATTAACCTTTGGGGCTTTTCACCCCTGCACTTGATGTGGAGGAATCTGTGCTCACCAGCACCAGCAAATAGTGCAGGCTTCTGAAATTAGGCAGCTATTTTAGCCTGGATCGTTATAGGAGCTGTTTTGTGGCAGATCTTGTGGGGTTGGAGCTTATTTGACCATAAGCAGCTTTGCTCAAAAACAAAGGGGGGGGGTCAATAAAAGTAACAATGATAAAAACCAGCTCCTAGGCACAGCTTGGAATTTAGAAATACTTGAGGAAGAACTGGTGAGAACACAGAGCCATAGCTATCTCAGAAAGGAGAGAAAATTCACCCATTCCCCTCTGAAACACGTGAAGTGCCAAACCAAACTTGGGGCCTCTTGTGCCTGAACCTGAATACCCACATCCGAGCACAGAGATTCTGTCCTTGCTGTTTGCAGCCTGAATACACACAAGGGGTAAATAGTGGAGAGGAAATAGAAAGAAAAAAAAAAAGGATGTTTGTGGCAGAGTGAGAAATAGGACTCGGATGCCTCATGTCCTGGTTTGGTGTAGGGTACCTTGCCCTGGTCCCCACTCCCCATCTCCAAAAGCACATAGTTAAATTGGAAGAGCATCAAAGAATGGTGGCCAATGTTCAAAGGTCAGGAATTGCTCCCACGTAAGGAACAGTTGGACAGATGAGGACTCTGCAGAGTGGGACAATGAAAATGGGACGTGACCAAAGGATACAAAATCTGCAGTAGCACAGAGACATTGCCTGTTGGCCACAGGACCCAGGCGTGACATAACTTTATGGTGCAGGGAGAACACCACTCTTTCTATCCTCAAGCCTTTTATGAACAGAATAGTCTTGGAAACAGAGATAGTAACATCTTTTTGTTGGCAGGTCCTCTACCTCCCTCTGAAAGAGGTTTACTACATTTTTTTTTCCCCATACAGCCCTTCCTGCCAGCTGCAATAGAATCCTTGGGTAGAGCAGCATCATACGCAGTCACTCACTATCTCCACAGCCAAACATGACAATGACGGGTAAATCATCTCTCGTGTGGCTAAGGGCACAGGCTCTGGGTAAATGAGAACAGACCATGACTCTTGTATAGGCCTTCATTTCATCTCTGCAAATAAGAGTTTGGGATCTTTAACCTCTTCCTAGACAGTTTTATGGATTTCACTGTGACTTCTGGGATAACAAAATGCTTAAACACCCACATAAATGCCAGAGTAGGTCTAGGGTCTGCAGCACTGTATTCTAATACCTTGCATCAGAGAGGAGTTGCACTGATGCCTGTAACCTTGTGGCCTCTTACAAGGACAGTAGGTACAGTTACGCTGCAAAAACAGAGCCCAGAAGACTTGCAGCTTCCTTATGGAAAACATCTTTCTAGGATGGACTCCTTTTTTCCCCCAAGCCACCCTTGACCAGGGCAATGACTCTTGGTGACAGAGACTGCAGGTTCAGTAGAGCAGTTGTTTGGGCACTCAGGAGTCAGTTGCAGGCGGCCAAAAGATGCTCTTAGCCTGTCTCACTGCCTGGGTTACCGGCATCCCCGAGTCATATTAGAGCACAACAAATTTACATCTGCTGCTTATAGGTACCACCTTCATCAGACTTCTATTTCGCTCCTTGTATAATTTAAGCAATACTGATTTGAGGCTAAAATAACCTGCTGATAGGTTTTATGGGCTCTTGCTTTCCATCCAGAATTTAATAGAAACAGCTGCATTTATAATCTGAAGAAAGGCACTGAAGGATAACCAGCGCAACAGAAAGATGCTAGCACATTTTGAAAACTCCCAAACAGCCTATCTGATAATAATAATAGTAGCCATAACAATAAAATATTATAATAGCTCACAGAAAGCTTGCACAGTCACATTAATTAATAATGCTGCTTTTGTCTATAAACCTCTCAAAGTGCAGGTGGCTTAACAAGGAGAACCTCACCACAGTGTAACAAGATAAGTAGTAATAAGATCATTATTTTAAGAAGGTATTCATTTCCCTTTTCCCTATAGATCACATCATTTTATTCAGAGTTTGTTAGCACAAGGATGTTAGGAATTAACTCTAGCTGCTCTGAAGATTCTTTAAATCAGCTTCTATGGCTAAACACCAAACCAAGTGTCGGGAAATGGATGAAATTCTTCGATGTCACAAGAGTGGTCACAACAGGAAGACAGATCAATCCACCAGTCTACTGAGAGAAGAGCCCGACTGAATTATTTAGATTCCTAAAAACAATTGAAGAAGCTTATTCCTCCTTTCAGTTTTCAGAAAACAAAGGAAATCATTCAGTACAGCATACAAGTATATCGCACCATGCCATTCTAATCAGGAGCGGCTAAACAGGAGTGGAGTTTTGAAGACCTATATTTTGTCTCAAAGGGTTCTTAAGATATAGGTGGGACAGGCAGGCATCTGGTGGTTAACTGAAAACATCCAACAAGGTCTTGTGGGATTAATCCATGCAACTGAGTGTAAAGAATTAGGTAAATACATGTCTGGGAAAAAAAAGGCCGTCCAATTTAAGGTAAGAAACGCTATAAACGAATTTAAAAGAGTGTAGCTGGTTCACTTAAGATCTTTGCCAGACATGAGAACAAGAAAATGAATACATCAGAGCTATTGTTCCCGCTGTGCTCTGCCTGGAGCTGACCTTGCTGTGCTGGGCGAGAACCTTTGTTCTCACCCATTTCTGCTCCAAGGTTTTGCACACCAGAGCATTTTGCCTCTGAGGAGGCTGTCTGCCACCTTCCTCTTTGCTCTGCTTCGCATGACATGAAGTTGTCCGCACGAGCAGAATGGTCTGCCTTCACTGTCAGGGCTTTTGTTTCCAGGATAGGAAATAAGTGGTTGTTGCAACAGATATATTTCTGTACCAGAAGCCTTGGAAAAACAAAGGACTCATTCACATGCAGAAGCCTCCAGCCTTGAAAAATGAGGAAATCAACAGAACTCGGCATTCGTCCGACCTCCCAACAGAATTATTTCCCCCAGTGCCCACTGTGTTTTACATGATGCTCCTGAATGTCTTTAAAGAGGCTATTAAATACTACTATTTCTGAAATCCCTTTTACTTTCTAGCTGGACAATCTCTACAGGAGGTTTTTGATAAAGAACAAAATGTAATTATAGTGATTAATTTAAATAAACTCCAAACAACAGACTCTCGTATGAGTTTTGCAGAGCCTTGGCATAAATGAATGTTAATGGAGTCACATGAGTGTATCTCCCAGCCTTGTTACCTCGTTTTTGTTCTTTTGGATAATGCACCTCTCAAGGAATGTTCGCAGCACAGGTGCTGAGAGGACGGACCCCAGAAATTGAAAATGAGGAAACTTTGGAAGCCTTCAAAAAGGAAAAAGGGTGAGACAACTCCCTCCATTCACAGCACCGCCGTGCCGGGAAGCGTGTGTGCCGATAGCCCTCGGCACACCTACACCCAGCAAACATATGCGCAGTCACTGGTGCCACCCACACGAAAATGACACTGATAGACACGGTTAGGAAAGCGTACGTGTGCTGTACGTGCGTGCGCACACACACACACACTCGTGGGATCATCCAGGCAGGAGCGGGCGGCACAGCTCAGGGGTGGTCGCTGGCAGGCAGAGCTGCTGCAGAGGGGCAGGAGCGGCTCTGCAGCCCATTGCACTCCCATCGTGTTTTCTGTAGCAGGTTTTAGCCTGCACAGGGATTCTGGACCTGCAGCCAGGCCCTTCAGTTGTCCTTACTCAGAAAATTCCTACTGAGGTAGAAACAGGGGATCTTCAGGTTCTTTACGGTCATTTCCACGTGTGCCTACAAAGTTTATTTTATATCAGACACTTTCATCAATCTTTTAAACCTGGAAGGTATTATTTACACCACTGAAAAACAGCATCTACAAACTTCAGTCACCACATCATTTTTGGTAGAATCTTCTTTACAAAAATAGCCTCAGCCACATTTGGTGTCAGGTGGCAAAAATCTCCCCACATCGAGTCAGGCCTGAGGTGTCTATGGCCCTTCACTCCTTTACATGGCAGCTGGAATTGTCAAATTAAAAGCTTTGATATCCCAGAAGCAACTCAGAGAAGTTAAAGGAAACAATGAACTTCACACCTTTCCAGTGTGTGCCAAAATGTGAAGATGTGGGACTGGGGCAACACCTGAGATGAAAGTAGCTCCAAGCAGGTTCTGACTAATGCCAAACATCTGGGGACTGATGTTTTAAGGTCACCGGATGTTCTTTCTTAATTTACTGACTGATGATAGGGGAAGCCCGATGTGAACTGAAACTGGGGAACATCATTTTTTTTCCACAAAATGTACAAGAATGTGCTTCTGTTGTCATCCCATTTGGCTTATTACCATATTTATAAGAAATGACTTCTTGCTCACTGTGGGATAATTAAGTAAGTAAATGGACTGGAAGACAAACCTGTCAATCAGAGCGGCACTGAAAACATTGCACACCCTTCAGCTGGAAATTCATGAGCAGCAGCTGGCAAATGGATGCCCCACTTTGGCTCAGAGCGCCCACGGTGTACGATCAGTGTGGCGAGGACTGTGGGCTCCCACGAGCTGGGCTTTGCTGCTGCCCAGCACGCCTGGATGGGAGCCTTCAGCACGAATGGGCCAGGGGCTTTCCCGGAGTCAAGCAAGGACATAACCTGTGCACTCAGTGCAAGATGAATACAAGCATCAAATGCTACAAATGCAGATCTGCAACTTTTTTTTCCACAGTTTTTTGTCCCACCATCCAACTGGCCAGTTGATGATGGGTTTTGCTTACGTCCAATGCTCAACATACTCAACTAGGGACAGTCCAGATAGACAAGGATGCAAACAGCCCTGTGTTGGGTAGACATCTACATGAGCGCTCATGGAAACACTACAAATCTCTCCGTGAAGAATCCCTTTCTGCGATGACCTCTTTACTGACTCCCCTGAGAGAAGACTTTGCTATCCGCAACCCCAAACCGGCTCTCTTCCTTATACAGGGAAGGCTGCTAGTGCTCTTTTTTTTTTTTCCTGGTGAATGGTTGATTTATAACTACTTATAGAAACACTCTGTGCCCTAGTCTCAGTTTACGTTCTTTGCTGAGTCATAAACATAAATCAGAGTTGTGGGTGGATCCCTGTTTGTTATTAAAGCACCTTATGCTTCTCTAAGCCTCGCCAGAGGAAGCAGAAATTACTGGTAATACATTAAAGTTACAGTAGGTCTACAGTTGTTTGAGAATATAATAGCCCCCCAGATTATTGCCACAGATTGTGCTGTCGTGTTATTTTCTCGTTGAATGGAAAAACAAATAAATTATAAGTATTAAAAGAATTGTTGAAAATATATGGTAAGAGGATTATTTACTGTGAAAAGCCAGACACAGGGGACGCAACCTAAATCAGAAATTCTGGTTATCAATAGTTCAGTCAAATGTTCATATATGCAACAAAGTTTTCTTTCGCTCGAAGTTCCCAAAACATTGTGAATGCTCCGGATGAAGCCAAATAATGATTGAGGTGATTATGCAGTTTAATATTGATATATGAATCAACCCTCATTTTTAATCCCTGGCATCAAACCCAAGACGTGCAGAAAACAAACGTGAAATGAGGAAGATAAAAGGATGCTGATTTAGGAAGAAAAAAACCAAAAAGCAGCCGCAGCAATTGCCGCAATTCAAACAGCCTTGCAAAGATCCCATCATTACCATCTGGCTCAGCGTTTCCCAGGCTGCTTTGCTAACATGCGAGATAAACAAACATGTGGGCTGTGCTTTAGGGTGGCTGATCTTGGCCTTTCTAATAGTCAAAGGAATCAAAGCTTTGAACTGGAGTAACCGAGTCAAGAAAAGAAGTATCAATTTCCAGTCCTTGCATCACATCCTACTGTAGCAGACTGCCTGCCACCAGCTGGGAAGCGGGAAGTCTACGCACAAAAGAGCAAACCCCCAAAATCACCAGAATTATCAGTGTCTTTCTATCACTAGTTTCTGCAATCAATACAGATACTCACGTCACTTCTCCTCATTCCTTAATTGCTACCCATGCTTTATCTCAGAGAGAAATAGGAATTGCTATGTCGGATTGAATCACACAATCACGCAAAATCCCACCCTGTCTGACTGTCTGGGTCTCGCTCTGTGTATCGTGCATTAGCAGTCTGTAGGTATTAAATGGGTTGGATTTCACAAGGGCTAATAACTGACTGGAGATAGACACCTGTGAAAAGTCTACAGGGAGAGATTTTCTTTATTTCCACGTGTGGACCCTGCACAAATAACCTGAACTCCCTCAAAATACTGGCAGCAGAAAAAGTCATTGCGATACGAAATACCATTAGGTAATTTTACATGAAAAGTTGTTTTCTTTTAATTCTTAATGGATGTGAAAGCAAAATGCTTTTGGTTTCAGTTTAGAAGAGGAATAAACTGAGATTTGCAGAACTTCTGAATAGATAGGAAATCTGAAGCCCATCCATTCTTGGAGAACACACAAAGAAGAAGCAAAAAGCCTTCAGGATCATTAGAGCTGAAGAGAGGAGAATGAAAAGACTGGCATCACTTAGCTAAAAGAAGAGATGAGCTGGGAATGGGGGCTTCCAGGTAGTCAAAGTACTGCCTGGCCTAGAGGCACTCCATCAGGTGTGGTTTTGATCCTCTTCTGTAGCTCCAGAAACATTTTTTAAGTTCCACAAAGTAATTTTCTACAAACGCGTGGCAGAGGTCCATAGCAGTGGGATGTCCCAGCTTTTTGCTACTCTCTTGGAGCATCTAAGCCCTCCCTAGCTCTGTAGTGTGGCCAGTCACGACGACGTGCCAGAGGACATTGCTGCCAGCTCTGCAGATGTGTAATTGGAGGGGGAAGGGGACACATTTGGCAGCAGCAGCTGCTCTGCCCTGTGCAAAGGGCTGGGGAACTGCATTTTACAAACACTCAATAGCAAGGTCTTCAGCTGACCTATTACTGGTAGGTTGCTCTATTTGGGCAAAGAGCTGTAAAGCTTAGTAGGTAGATGAGGATCTGTAGGTTATCTATAATTTCTCCTCTTCATCCTTTAGACACCACAGAAATGACAGAGAGCTAAGGGTATAATCTGAAACAAATGTCGTCTTGAAAGAATCATCCTGTTTTCCAGGCTGGAAGGGAGAGATAAGAAAGATGATACAGGCCTGTTACACTGTGTGTTTCTGGAAGTGTCCCATGTTTAGAGACTTTCTGTACATCAGAAGATGAGTGCTGTATTACAAACAAAAAAAAGCTAGACTTCCTTTGTACTCCCAACAACAGACCCAGACAGGAAGAACAGCACACAAACACCACGTCACCCGGCACACCACAAAGTTTGCAACCTGGTTTAACGACGCCTGCAATTAGAGTGAGTGGGAATCAGATGAGAGCAGATCATTAGCGAACTCCATCCAGTCCTACAGACAAAGCACAAAGCTGTGCAGCTTCAGTCACACAAAAAAAAAGAGCGAGTGAGTTTTTTTCAGGAATATAAAGATGCAGTAATTGCTTTAGAAATGATATACATCTAAGTATTCCTGCTTCACATACACTCCGGGACTACTGGGCAGCTTCATGGAGTCATGTTACCGAAGGAACCTCCTATTAAGCTCCAGAAGCAGCACCATTCAACCTACAGCATCATGCCACCTTGCCCACAGAAAGCTTCGATCATCCAGCTACCAGTGGTCAGCGATATAAGAAAAAGAGCGTTTATCCCATCTGAGACACTGGCAGAGGAAGCAATTCGCCTAAACTCACAGAACCTGCAGGAAGGCTGGAACTGAGATCCACAGGGCAGCTCTCTGTGCTGCAGGAACTAGGGGAAAGTCCCCAAGCATGAAAGCCTTTGTGTACTTGTCACAGCCCTTGCCTCCCCTGCCCACGTCTCGTAGGAAAGCCCCCAAGAGCTGTTGCCATCTGTAGCAGCATGATGGCAAGTGGTACACTGCGTAAAACAACACAGGGAACCACAGACATTTGGAAGCAATTCAGGTGAACATGGTGCTGCTTTGTAAAATGAATAATATGCCACCGATTGATTTGTGAGCCTCGCTGCTAGCAAAGCACTCGTTTGTTCTGGACACTGTGCAACCAGCCCCAGTGATGAAAAAGCAGGTTTCCATCTGCTCGGAGCTTGCTTGCATGCTACAATTCCAGGACTGAGAGTGAAGAGAGAGACAACGTGGAATGCAAAGACCTGGTGACCTAATTCATTAACTACAGGCTGCTTTCGGCTATTTGGCTATGCTTTGCTATGTACATCTTATGGGCTCTTTTCTACATACATCCTTCTTTTCCTCATTCCTGCCAAGAAACAGAAGACATTTAGACTTCCTATCCAGTGTGATGATATCATATTTATTTATAAATGTTCATCCTTGAAAGAAAAGGAAGGAGAAGATGATAGCTATGCATTTCAATTCCTTGTCCCTGGCTTACACTACAGCCTAATGTGTTTAACTGGCCCCTGCTTCCGAGTCCTCGGGATGGTGAGCCACAGGTGCTGGGAGAGCTATCCCTCTCCGGCTGCATCCGCAAAGCCGTCCTGCCACCCCCAGCTTTTGCAATGAAGCGTTTTCCCCCAAGAGTTGTGATTATGAAATGTCACCGTGGAAACAGTTGGAATATAATATGTGCCTGCTCGCTCTCCCCCCACCCTTCCTCCCCTCCCACCAGCCTCCTCACTTTCTGAAGCTATGTTTGCTGTACAAGAAAAACCCTTCTTGCTCCCCTCCTCCCCCTAAACCTGCAAAGGGGAGTGTCTGTGCCTCACAGTTACCGTGACAAAAACAGATTCCTCAAAAAATAACCCTATTCATTAACAGCTCCTTAGTACCTTGTAGCAATGCTAAACCTACCAAACTCAACCGGGTGTTACTGCAGTTACCAGGACTTCCCGCCTTCCTCTGCCAAATAATACCACTTCTGTAAAATGGTATTATAAAGAGGCTTTGAGCCAGTAGGAACCTGGTCTGCTGCTGCTATAACTGTCACCACAAGAAAGTCTCTACAGCAAAGCATAATTCCTCATCGTGCATCTCTGCTGTCCTCTTAGCTCTGCTGTCCTGTTCCCATTAGTGTTATAACGAGAGCACAAGGCGGACGCATATCTTCGTTTTCTTTCTTGTGTCCCACCACCTAGAGGCAGGTTTTTAGATGATGAGTTCTTTGTGCTCTGCCTACGTTAATAAAGCACGATTTTCCCCTAATCATGATTTCTTCCACGCTTCCCATCAGCATCACAAAAGGTCAGAGCTGTCCACCTGGGAGTGGAAAGGTCAGTTCACTTTGGATCTGACACGTGGTATCTCGTAGCTCCTGGAATATAATCAGCTCACTTCATATTTATTTTGTGTGACTGCAGCACTACAAAAGAGCGGGGGCTGTTCCAGAGAAATCTTCAGTGTCTTGTAAGGAATGTGCAAGCAAACCCAAGGGAAAATTTGAGCTCAAGAGAGCGATACTGAATAGACCTCTCTCTCTGGCAGAGAATGCTGGTTCAATTCTCTAAATCACATAGGGGATTTAGATGCCCACTGGTATTTGTTAGTTTTAATTAAGGCGAATTACACATAAAAATCCCCCAGGCAGTTTTTAAAATGTCAGGCAAACAGGGCTTTGAGGGCTGCACAGATGAACCCATTTGGTGGGACTCTTTCCCATGCACTAGTCGTTAGAAGTGGTCCAAAGATACTCTCCAAAGTCACATGTGTGACAAGAAAACACAGGGAATCAATGAATTCTCTGATTCTGGAGGAGCTCTGAGCTTCCACAGTGAGGTTCACACACACGTTGTTCCCCAGACATCTTTGCATGGGTTGTGAGGTGGTACTGCCAGCGGTAGGGAATGGGAGACAACAGTGATTTCTGCCCTAGGAGAGATGGAAAGCCCAGGCAGGAGCTCTCCTCGTTGCTGGTTTGGCTAGGCCTGAAGGAAGGCAAGGGGACATGCCTTGATGACTCTACCAGTTGGAGTATACGACCTTGTTACCTCCAGCAAGGCCCTTAAGGTAACTGTAAAAGATGCCTGTTGGAAGTGGGAGTCCCAAGAGATCTCCAAGGCTGATGCTTTGCAGTACAATGCTCATCTTCTACTTTTTCCCCTGTAGCAACTTATTTGCGAGCAGCATGGAAAAGGGGATGCAGCCTGTGATCACAGAGAAGGTGCTTCCTGGTCCTCATGCAAGCCACAGCCCTCCAAGGAAGGGGCTTGCAGCGGCTGTTGTCCTCATTACTGTCTCATCAGCAGCCCCGTGCACAGAGCAGTATAAGCTAGTCTGATAGCACTTTGCAATAATAAGATCAGCTCAAGAAAAAAAAAAAAAAGGTCTTTTGGGTGGCATATACCAGTATTTGCACTCTAAACGCATTTCTTCAGCTGCTTTACTCCTCTAATAACAATCCAGGAGCAGGGATAGGAAATCCCCGAGACAGGCTAATGGACACCCCTCCTACCCTGGTCTCCAAATAAGCAATTCAAATTGGCAGCGTCTCTCATCAGAATTGTTAATTCTCCACCATGCGACAGCCTCCTGTAACTCCCAGGCTCACCAGGTGGAGCAGAATCACAAAGACTTTCAATTTAAATACCGCTTCTATTTCTGACATGCTTTCAATTATTTGCACAGGCAACCTATCACTCGCATCCCTCGCCCTCTTCACTGATCACAACCCTTTGCAGCAAAACACCTTTCACCCAGGGAGGTGTACAAAGACAGCTCTTGGAGATGAGCGGTTGGCCCGAGACCAAGCTGTGCTGCAAAGCCACGGTAGCAGCAGTGATGGCAACGGGGCCCCGACGTCCATGGCCACGTGCCAACCTGCTGCCACCGCAAGGGCCCCCCCAGCACACGGGCATGAAGAAAACCACTCATGTCCTTCCTCCATTTGGCTCTTCTCGGTCTAGGGCTGCAGCTGTGATGAGAAGAGCCAGAGTGCAAAGATCTCACTGGCAGCAAACTGCTCGTCCTTTCACCTGCTGCTGCAGGCAGAGTCACCAAAAGGTTATCAAGAAAGGCAAAGCCATTTTCATTGCCCCACAAAGCATTTTTCATGTGTCCAGTGCCCCTTTTGGAGCGGAATTCAGGACATCTGCTATTTTAACCATGATCAGATTTGGGTTTTTCATCTAAGTGACTGTGACAAATCGTGGTCCCCAATTATTAGACTCAATTCTCCTCCAACATCAAAGCCGCGTGGGTGACGAGGGAATCAGACCCATTCATACCTGGGCACCCGGTAATTACTAGGCTCTCAGACAACCTGTAACCTCAGGCAAGGTGAGTTAGGAGTGGGAGGCCGAACTATCGCACTGCTGCCGTCTGTTGATCTTACAGTCATACTTAAGCCTGTCCGTCAAAACAGGACACCCCACTTGTTCTCATCTACTTCCACCCACGGTTTTCCTACTTCATGTGGCGAGTCAAGATGTGGTACTTGTGTATTAGCGTGTGCTCACTGACTAACCTCACTGCTTCAAACTTTAACAACTTCCAGAAAATACTGGTTTGTTCATTCACTTGTTTTTTCCCCCTGTTCACGTATGCTATTTTTCCCCCCCCCAGATTATCACGAACACAAAGCATGTCTGCAGACCATACAGCATCCTGGGTTTGGTACAGACATCTGCATTCAAACAACCTGACAGTCTACACAGAGTACAAGGAGATAAAACGTTTCGGACAGCTCTTTGTACAAGGCCATGTATCATCTTAGTGTGAAAAAGCACAAATCTGCTTGTTTCCAACCTACAGCGCTGTCTTTTGCTCACAAGGGTCCTTATTCCACACCAAAGTGGTTTTAAAACTAACAAAAAGTTTAATATCCTACAAGTCTCCATTTCTACTGTGTGTGTGGGGAAAGTGCTGCAAGACCTAAGACACGACATTTTTATGTAGTTGGTAAAAGAATAAAGATGTCTTTGACAGAAAATTGCAACCTTTCATTGAAAAATCCTCTCAGAAAATTGGCATTTTCTGCCTGTCTGCATCTGATAGAAAATAATTTTCTTCCTAGCGCTTCCTTTGTATAGGTTTGGAAATCTGAAAACCCTCTGGCTACAAAGCTGAAAAAAAAGATGTGGGGCTGGGGACAGGGGGGTGTTCAGCTAAAAATATTTCATTTGCCATTTTTCAGTGAAAAGTCAGCAGCTTCTACAGTTCGTCTACCACTTGTTCTTGCAGGCAGACATGAGATTCTCCACGAGATGCACAGACAGACCTGACATTAGGGAGATCAGCACCAGCGTTTTCTCCTTCATGCAGCTTTGCTTTGTACAATGTTTTGGATTACGGTTTAAAATGAAGTCTATGCTGAAAAAAAGTCCTCAGTCCTGGAAACCACAGGAACAAGGCCTTTAATCAAACCACCAGGTGAAAAAGTATCTTACACAGAAATATTCAAGACGAGATATACTTGGGGAGTGAGTAGACATTTCACGAGCATTACCTAGCAGGCATTTCTAAGAGTGGTAGTAGTGTGAGCACATCCCTCCTACTGGGACTGAAATCCATGTCGAGGAATCCCTGCTCCAGGTTTGGCTGTTCCCAGCCTGGGGTGGGCTGGGTGGTCGGGCTGATCCCCACCATCTCCAGCCTCTAACTGCACCCACGGGCAGCCGATCCGCCACACACCGAGCACGGCAGCCTTCCTGGGGTGCAAAAAGCAGCATCCAAGTAGGCCTGTAACCATGACAACACTCAGGATCAAAAATACACACATTTCAACTCCTTGTAGTAAAAAGGAAATGTCAATAAAGGATGGAAGCCACTTTCTGCACATTTCCATGTTCCTCATAAGAAAGTCCTTGGGAATATCCCAGCTCTTCAGTATGTGAAAACAAAGGAGGCAGAGTCCACATCCAGTACTGACTGCTTCAGGGTCAGTTACTCTCTATTCTTTTTTCTAGTTTAAATAAAGTATCTGAATTTCTTTAGCTCCTTTGCATTTTAATATTCATCTTAATGCCTCAGATCGGTTGTTTTTTCCTCTTTCTTTTTTCTTTCTCTGCAAGACCCCCACACACACCGTCTTCCTCTTAAAGTGAAACACTGTGCATGAGGAATGACAGTCATTTTCCTGAGCATACAATGACTGTGATTTGAATGTCAGCCCTACAAGCATGATTCAATGCAGGATTCACTTTTTACATTCCCCAGCTGCAAAAGATGTTGTACAGTTCCATCAGTTTGCCATGCTGATGCTAATAAACCCCCCCAAGTCGCTATGGCAACGAGGCTAATTAGAAATAGGCTAATGTTGGGGATGATCCTTTCAAATTTCACTAGTCTAGGCTGAAACAAGGTGGTTAAATGGTTAAAGGACTCAGAACTACTCGCTTTAAGAGAAAATGTGAGAGAGAAGGGTCAGCTGCTGCTTCTTGTGAAATAGGACCCGAGTGTTTCACCCTTTATACCAAGCGTGCTTGTGTTGACTGTGGCTGATTTGGAGAACCACGCAAGTGTACCTGAAGAGCGCTGCCTTGACAGAGAGGTCTCCGGGCCGGGAGGAGATTCCAGCTCAGTGATCTGAGCACAGCCGTAGCACAGCCAACAGCTCCGGGATGCCCAGCGTCCACCTGAATTTGAAAGGTCTACAAATCAGTCTGGAATAAAACCATCCCTCTTCTCCTGCTACCGCTCCTTATAACAGGGAAGAAAAGGATCCTTACTGAGCAACTCCACAGTAAGAAGGCAAAAAGCACAGGGCTTCACTAAAACCTCTGTCAGCTGGGGAGGGCTCAGTGAGGGGCGTTCAAAACGCTTTGTTAGAGGGGCTTGTCAAGTGCTGCTGGTCTGTCTTTAACAACAGCAGGAGCATCACGCCTCACTCAAGGGGATGGCAGAGTTATTAGGGCTCTCCTCATCACTGCTGGTTCTGCATTAGTCAGGATCAGGAAAGCAGACAAGGGTGAAATGGGTAGAGAACAGAGAGCTAATCACTGTAAGGATGCCTTTAATGAACTTGTCCAGAAAAAGACTGATGCAGAGTGATGGGGAAAGATTGGGAAAAAATGTTTGATCGGCCAATATTTTTTGCAGGTCTCTGCAGGTCTCAGCCTTCTGCTGGGCTTTGCCGGGAGTATCACAGTGACTCCAGCTTCGTGCGGGACCCTGGCGTGCCCACGGGCAGGACCTTGCGCTCGAGTTACAAGTCACAAAACAGTGAGAGCCTTTATCTGCATTGCATAAGGATGCTGCAAGAATAAATTCAGCACTAGTGCTGGCTGAAGTTAAATAGAGAGATTTTGCACCTATTACTCCTATTCTTGTCAGGTTTTTAGATAACATTCAAATTGTAGCACTGCCAGTTCTGCACTCTTTTGAACAACTACAGAATGTGTTGAGGTCTGATTTCCTTTTAAAGCATATTTTAAAGAAGAAAATCAGTGAAATTACAGCTTATATTTCCTATAAAGGTGCTGAAACTTCAGGTAAGGAAAAGAAACTGCATAGTTTTTAAGGGTTGCTTTTGAAAGGCAGAGATTGCAGTTTTATAACATCAAAACCTTTTTGATCAGAAACAGGCTATTATTACTATAAATGCCAGTAGAATTTCAGAGGAGTTGTAGCAAATGCATCAAAATATACATTTAAGTCCCATTCCACCTCCCGGCAGGGTCAATGCCGGTTTTGCACCTGTTGGGAGAAGCAGCAAGCCATTTTGCTCCATGTTACCGGGAAGCGCATATGTACATACTTCGCACAGAGGTGTTATGTCTGAATTGGTTCTTCTACATTGTGTTCAATAAATGCATCTTTTTCTGACCAAAGAAACTGGCAGGGCTCCAGCACGTTAAAACTGGAGTGAAGAGAGTTGGCTATTCTGTAGACAAGGCAGAAATGAGCAAGCAAATTTCCAAACAAAAATTACAAGTAAATTTTTGCAGGGCAGCCACTGAATTTGGCTCAGACTTGAGAGGCCAAGTTGAGCACAGACGGTCAAGCGAACACGTCTGAAGTTGCCACCAGGCCTCAGCCAGGTCTTGATAATAGACTTAACCCATAGCAATGCGAAATAAAATGGATTAGCTTACACCACTGCTGAAGAAGGGCCAGAAGCGAGCAGATAGTAATTTCCTACGGCTGAGCTGAAGGCACTGTAGCTTCTTGAAAGGCAGTGACCCCAGTGCTTGACAGCACAAGCATCCCCTGAGAGAGTTAGTCTTACTTTCCGTTCTTCTACTGGCCTCTGTAGCCCTCAATCAGGTCACTTTTCTCCCTTCCTTTCCCACCCTTTTTTTCATCTTAGAATGGCATAGCAGTAGTAGCCGTCTCCTACGAAGCGCTCTACAAACCCTAGCAACCTGGGGCCTCTAGGTGCTACTGTAATACAAATAATAAATAAAGGACCTGAGCTTTTTGGTGACACAGAAGCTTGAAACAGTGAGTTGAACCTATTTTCCCCCTGTTACAGAGAGGGGTTGCTTGCAGTATGGCGCTCTCTCCTCCTTGCTAGAGCATCTTCTCCAGCACTGCTTCCCAATACGCTCCTCGGCAGTGAGAAGCCACGCAGGCAAGACCTCTCCCACCCATCAACTGTGCAGCAAGATGTGTGCTGCTGCAGCTGTCAAACATCAAGAGAAATGATTAAAAATCCAACGCCCCGAGCCATGCCTGTTACTGAATATCCTCTAGGGCTTATTGTTCTAGTCAGCCGGCAGTGAATGAATCTTTCGAATGTTAGATTCTCGTTGAGATTTGACAGGTTCTGTAGAAACGGCGAAGCCTTCAAGCTGCAGCTCAGGTTTGACTAGAACCATTGGCCCCTTCCGTCTTTTAAACGCTTGTTGAAGATGTGTAGGTCATTGGGGAGTGTTTTTTGTGCTGGACCTTTGAATTGCTGGATGTTGCCATGACGTACCCCTAAGACAGGCTGCTGAGCATAGGTGAAACCTGAACCTAGGAGCAGAGCAGCAAACCGGCGCTTTGACTCCTGAATAGGAAATCCCCGAGCACGAGCACTACCCTTAACTAGTGGTTCCTCCTCCACCTCTCCCTTTTGCACCCAGGCAGGAGGAGAGGCTTTTGTACCATTTTAGGCAGACCACTAAGGTGGCTAAATCAGGAGATCGAATCCTTTTTCACTACCCTGAAAAAGCAAAAAGCAAATCAAAGCTGTGGTCCAGGCTGCCGTAGCTGCAGCGTGATGCACAGAATCAAAGAATGCAAATACTCCTTTCTCCATAGAAGAGTAAATTACACACAGACCTAATTCCCCTGAGTATTTCTAAAGGCAGCACAGGCAGGGCTCCGGCTGCAGGCAGCAGCCCTGCCTCCCCATCTGCGTCTCCTGGGAACAGGAGGGGCACAAAGCATTTTCCTCCCTGTGCTCCTGCAGCGGCCGAGGGTGGGTGATGAACGCAGAGCGGCACGAACATGTAGCAACCTCAGGTGGCCTCCTGCCCTGCTCGGACAAACACAGGCCACAGAGGGGAGGGTCTGTTGCTATCCAGGGCTATTCTGAGTTAGGGGGCACTTTCCTGGTAATGGAAGATCCTCACTTTGCGCAGAACGGAATTCGAAGCAAGACTAATTTAAAGGATAAAGAATTATTTGATTATTACCAGTCTGAGCCTCTTTTCAGGCTCAGGGGAAACTCCAGCATATCTGCAGTTGCCTATGACTCAACGGTTAAGAAAAAAAAAATGATCAGAACAATCACAGTTTTAAATGTGATTTAAAATAGCCCTTCATTTTCTGCTCCTCTCAACAGGCCATTTCGTTTCCTTCCTAGCAGGTATAGTTTGCATGTGAAATTGAAAGGAGAATTGCTTAAAAAAAAAAAAAAAAAAGTTGTCATCCCTAAGCAGCAGCTCTCTGCCCACTCGGGAACAGCGTGCTCCTGCCAGGCTGTGCTCTGTCAGGGCCTCTTTTCAGCTAATATGCCACCTGATGAACGCGGGAGATTAATGTACCCTGCCCAGAGACAGAGAGTGAACACAGGAAACCTCATTTAGAAAACGCAGTGTCTGCTTGTTCCCCCATCGTCTCCTTTCTCCTTTTGATGGGCTGCGTTCTCCGAAGAAGCTCACGCATCATGGCACAAAGGGCTGATAGTGGGGACAAGCAGCAGAACCTAAAGAATTGGAGGATCTGACCTATCGTTTCTAAAGGAAACATGAAGGAAGCATCCCCAAGGTCATGACTTCAATTCCCGCTGCCTCCAGGACACAGCCTTTCTTATTCTGGGCCAGGCGGGCAGCTCCTGGGGGCAGGCTCTGCCTCCCGCACTGCATGCGGAGCCTTTGCACGGCACCTCGCACCCTTAGGTGCGGTGTCCTGCAGAGCTAACCGTCCCTCCATCAGACAGGGCAGCAGAACCACAGGCATCAGCAAGGTACATATTTTCACCTAGCGACTCCCGCACTAAAACACAATGCTTTTTCTTAGGCAATAGAATTAACCTTTAGAAAGGCATCCAGTATTTACCAAGAGATTACTAGTAATACAAACTTATTTGTTATATGTCTGTGCTTTCACCAGGCATATGGATATTAATATTCAGCCACATGAGCTCCAGGAACAAACTGGCTCTGAAGACAAAAATTAAATGACAGCCCCTTCCACCTCAGCCCAATTGTGTGGGACATGGAAACACTGGTGTCTTTTAGGTACACAAAGGCTTGTTTTCAGTAAGCCAGAGCACAAACGACTGAAAAAGACTTTGACACACTGCTTTCCTAATGCTTTTGGTCGGGCGTAT
Organism: Ibidorhyncha struthersii; assembly: GCA_013398815.1. Classification (NCBI taxonomy): domain Eukaryota; kingdom Metazoa; phylum Chordata; class Aves; order Charadriiformes; family Charadriidae; genus Ibidorhyncha; species Ibidorhyncha struthersii. The sequence goes on from VZSZ01000675.1 coordinate 391,265, forward strand.
TTTAAAGAGTTGTGATTCAGGGCTCCAGGCTTTTTTCTCTCTCTGCCACTGGAGTAATACCACTGGAAGGAACAATTATAATCTCTCATGAGTCTGTCGCTATTAGAGATTAAAAAGGTTGATTTTGAAATCTATGGATTTCCTAAGGGAATCGAGAAGAGAGCCTGTGCTGGAGTCTCAGGTTGTTGCTGCTTGGAGTCTGTGCCAGGTTTACTCACTGTTTCTTGCACTGTCCAGTATACGAGACGTGGGAACAGCGTGCCATCTCGCAGCCTTGCCATTCCTACTGAGCTGCACTTGGTCCTGCCCTTTCCTGCAAGCGTTCTTTTCCCAAAACCAACATCATCAGGTGCTTTCATAGAAGCTAAATTACCACCCTCCAAATTTCCTCGTCTGCCATCAGACATCGTGTCAATTGTGGCACTAGGACAAATCTCACAAACTTAGCTCATGTGGAATAAAAACTTCTTGACCTGCCATCTGATTCTCTCCCTTCTACTGTTATGTTTGCCTATGGGAAATCCACTGTGAGACTTAGAAGTGTATTAAGACAAGCTATAACTACTGGGTATAATGTGGGCTTTGACAATTAGATCCGTTACTTTCGTATTTTTATGGTGTATGATGCCATAACTTAGCCTGAGATAATAATTTTTTATAATCTCCTATTAAACAAACAAAGACAGCTAACACAGGCTTCTTCTACCCTGAAATTCCCTCGTTGACTAAGAATATGTACCATCATCCAGAATTTATTTTGCACTCCATGCAACAGAATGAAGCATAATGGGTCCATTTGGTATAATACTGCATTAGTTAACGATCATTTGTGCTGACTTGTTACCCATTAGATTCCAAGCAAAACTTGCACTGGGTACAAATCTCAGCCTGAAACATCAATTCCCAGCCCAGTCTTTCTCCCTCGTCATGCTATGGAGGGGCAATGCTGAAATTAGATGGTCCAGAGGTTTCTGGGAAGAAGGTTCCTGTCATGTTCCCGAAGTGCATCTCTTACCCTGTACAGGAAATATCCTTCCTTCACAGAGGAGGGGACATGGTACCCTCTAAAGTCTTCTAGCCTGGGAGTAGCTGCTACAACTTTGCTACTACTCTGGCCCATGTGATTGGAAAGTAGCACCCAGAATGTTTTCAGGACTTGAAATGAAAACAGATATTTTGTTGTTGTTGTTGTTGTTCCTGCTCCCAATATTACGTAAACTCTTTTCACCCCTCCTCATACAGCTCCATCTCTAATGATAACGAACACAAGCAACGTTTCAGGACCACGAACGCTCCCGCTGAGACCAAGCACATTCGTGATACTAGTGTAAATCTATAGAAGTAAAACAAGCGGAGTAGTCTTAATCCATGCGCCTTGCAAGCAGAAGACCCTGGAAAATGATAAAATTCAGATTTTGCAAATAGGAAGTATGAAGTGATGGAAGGTGGGCTTCTAAGACTACGCCAATTTTAAGAGTTTAATGCTAAGAAAAGATGTTTAAAAAAAAACTCTTCCAAAAGACTTATGAATGCTTGAAAACGTAGTTTACAGTGCCTTTTAATATGTCCATTTCTCATAAGTTTTGAGCTATGAAGGAATAAAAGGTGAAGGCAAGCCATCAGCTAAAAATACCCAGAGCCTTTTTTATACTATTTTTATGTTACCTACTGTTACATAAATAATTATTTGTGATTTAAGAATGAAAAGCAGTTACACTGTCATCAAGGAAGGGCTGCATTAGACATCATCTTCACGCTGAGGTCTCAAAGACCTAGCTAATAAAAAAAAAAATGAAAAAGGACAAAGAAAGGAAGAGAAAAGCTTTCAAGCCAGATGTTTGCTTTGAAATCTCATGGAGATCTTCAAATTATCCCACTTTTCATTCAAGAAATTGTAGAGGATTAGAATGCACTTTGCTGAAGCTGGAAATCTTACAAGAACTTGCGTGGTACTGACAAGCCTTTGCAGGAGGGAAGCGCTCTCATCTTTTGTGTTTTAGCATTAAGGAGTTTGGACACTTTCCACCATTTCTTGCACACTCAGCATTGGGTACCACCGTATGTTGCCCACAGCAGTCACCGCCATCCAGTCCTACACTGAGAACTGTAGCTCCTGGTCTCCATCTGGCAACCAAGTCTGCCGTGTAGATTAATCGCACGTAAGGACACCAACCAGTTGAAGAGTTGCATTGATTGAATCTTACTAATTTTACTGTGAGTCTTCAGTGAGAAAATTACTTTTCCCTATGACCCGGTGATATAAGTCAATGAGACCCCCAAAGACATTATCAGTTTACCCCTTGTTTGTCAGAAGGAAAGGAATTTTTTTATTATACTTTTAAAGTATCAGCTTAATTTTGTTTATTTTTAAAGCCACGGTTCTGTATAGCTTACTGCTGGAAAGTATGTAGGTTTGAATTTCTAAGTTAGTGACAGGAACACTGCATGTGCCACAACCATTTTGAAATGATGCTTCATGAAATTTCTTTCGGATTTCATAAGGTAGCTATTGTTGGTTAAATAGTAATTGATTTTAAAAGCATATTAAATGAAGAGTAACAGCATTGTAATTTATGAAAAAATGTTACACAGTTGTTATGTCACAGCTATTTTTCAATTATTACTTTTAAGATGCAATACCTGAAGTTTAAATTCAATATGAGTACAGAACTGCTGATTTCAAAGCTCTGTCATTTAAACTGTGGAAAAGCTGCTATTATAGGCATGAATCCTCTGCACTAGATGTTGCAGAATTTTGTTGTGTTTTTTTTTTGTTGTTGTTGGTTGTTTTTTTAAACAACCACAGGTGAGGGAATAGGTTGCTGTAGGGTTTGACTATGAATTCCAGATCCTTTCTCCCATGCCAAACAAAGCACACTGCAGTGGGAAGACTGCTGACTGCAGATGCTCATGTCAGGTCCTGGATAGAAAGCATCAACAATCCTGTCCCTCTCATTGCTACTCCGACACCCTGTGAAAGAAGTCCCTACAATTCACTTTGGCTTTCTCAACAGCCAGAGGTGCAGGAGACCTGAATGCATAGAGAAAGACAAACCTCTTCCATGACAATATTTGGCTACAAAGGAGCAAAGAGGGAAAATAGGGCTGGTTCTGCTGAAAAGCAGCAGCAAAAAGCCAGCTGTGTCCCGTTGGGTAGGGCAAAGGTCACAACTGACACTGTGAGACTGAGAGCTGTCACACAGGGGAAACCAAATAGTAGAAATTTCCCTGACATGGAAGTAAACAGAGAACAAAAATTGAAGAATCAAGGGTGTTGCGTGGAAAGTATGAGGTTTAAGGTAAAGATAACACAAGTGTGACCCAAAAGGTATCATTTTGAGAAAGAAGACGGGCTGAACATGGAGAAAAGGCCTTATAGTTGACTTAAGATGGAAGTAATGTCTCGGAGCAGTAGATGAGATACTTCTTGTGTCAGAAGAGTTATACAACTGCCTTATGAGATCACTGGCCCTGGAGCATGGGCATCTGAGAAATCTGTCAAGGGAAGGGGAAATATATTGCCTGTATATAAACAAAAGATGAAAACATGCATCGCAACCAACAGGCCTATTAGCGTAATCTCAGTAATATTCCAGGCTCTAAAAAAAACTTCAAAGGCAAGCGTACTTACAGTCACAGGCTTAATTGGAAAATAGGATGATACGCAACGTGGATTTACTGAGGATGTCTCACACCAACCTAACCTGATCAACTTCACCATTTCCCCAACACCAAGTTCTTTCAGATCAGGAAAGAAGAAAAAGGCTGGCGTACAGCTTCTTTGGGCTTCAAGTAGTTAAAATGAAGTCAGATGAATACCCACAGGGTTTAAAATCTTTCTTTTAATCCCTCCACAATGCAAAGCTGTCTACTGTACAGCAGAAACCTGTCAAATACTGATTTTCACTGCACATATATCTATTCCTGTAATAGATAACCATGAAAAATATGGGGGAGAGAGAAGGCACTCTGCTACTATGCAATATGTTTTGGATCCATGCACATGAAATGTATTCGTTTATCAGACTTTCTTCTTCAACAGGTCAATGCTTTCTTTATCAGGGATTTATTTGAAAAAGGCCTTTGATACATTTCTCTGGCTTTTGCAACTAGTAAACCAAACACCTTTACTTTTAATGAATAGCTCCTTCCACTGTCCTGCTTTTCTGGGAGTGTTTTTATATTGTTGTTGGGTTTACTGCTTTTCCTGGTGTTTTTCCTGGTTTGCCTTTACACGGTGATATATAGCACAGCTAGTCTGGACCTTCTGTCTACCCCTCAGGAGCCCTTTGCAAGCCTGGCTGAGAACAGTCCTTCTCCCACTGCAGGGGGGAAACGCAACCAGATGGGCATAACCTCATCAAGATCTTCAATCTTTCAGCAGTGGCTGTTTCTGATTCATCTCACATTTGTAAGAGGCCATTCCCCACACAAAACTGCATTTTGGCAAACAGGTAGTGGTAAAACTTGCACGAGAAATAGGTGGCAATCACAACAACTGTCTGATTTTAGCAGCAGATCAGTGTGACTATCGGGTTTCACAGACTTCACCACACTGCACCTTGCTTGTCCCCAGGGTCAACTCTGGGGCCAATTAGTTAATGAGCAAATGCAGCAACTGCTCATATCGTGGCCTGACACTTAGCAGAACAATGTTTCCATACAATAGAAGGCAAAAGTGCAGCAGCTTTTCCTAGCCAACATCTACCAGTGTTACTCCTTATGCACAGTGCGTATCAGAACAGCTGCATTTAGCATCGCGCAGAGGAATCTCATCTCAACATTGGTTTGGCTTTAGTTTAGTGACCAATTAGTACTGGGTGCTGCTGGCAGTTGTTTCTCAGGTAGTACCACACAGTGGGTGTTCATATGAAATCAGTGCCACCCACAGTGACCACAGCACCAGCAAACCCAAGACAGTCAAATTTGGTCTCTAACCCAAATGGGCCTTCATTCTTTGTGGCTACTGCGCTTCTCTGATCTCTTAATAAAACTCTACTTTCCCTTGTAAGCCGAGAACTGAAATCTAACCCTATCTAGACAAAGCTTCCCAGAGCTCCTAGAGGGAGATTAAATGCTGGATATCATCTGACTGAGTTTAGCCCAGAGCTATTTGCATGACCACATAGCAGTCATGGTGTAAATTCCTGGAGAGGAACTATAATGTTTAGCTCTAGATTTGGGCTATCAGAAGGACTGTGAACTGAAATCCTAGCTTATTGTCTAGTCTATTATTGCAGCGTTGATGAAGATACATTCATACTGTCTTTCATCTGAAATAGGCTAAGGCTTTCTGTGAAATAATGTGTGCATTAGAGAAACATGATTATTTAAGGTACAAGTAATGGTTAGCTAGTTCTTCATACAGCAACCATTTAATGATGCTGAGTAGCTTTACATGAGGCTGATGGACACAAGTTGCCACTTTACTTTAAAATACATAATGGATCTTCTCATTGAAGGGCTACATAACCCAACATCAAATTTTTAAAATGGGCTATAGAAGCCTGTCCAATTTTCTCAACAATCAAAGACAAAGGGCAGAAAATTAGAGGACAGAACAAGGGAAATGGAGTGGGAAAATGGTGGGAAAACACAATGCCAGCAAAGAAGTCAAGATCCCTATTGGCTCATTTGTTCCTGAGGCAGCTGCGGCACAGTGTGGACATGGGAGCCATAGAAACCTGGCAGAGCGCTGCATGCTTTTGTTTCCTTCCCAAGAAAACAGACTTGCCAGGAAACAAAAATCCCAACGAGATGTTCTCTAGACATCTGACCTTCGTGGCAAATTGAGCCCAAGCTCAAACCAAACCAAAAGACAATAGCCAGAGGGCAAGGCGTCCACAGGTTTTCAAGGCAGAAGGGGAGCACACAGGACCAGCTGTGGGCAACGCAAACACCAGGACAGTTTTGTTGTTGGCTCGCACGATGCCTGGTCCATCTTCTTTCTCCCAGTAACCAATTCTAAAACTTGGGGTATCTCCCACCATTCTTTTAATCTTCAGGGATGAAAAACTGGGGATTTTCAGAAGCAAGCATTAGGGGTTCACAGAAATGCAGCCTCACAAAACCTCAAGTGTGATCCAGGCAGACGTAATTTCCTTCTCATCTTTGGAACAAGGGAAAAGACAAACAGGGAGATAGGAGAGAAAACACTCACAGAAGAGAAAGTGGCAAACAAATCACTGCCTGAAAGAAACTTTCCTTTTTTTTTTTTTTTTTCCTAGATTTGAATTTAAAAAGAAAACATCATTTCAAATTTATTGTGATTTGGGGATTAATTACTTTCATAATTTACAGAAGAAATTAAATGGGAATGGACAGGTAATGAAATACCTGTTTTTTTCAACAATTACTTTACAAAACATCTCAGCTACAGTCACTCACAGTGGGCTCTTATAGACAAGAAAACCTTATGTGAAAGTAGGTGAAGCAAATTGCAGCAATAACGCAGGCCCAGGAGGAATTTCAGAAAGGAAAAAAAGGGGGAGGGGGCGGGAAGAAAAGTGACTCTTGAGAGCTTATGAAAGCAAAAAGCTCACCCTAAATCCATGCAAGAACCTGAACTGAAATTGCAGACATTATCCCATTTTGGTTAAATTTTGTTGAGTTCAGATCCTATTTGTCACTAGCCAAATGAATCATGTTTGATAGGGGCCCCACTAGGCTCAAAATGGACTCTCTCAGCTAGCAGCAAACACTGCCAGCTCCTCTGGCATTTTAAGAAATCTTTGTGTAAAACCCTGGTCTTTACAGCCTGTAAGGAGAATTGAAATTTCTGAGGTCAAGTTGCCACCCTGAGATATATGTTGTAATAAATAATCCAGCTAATACATTTAAAAAAAAAAAGAAAAATAGTCATTGCAGTTAGTTTCTACATTCTTTGTTACTTGAAAGAAATTACTACCAATTAGCTACCTAGATATCCATTGGCTAACCTCACTGAATCTCCTGTGGCCAGCTCAAGCACACTCAGAATGACGGCATTTCTTCTCTGATGACACAGTGATATTTTGCTCAGTTACTTTTCATTGGAGCTGCAGAGAAATGGCATATATTTGATGTTTTGTTCTCAGTTTATGGAGCTACATCATTGCTGGTGGATCTGATCCGATATCTCATTCAGGGCATAAAAAAAGGTCCCCAGCTCTTCGTATGGCTAAAATGGGTGAAAAGCTATATATCAGTCAATCATCAACAGTCATTCAGAGTTCAGAAAATTCTTTATGATTAGATTAAGGCAGGAAACAACCAGGGCTGTAAGTAACTCTAGAGGTTACTCTTTTACTCCAGTTCAGCCAAACCCCAGAGCAGAACAGCAGTAAATATAAAGTGATGAAGCACCACAGGCAGTTCAGCAGGTTTTGATGCAGCATGTTATGGCCAGTGGAGAAGGAGGTGACAATTACAGCAGCGCTGACTCCTGTCCTTAAAGATACGCAAGAAGAAAAAAAAATAAAAAATTCTTCTTCCATTTCCCACAGTGCTGCCTTTGCCTCTGAAAAAAGCTGGCATGCAATCAGCAAATGATGTGTACTTCTTCAGCTGCTTGTCATTTCTTAGGTGGCAAAATACTTTATTTTGGCTGAGAACAGGTCTGTACTGATGACTAAGCTAAAAAGTTCGGTGAAGATGGAGAACTTTTAGACTGAGAGAATACTCTTACTCAATGTGAATAAGAAGTGTTGGAAACCAATATTTTCAATTACTGAGAATGGCTGAAGGTCAAGGCACGTTTCCGAGAATCTCATTTAGATATACGGTTATCGGGAGATTTTTAGACATTTTTCTGATTTCATTTATTTTTCTTTTATACACCAGATGGAAGGAAGAGAAATACAGATATCTGCCTATAGCACAGCACATTTAGGTATACTAAAATAGACTAAGTAATCTTTCAGTTGTATTTCTGCAACTGTCCAGTCTCTAGCTAAGGTGGCCACTTTGCCTCACCTTCACCATACTACTACAGAGTAGCATTTTTGAGTTTGCTAGATCAAGCAGCTCAATACTCAAACTTAAATATTCATCTTCCTTGCTGGCACCGTTTTGCTCGATCATCCTGTCAGCAGTTTCTCCAAGGAATAACACAAGTCCAGTGGATTTAGATTCCAGTACACCTCTGGGTGGTCAGCTACAAAACAACTACATTCAGACAAACCTACGATTAGGGCTGACTCTGCTGACTAATATCTTAGCCCCACCTCCATCCAAATTGACCTCCATTTTGCCAATAATCTGTATTCCCTAGCCCTGGTCATTAGTGATTATCTGAATCCCATTTTTACTTTCCTGTCTTTCCCCTGCCCAAAGGTGCAGATATTCCCAGCTTGCAACACTGCCATCTCCGAGACTTTTTGGTTGCTTTGTTTATATTTCCATTTCTATCCTTGTCTGGTAGTATGTTTTTCTGCTGCACAAATTGCTTCTTAAAATTATGCACAAATAAACCTATTTCGGCCTACCCTGCCCCAGCACAGCCAGTAACACACAGCTTGTACGAATTAGCAGAGATTGGTGCAGACCTTGCTATGGCAACACTTCAGGTAGCTACGAAGGAACTCCTGTGAGTCCATGCTGGGTCTCAGATTGCCATTCAGGTCCCCTGGTGAACCTTTCAGTGACATTAAATGACAATTATACATTAAAGAGCCACATCCACCATGTTTATTAAGAGTTTTGAGAGAATCAGAGGCTGCTGATTGTTTAAGGAACATGTACTGCCTTGTACTTTCTGACTTGCTCAATGTCTTTAAATACAGCTGATATTTTCGTTTTCACCTAAATTTAAACATTCTCTGATCCATGAGCATGAGACTCTCTTAAAAGCAGCAATAGACAGAACATTTTGTCTTTTTTTCTGGGTTACACCATAAAAGCTAAAACAGCTTTTCCAAATATTTGTCTAATGCATAGAGATGCCAGATACATTGCAAGAAAGAGGCAATTAATGCTTAAAGCCAGTGAAAAGCATTAGATGCTCCTTAGACAGATCGCAGATCTGGTGGCCATATGACTTCTAGAAAAAGTTCATATCTTGACTATTACTAATAAATAACTGCCTGCATAGATGAAGCATAGGCTCAGTTAAAGCTTACTGTGATAGTAGGGCACTTTGCTACTTTCTGCGAAAATCAGAATAGAGCGCATCTGGTTTGAAGCAGAGCAGGCTGATGCTGGAAGTTTTGCACTGGTCCTCTTGAGCTTTACACTCATTTCTCCACTGGCTCAAGCAAACCCAGAGCTGATATTTCTCAGAGCACGCTGCAGGGCTTACAGTCATTTCAAAACTCTATGTGTACACTATATTCTTGGGTCAGGAATATCTTCATGGGGAGTTCTCAAATCTTGTTACACACCAGATGCTAAGATTATATAGTTGAAATGGCTGTACATTTTCATTTCACAAAATACCTGCAAGCTTAGCTGTCTGGATGTAGATACAAAACACCAAGCAGCAGTGTGAAGCAGAAGGATGTCCCTTTGCTAGCCCTTTTACTCTTCTCCCTTGGCCTGAAATCAGCTTGGTTGCTGTTCTGGGGTGGGCGTAGGAGAAATGCCATCCAAAGAAGCAGAGCCAAGTGTTTGGTTTGGATGCTCAGGCAGAACGCGTCTCATCTGAGCTGTGTTGCTCTAATTACTAGCTTTGTTCCCTCAACTTACATGCCTTTTGCAGCAAACAAATGACATGTCACTAATCATCCGGACAGTGACAAGAGAGACCTGATACAGCTGTGCTCAAATACTTGGTAGATGATGAATTCTCTCCTGAGGTTTGGTTGTTCATATTTCTCTTCTTTCAGTGAGGACAGGTGCAACTCCGATATTCCACAATGTGGACCCTTTGATTATGATGTCTCAGGCAAGTAGCAGATGTGCCCCCCATTAAGGCTAATTAAAACCAATTAAATCATTCCACTATAAGCTGTAGAAGAAGAGACTGGAGAAAAGAACTGAGGCTCTCTTGAAGAGCAAAAGATCTTGTGTATAAGACGACTGGGGAGAAGTGCGTGGAGTCTTTTTGCTACATGTTTGATATTAGCACTTAAGAGTATCACAGTGGTATCTGGGCAGCATTCTCCATTGCACCTACTTCCTACACTTCCTTGCATGCCTCATTATGCACCATTCCTCAATACCATCTGCTGGGTCCCCCACAGTATGCCTTGCCACCAGCTGCTAAGCAGAAGGTAGGACAGCCCAGTGAACGAGGACATTGGGTTTCAGCCTGACCTTAATAAATGACTGTGCCTCTTGAACCCCCGGTGAAGTGGAGGTGATGGCCCCTTCTCCCCAGACACCACTCGGCTCCACCACAATTCCTCTCACAGAGACCTCTCAGCGCTATTCATACAGTTGGAGTGGGAGAAGGCAAACACGCTCAGTGTACGTGCAAAACCACACAGAGATGGGAGAAAAGCTAGAACTTGAGTTCTGCTTCCATGGCACAATAAAGCAGCAGGTAGAAGGACCTCAGCTGAATGCAAACACACTTGTTCCTGGACTCTCAAACCAGTTTCTCTAGGTTGGAAAGGTGCTTTACATAGGCTCACTGGCGCTACTGAAGAATAGACTGTCAGGGTCTCGGAGTGCCCCAGCTAACATCGCAGTACCACTTCTAGGTGTTCAGAGCCAGCTTGGATTTCCCCCTGCAATTGCATTGAGCTAGGCAGATAGACTTTTTTTTTTTTCCATGATTTTGCTGGCAGAAAATACCTCATCTAGATTGCAGGGCCTACACTGTTTTTGTTCACATCCTTCCTGGCAAGAAACTCCTCCTTTAACATTCACATCAATGTTCCTGTATGAAGAAACTAGACACGCTTTCAGCCAGCTCTCTCTGCACCTACACCAAGAGCACTCTTGGAGCTTCCAAGCTCACTAGAGGATTTCCATCTTTGCTGGCCTTTGGGAGTAACCTGAAACACAACCTCTCCTACCGCCTCTTTGAACGGTCAGCAATCTGTAGAAACAAGAGTGGCAATTAGCACTTCTTTATGAGAACTTGCATTACGATTCTGGGGCTGCAGAGTAGAATTTGGCCATACAGCATGCTTTTCTGGTAGAAGGAAGAGCCTTGTCAGAGAAGCCACTTTTTTAAGCAGAGAGCAGTCCTATAACCCGCAGCTGCACTTGTCAGTGCTTTGCAACATATAGCTCAGGGCAAACAACCAGGAAAGTCTGGGTAATTTTCTTTTCAACCACTTGCTACGTGGTCAGTATTGCATTCTCCAGAGACTGGGTCACGAAACATTCATCATCAAGCCCAGAGCCTTCACAGCAGCACCATTCACTGCAGCAGTAAGCAAATTATGCGTCCCTGTCCATCCTGTGTTTTAATGGACTTGCTATCTGACTGCTTGAGATAAAAATCCCCTGGCCTAATTGGATAGGTGAGCGCAGCCGACATGAACATGCAGCCAAAGCCTTTTGCGTAGCCATGTTGTTCTGTGTGCAATAAAAAAAAATAAAACTAGAAATTGGCTTTATTCTATGAAGTTTTTAGTCCCTCACAGCTGGCAGTAAATTGTTAAAAAAGCACCAATGTTAACTGCAGAGTGCTGATAGGGGGACAGCAACCGGCAGCCTTTAGTTACGATGAGGAAGGACGCTTTGAGGCAGGGTAGTAATTTATTTCCACTCCTTTCTTGTCCTTTCAAACCTTCCATTTGGAAGGCAGCAAATCCTCCCTGGACAGGGCAGCTCCCAAGCTGAAGGAAACAGATGCTACTCTGCTTTAGGACACCTGCTTACCCCAGACACCCCCTATGGGACACTAAACTGGATAAGTACCTCCAGGGGTTATGCAGGACCTCAAGGGATTACTCATCCCCAAGAGTGCCTTCTTTCCTTTTACTAAGGGATAGTTGGCAAGTGTACCCACAGCATCCTTCGTAGTATGTAGTTCTGCTGCCCCTTGTCCTGTTTACCAGGCTTGGCATCAATCCTCCTGCCTTTGGGCAAAAAAAGCCAGAGTTTGAAGTCTTCCATGGCAAAAAACATCTCCAGAAGGTAATTAACCTCTGCAAATATCAGAATCACCTTCTGAAAGTGTTTATCGCTGTTGCCTATAAGTTCAGGGGCATAACTCCCAGTCTCTGGGGTTTCGGTTTAATGTCTAAATAAGATAGTAACAAACTCAAGCCTTTGGAATCACATGCCTTCTTAGGGCAAATTTTAAGTGGTGCAAAGTGCTACTCTCCTACATATTTGCTGAGTGGCCATATATATATGGATCCTCCAGGCACAAAGCATGTAGTCCCCAAAAGTCTGCACTTCTGTTTCCTTCAAATATTTTTTTCATGGGCTTCTATCCTTCCTCTGAGATTTGGAGTAAAATTCACTTTGCCTGTGTAATCAGGCAGGCAGGTTTCTGCAGAGGGAATGCATGGCTGCATTGCAGAATTGAAATCTGTTCACCTCATCTAGTCTGAGCACACTGCAGCTGTATCACCAGGTTGGATGAGCAGTTGCTGTTTTCCTGCTCTTCCCCCTTTGGTTTGAACCATGCTGCAAAGACCCTGGATTTACATGGTAAGAGTTTCTTCCCTGAGACTTACAGGGGAGCAGACTACGTTTTTGTAGAGGGCTGGATAAGCCTTCTTTTCACCTTTGGTGGCCCCTGTATCAACACATACTGAAAAGTTTTGAAGTGATAAACCCTGCAGAAAAAATCCAAACCCCACACAGCTGCTGGCTGTACGATCTGCAATTGCAGCCTGAGGGGCTGTGGGTTCCCCAGTCCTGTTCCAGTCCAACCCCTAGGCTCACTTCCATCCCAGCCTTGCCTCATAGTCGGAAAATAAGCAGAGCAATTAAATAAAATTAAGCACCTAGGAGATGTCCTACCGTGGTTGTTTTTTTTTTTTTCCACAGTATCATATGTAACGGACGCAGGTTTTGTCCTCAATTTTGCTGTCACAAAACAGGATATTTCCACCAGGTTCTTGTTTTCTTCACTAGTAGCCACCAATAAATTAGTATGGTCAGGGGTATGTGGCTGCCACATGTATAACCATAACGTACATGCACAGACACAGATTAGCACCTACCTTGAACAACAGATTTAATCCCTGCAGTAGTATTATCCCAGCAGACACCACCTAAATACTACAATGACCAAAGGCCTTTTCCTCTGTGTTCATCTTCTGTTTACAGGAGAAAATATACTTCATAATTTTACTGGTGGTTTTGATGGTAATAGGCACATTTGTCAGGACAGTAGTAGGAGGCTTTATGCCCTGCTTGACAATTCTATGGAAAAATAATCACCTTTGATTTCTGGTGTAAACTGCTGCCATCACACATTTAAATGAGGAAAATCAAATACAGCAATAATGTGGTAATGGTTGGTTGGTCTTGATGGGAAACAAGCTCCTCTGTCACTTCTGGTTCTATTCTGCTCCTTCCTGGGCTAACAGGACACACATCTAACACGCCCCAGTGCATTAGTGTTATACCCTTCTATTCTGTATGTAACATGAGGGTAATGAAAATACTATGGAAGTTGTCCTGCATCACTCCCCATTCCCGATCCCTGAACAATCTCTCTAGTTTGTCATTACAGCATTCTGATATAGTATCACGCAGTAAAACACAGCATGGTGGTTTTCTGATGGATTGATTAAGAAAAAATTCCTTTTCCCACTCATTAAAGGGTTCCATCAAAGCCTGAAACTTCCATGCCAAAAATGCATAAACCCATCTCTGCAATGATTCTGTTTCACTCATATTGCTTACATGTCCAGTGCTATCGCTGCCAGTTTGCAGAGGGCAGGTTCTTCCATGGCAGTGCTCTGGTTGGGTTAGCAGCTCCTGCCAATACTTCCACTATGGGCAACAGGGAAAACTCCCCAAACCCCACAACTCAAGTCTCATATAAAGAGCACTCTTTTCTTTTTGTCAGCCAGCACTTTCATTCCTATCATTGGGACTGTGGTATGTAGGCTCTCCTTGTTCAAGGAGAGGAAAAACATCCAAGGAAAATCCCATCTTTGCTGTGAGTGTGTGTCTACATGGCCAGCTGTGGACATGTATTTTTAACCCCATACAGCCACCTGTCCCTGCTCCAAAATCCTCATCCCCCAGGCCTTGGGAGCACAGCTCAGAGGCATGCTGGCTGCCTGTGTCCGAAGGACTTAAGTCCATCACATCTTATTTTCCTGGACCCTCTGATTCACCTCACCGGTGTGGGTCTGCCTCCCTGCTGGGAACCACAGACATAGTGCTTGCTCTCTACTCCTAGACGGCAAAATCTGGGCCAGATTTTCAAAGGAATTCTTGGCCAGACATTCGAGTACTTAGCACCCACAAGCAGGCCTGAATTTCAAAAAATACTCAAAGCCTGGCAGTTCCTTTCATGATGTTTCCAAAAACCTGCGTGCACCCTTCACCCACTCCACCACACGTTTCCCTCCACATGCCTGCACACGGGATGGGATCTGTGGCTTGGAGTGGCACAAACTGTTTGTTAGACAGTCAAGAAAAACAAATACTGGAAGGGAGAAATGATACAGAATAAAGACACTTGATCCAGAATGCTCTCTTCAGGATGTAACTATCTAGAAATCTGCATGTGAACCTATACACATTTCAGCAGTGTCTCATCCTAAGTGAAAATGGGGAGGAAGAATACAGTAAGTCCTACATCCAGAATGATAAAATGATTGCTGTGAAGAGCAACACATGGCACTTTTTGTTCCTGTGCACCCATTCATCCACCTACGTGGCTTTTTTTTTTTTTATGCACTTACCACTGAGTGCTCTGCTTGAACCCTTCTGCTGAAATGTGACTGAGCATCGGGATGTCATCTGCTCCCATTCAGCAGCATTCATGCTCTGTGCAGCAGGATATGATCTTTATTTCTGCAAACTCCTGACAGCTCTTTAAACTGACTTTTTCTTCAAAAGAAGCAATAGAACCTCCATGAAAATATAACATTCCAAATAAAAAGAAAGGGTTTGGTTTTAAAAGACAACACCTCTAACTCCCCAAGTCACCCCTTACTTCAAAAAGCAAGATTAATATTACAATTATGACAAAACAATCAGGAAAATTACTTTAACAGCAAAAAGGCATATTTGGACTAACTGAAGCAATTCACTTGTTTGTGTTGAATTAACAAGATTGTTTAAGCTAAAAGAGAAAGGAAAGGTTGTTTTTTTTTTTTTTCTTTTTGAAGTACCTTTTGAAGCATGCTCATAAGGAGTTTGAATAAAGCTAACACAATCTACTCCAAAAACAATCTACATCCCAAGGAGTTGCTGCTGCTTTTGGTTTTGTTTGGGGTTCGTTTATTTTATGTTTTGTTTTTAATGTCAGTGGGATAAATAATATATGCCTCGTATGCTCAATGTATGTGGTTTTTGGTAAAAAATAAATGTTATTTGGTCTGGCAATATACCAAGAAAGCAAAACTGTTGTCTTCTGCTATGCTGCACTTCTGTCAGGCTATGAACAGACTTTTATAGTCTTATATTTACAGTCCCTGTGTATGTCATAAGCATTAGTAGAGTTTATTTCCCCCAACATCCCTAAGAGACAGAAAATTATCTTCATTTTACACATGAGGAATTAATGTCCACAGTAGATTGAGTTGCCTGAAATATCTAAGGAAGTCTGAGGTAGACTAAAGACTGTTCTTCTCAAGCAGCATAAGTAGTCAAAAATATTGAAAAAGGCAGCAAATGATAGACTTAATTTTGTCCTTTGCAGGACAAAGCGTCATGGAATTTGGCTTTTCCTAGCACTTCTTCTGCTTAGGGATCCCCTGCTGTATTCAAGATAGAAAATCCAAGGACAAAACACCTGTAGTGCAAAGCCTGCGGAGGCAATTTCGGCAGCCAGCACATACTCAGGATGTGTTAGCTCTGTCTTGTGTATCACAACTAGTTTCTATAAAGAGGGGAAATATTGGCCAAGACATCAAGATTATCTTGTGGGAACAGTGTCATGAGATTTAACTTCTGCCTGCCCAGTCAAGAGGGATGAGCTGAAGAGAGCTAGATTTAACAGCTCACCTAAGGAATGTCACCCTTTAAGAGGGGCAGCCTCCTTCACTACTGCACTGCAGTGTCATCCTTGATATGTGCTTCAGCTATGATGCTAGACAAACTCCCGACCTCCCAGCCCAGAGGCAATGGTACTACCAGTTGAAGGGAGCTGTTCTGTCACAGCAATAACACTTCTGAAGGTGAAAGGGTAAAAACCTAAAGAGTTTTTTCTCCCTTGTTGGGAAAATGTGGCTAAATATAATCTAGACATGCCAGTGATATATATGATCAACCAAGGGTTCCTCACCTGCTGCTCTAGAAATATAGTGTTCTCCAGACACACAAATTCAAAAGCTCAGCAAATACCAACTGATCAGCAGAAAAGTCATCTGCCATGTTCACCCAGTCTGCGTCCCCAAACCAAGCCAGCTTGCAAAAAACCTGTTATATTATGTTAATTTGAAAGCCACGGCGCTATTGTTAGCTGCTATTGTTCTTGTGTAGCGTGAGAATCCTAGAATTATCCAGATTGGAAGGGACCTTTAAAATCATGGAGTCCAACCGTAAAAAGAAATCAGAACATGAAAGTTTACCTTAATTACATCAAGCAGCAAACAAGCAAGTAGCAATGTAATCCATTATTTGGGCAGGAAGGTGCACCTACAATTGATCTAATCACGCCATGGCAGGCAAAGGAACTGGGATGCTCAGTGCGAATGAGCTCCTGCTAATGCTGTTAGGGAGAGGAGACCACTGTCTCACAAAGGCTTGCAGGATGCAAGCAAGCATGGACAGCAGCTTTCTTGCTGGAGAAATTCAGGACTGAAAGAAACAGAGGGGCATGCTTACATGAAGATCTGTGTAAGGAACTCAAGCTGTTTTAAAAAATAAAACAAAACATGTTTGGGTTTTATCCCCCAGAAGAAATCTACAAAGGCTACACCAAGATCCTCCTTCAAAACCTTCTTGGAAACTGTCCTGCATTGCACCAAGAATAGCTGGAGTTTTCAAGAACAGATCTGAAGAACACACAAGAGAAACAGCAAATGGTCACTGTAGCTGGCTTTATCTATGCCTATTAAACCCTTCTTGGCATAACCAGGAAACCCCTGTTTCATCACAGCTAGTTTTAGGTAGCCATTGTGACCTGCTTGGATGATCAAGTTTTTAATATAGCAGGAGATATAGGTATGTACTTCAGAGAGTGGCACCTCCGAGCCCATGCAAGATCTAAAGCGGATACACTCCAGCTGGAAGAGCCTGTTCCCTATCCGTGAATGTCGATGGAAAGACTCACAGTAGGGTTTTTGGATTGTGTCCTAGATGGTTTCCTAATTTTTCAATCATATGGGAAAAAGCAGCATCTCTGATAAACAGTTTTCTTTCTTTCGCTCCTCACCACCTTTCAACAACACTGTGGGGGAATGTGGTGAAGCACTTAGGACAGTGAGGAGTTGGCTTGCCAACTCCTTACAGAAATGATGCAAATTAATACAGTTCTCGCGGGCAAGATGCACGCAGCAACAGAAACAATAAAGGACAGGTTTGAAGAGGGTCATAAAAGAAATTTAGACCAGAAGCGCACAGAAAGCTTGACGCATGAAGGGAGGGGTGTTAGAAAGGATCTCAAAAGGCCGTGACAGATTCACTCCCCGATTACAGTAAGAAAAACTGTAAATAAAACAGAAGAGGTTTTGTGCAAAGTAGATGTGCTTCTCCATGTGCCCACCATTTATAACACTGATTGTATCATTAGTCACATCTCCTTCTCCAGATGATCAAATATGCATGTATTTTGAAAGATGGGTTCAAAGAACATTGATACATAAATCTCTCGGAAGTGAAACACCCGGTGTTCTGGACAAAAAGAAGCTCCCTCTCATCATGTTATTTTCTGGTTTTTAAGGTCATTAATAGATTCAGGGAGAGGACTTATGGCAAAGCATCTGGGCTCCTCAAATGCTGCGTTAATGGAAGACAAGTGCTATACAAATCCTTTTTAACACTCCAAGAAGACAAAGCAATTTGTTTTCTTACTGTCAACTTTTATTAATAGATTAATTGAGTTTCAGTTAAAGAAGGTCATTAGGAGGAAACGGAGAGATGAAGAAATGAACAGAATGCATTTCTGCTGGCAAGAAAAGCAAGAAGCAAACTGTGAGAAAGGTTAGAAGTGCTAAAAATATGCCAGAATAATGGATCATCCTTTCTCTGCAATTCTCCTTTACCCCCCCACCCCTTTACATCTGCACTGTCTTCATAGAAACTTATTTATCTCCTTCGTTGCCTTTTTATTTATACATCGGGAACAAACATGGCCTACTCAGCTACCAATCACAGCATGAGGAATTTTAATCCTAACGGAATTTAAGAATTCAGTTAACACCTACAAAATTGACATGCCACCCAGAATGTTTCCTCTGCTAGTTAACTGCTGGGTCACTGCTGCACACCTTTGGAAGAAGTATCTGAATCCTGCAAAATATATATGCGATATATGCAAATATACATATTTTGAAAAATAACTGAGTTTCAATGTGTGGGATATTTATGGAAAAAAAGTGGAATACCCAAAGGATACCTAAAGGAAAACAGATTCAGGAGAACTGGAAGTACAGAGAAAAGCTTATAAGTCAATTAATGTTACCACTTTCTTGCCCAGAAGATGCTGAGTTTCGTTAACGTTATTCTGCCAAGACTAATGTTAATGACATTGAGCCAAAAAACTTTCAGAACACAAAATGAAAGGCTGTTGCTTCATTGACAGTTTAGATTCTTTCCTATGTAGTATCATTCTCCTTTAGATATATTCCATTCCCTTTATTTTCTGTTAGTTTTTAACAGAAATATCTTTTGTAATGAAGAACAAACTGTTTTCAAGAGGTGTTTTGTCCTTTCCAGAGCCTCTACGCCCACTATTTAGACCTGCTCATGAGGGTTCAGGAAAGCTGTAAGAGTACAGCTCTTCAAAATTCAGTTATTACAAGAGGGACAAATAGTGGGGCGTAAAAGCTGTCTCCATGGCATCCTAGGGGCAAAGGAGCCTCGCTAGTTTGTTATTCACAAATGCTGCTAACAAAATACCTTTTTTTTTTTACATGCAAGTTTTTCTTGCCATACACACAGGAGATTTGTCATTAGCAATCTTGATATCTTTATTATCGCACAGGGTTTTTTTTTTTTGCCCTGACTCGAGCTCTAAATAGGCAAGGCTGAGTCCTTGCCTTGGCAAGATTTTCACAGACAAAAAGGGGAGTTTTCTCCACCTTAAAAGTGCAAGGATCTGGTCACTTGATAACAGTGGAAAGGCTAAAATTTTAATTGTGTCAAATGAATATTAATTATGACCTGAAAGACAACTTAATCCCTACAGAAATATCTGAAACATCTTAGAGAAAGTTTCTTCGCATTTTAAGGAATCATTTCAATCATTCTCTTGCCTTACTGGTAAGGCTATTTCACTAACAGTAGCTCCATCAAGAATCCCTGTGCTCCTGATGGTGTCAGTCAGCAGGAGTTTTAATTCTCTGAATTAATAGATTTGTCAGTCTTATGGTCGGACAGAATTATTACAAAGGAGATCAGACTCAAGGCTTGTAACATACCTTAGACTGCCCTTGCTTGTTCAGAGAAACGCTGGCTAGAACACATCTCTGGAGGTGATCCAGCCTCCTCCCAAAGCAAGACCATCACCAACACAAGATCAACTGTGACAGCATCTACCCAGGTCCTTAAGAGCTCCAACAATTAAGAACTCAACTTCTCTGGGTAAACTGCTCTAGTGCTACAACACCCTCTAGCAAATAAGTTTGTCTTGATGCCCACCTCCATAGCTGCAACACACACTGGCCCCTTGCTGTGCCACCTCCCTCTAGGGAGAAGAGATCAGTTCCATTGTCTTGTTGAATTTTCAATTTCTCTTGGCTCAGTTTCCCCAGTTCCCTCTAAACTGAAGCTCTACCATTTGACATATCAACCCCACCACCCCATTTTTTGTTGTCCACAAGTTTCTCAAAGGTGCCTTCTCTCATTGCAAGTTGTTGGTGTAAGTGGTGAGTGCTACTGGCTTCAGTATGACCCACAGGGTATTCTCCTTGATAGCCACTGGACATTCAAGACACTGATTGCTACTCATAGCTTGAAAATTGGCTGGACTATTGGGACTTTAGTCACAATAGTCCCAAACAGGACTTTAACAGCCTATTTGTCCAACCCACACTTTGTCAGCTAACAAATAGGAATGCTGAGAGAGTTGTCAAAAAACTTAGTGAAGCTAAAGTTCTGATACCCAGTCATTTTATCCTTGAAGTATCTCAGGTTGGTCAAGCATGATCAGCCCTTAGTAAATGAGTGTTGGCTGTTCCTGATTGCCTTCTGCCTTCCATGCCCAAGGAACCAAATTCCAAAATGAATGACATTTCCAAGGACTGAGATGAAGCTGACAAAGACAGTTTAGGGCACTGCAGATCATTCTCACAAGGATCAGCATACTATTAGCCTTTTTCCAGTCATCGGGTTGACTTTGCTTGTTCCTTCCACTCATGAACAGACCAGCATTTTCTCTGAACTTACTTTTTCTACTAGCACACTAGAGACCAGAAGGACTGAGTTCACATTGCTACTTCATCAGAGCTCTGCTGTGTGACAGCAGACAAGTCACAGAGAAGATTTTTTCCTATCTAATAACATATATATAGTCTGTTAGTTATCTAGATTCCCACTACAGTTCCTTTCTCAGGGCAATGCATCCCCTTCCTCTCACAGGTGGAATGATCAGCTCTGTAGGCATGATTACATACAGTGATTATAGAGCATGTTAAGACAATTTACAGCAACTGGACAATTTTATGAGACTACTTAGGCAAGAAAAGCCTTTGCCATAATCCTTCAATATAAAAAAATAAAATGCACATGGCCCTGCTTTTCAAGTCAATATCGCACAAAAGAAACTTGCATAGACTACTTTTCAGAGCCACTAAATAACAGAGCTGGTAAAAATAAATGAAAGACAGTTTTCTTGGCTCTGGTCATGGAGAAACACAGCTCGGATTTGATTTGCTGCTATTCATGAGGGTCACGCTGTGCTCCTTTTTCATGCATATTTAAGTGGCTGTTAGCTTTTTGCAAAACATTCCCAGAACCTGCAAGTTTCATGAGTTTGTCCTGTGAGTGGATTATACTATAGTTCTCAATCAACCCAGTAAAGGCTGCAGTGCCAGGGAGCTTTTGCCATACACTTCATGGTCCAAGTGCAGCGCTCTCAGATGCAGTGAAGCAGCAGGCATGTTCACTCCGTACATTTGTAACAATTAACTCTTGCAGAAAATAGCTAACAGTCACACACGTTAATTGTTCATCACTTACAATGACTCTTCTGCTCTGCAATCCCACCAGGGCTTCTTCAGTTTTTCCAAAGCTTAGCAAGCTGTGCAAGTTCAATTCCTTAAAAAAAAAAAAAAAAAGGCTCAGGGAAATGCACTTCTAATGTTTGGTGGGACTAAGAAATAAAAAAATAATCCATGAACTGGGCTATTTTGCTCTCCAGAAGAAAAAAAGCAGAAAGCGTTGGAGACAGCACCAAACAGGGCTGCATGAGAAACCACGTGGAAGGGCACCTGCTTCCGAAGGAGGGTGTCCAACAGGGAGGGTGGTGATATGGCAATAGGCTATTTGCCTCCCTCACAGCCGGTGGCATTTGAATGTCTCAGATTTGCTGCCTCCTTTATTAGCTGAGGCCCTGCTGAGTTCATTGCCAAGTGATAAGGAATGCCGTCCTGAGGAGTGGGAAGGAAATACCAAGAGTGGGTGAAGAGGAGTCTCATTTGCTGCTGAGGGGAGGGGATGGCTCTCATCCATGCATGCTCTGATCAATTGGTATGGGCTCGTTGTTCTTTGGAAGCAGACTAAGGGCTCTATAAGATGTTATTTAAGCCATATCTTGAGAGAGGGGACAGGCTGAAGGGATACGCCCGAGAGTGAGTAGGGAAAGATGGTGAGGACATTTGCCAAAACAAGTTCTCAGAAATAACGAATCTTTCTTCAACAAGAATTCAGAGTTGGGATGTGTCAGCATTATTCCTGTATTGTAGAAGACCACAGCCCTAGAAGGGAACCCTAAAGTTCTGAGCGAGTATGGATCCCCTGAGCTCCCAGGGTACATACTGGGGAAAATAACCCGTTAAGGACAGAAATGTAAGTCCCCCTCCCAAGCACGCAGCTTATTGGCACCTTGTGAAAAGAGCGAGAGAATATCAGAAGAGTTGCTGAGATCTTAGAGAAGACAGGGGCAGCAGGAGATGCTCCTAAACGGGCTTGGGAGAATAAAAAGTTTTTTTAAAAAAACAAATGTGTGAACCCCAACAGCTTTGATACGTAGTCTTGTCTCAGATCTCTTAGTGGAAGTAGTAAGTTATCCGTTTGTTAACTGGGAGGCATTTTGACATTTCACAGCATCCAGGAATTTCCCTTCCTGGCCATAGGGTTCAGCTGCCCCCCTCCATTTGTAAGGCAGCAGGATTCCTGGGGCAGTCCCTCCAAAATTAAAATCGAGTCCAAGCTTATTAACACATGTTTATCACCTCAGATTACATCAACAGCAGTACAATCTGCTTCTGGGATGCACAGTTTTGCTAGACAAAACTGCAGAAGAGTCACTGGGGCTGTTTCAATTGCTTCAAAATGATGACACTTAACTGCTTCAGAGCAACACACAACAGAAATCTTCCACTCCTGCTTTTCTTCCCTGACACCTGGTACAGCGTCATTCATGATTCACCACATTGCAAATGCAATTCTCTTTTGAGGAGTTTTACTTCTATGGCTCACTAAGAGGCCTAATTGAGGCTTTGCACAACGGCCCCGTTTTCTGTCTCTTGCTATATATAGCATAACAAATGCTACCTTGGTTCTTACAGTGAGTTTACGGATACTGAGCTGTTCAGACAAATGAAGCTTTGAGGTCTAGCACTATTTTTTTCTGAGAATATCCAAATAGGGAAACAGTGCTGACAGGTTTGTGATGTCCATGGTGGTGTACTGTGGGACCCAGCTGTGTAAGGGACTTCTCCAGAGGTGGGGGAGTTCCCCTTTACAAGTACCCACTGGAGTCACCAGTAGGGCTCTGAATACTCCAATGCACATAAAGGAACATACAGTTAATTCCACCTCTTAACTGAACTTTGGCAACCTTCAGCTCAGCCACAAACAGAATGTCTTCATCCACTTCAGAGAGTGGGAAAGAGCTGGGTCAGACAGCACCACTCACTGGGGCACAGACGGGGGCTCGTGAAGAGAATGGGGATTTTCAGTATCTGAGTTCCAGTTATACTTGTGTAAGCAGGGAGGGAATGTCTCCGCTCTTTGGCTGTTTAAGAATTATCACAGCTTTTGAAGTTTGAGGACACCTGAAGAGAGTCAAAATGGTATTTATGAATATAATTAGGACGCCAGTAAAACCTGTGGTCTAAGCCATGGACCACACTCTGCACAGATTTGACTGCTGTGTTAACTTTAGCCCCTCCCTAGACAGGAATCTGTGGTAGGTAAAGCTCTTTACAGGCTGGGAAATTTTAACACACTAATTTTGGGAAGTATTAAACTTCTGTCATTAGAATAACAAACCTTTCCTCTCTTCTCATTCATTTCTCTTCTTTCTAGTTTCTTCTGGTTGCAATAACTCATCGTCATTACAGCATCTGAACACTTCATAAATGCATGAATTAGTTTTTCAACATATTATTTTCCCTCTCTTGGGAATAGAGAGGGAGTTGAAATTACATGAAGGGTTTTATTTTAAAATATTTCTTAATGTATTTTATGACTGCTTATTGCTTATTAAAGGTAAAGTCAGAGAACTACATTTTGTATTTGTCACTGAAACTGGTGAGGTTGGAGGTAGTTTATGGATCCCACTGTACAGTGGATCTTAAATCCACTAAGCTAGCTGTCCTAGCAAAGCTGCTGGCATCTAGTAAGATTCAATAATGGTCATCCAAGCCACTGGGCTCTCTTATCCCAGTGCAAACCACAGTTATTTGGTCATTGGGTCAACTTTTAAGATCTTCATCTGGCATAATTGCTACCACTCCACTGACATCAACCAGGCTGCGCTAGTTTACACAGCTAGCAAATTTGTCCCTTTATATTCAAACTGGAGCAATTCAAAATATACTACAATTTCTTTTCTCTGCTGGAATGCATCATCTCCTACAACTCTAGGAAAGTGCTGTGAATTCCCTTTGGCTTAGGTGAGGATTTCAGAGGAATGCTGACTAAAGCATGACAATTTGCATTTCACATTGGCAGAGGCCAGCCTTTTGTTTCCAGACAAATGTGGATTTAACAGCAGATACTGGGCATAAAAAAAATAATAGCATACATTAACATACATGTCTTTTGGTTTTATCATCTCTGACCTTATCATGTGACATAAATCCTACAGGCAGTTACTCTTAGCAAGTAAGATTACTGTTGTAAGTAATGTGTTGTATATAGTGTTGAGCTTAGAAATACAGAGCAAGTTAGCAGTGCGCGAGTCCTTTATTTATTTTATACATCTTAGGCTGGTCTTACCATCAGAGGTAGGGGTAGACAGTTTGCTTCCCTCCTTTTTGTTTTGTATTAAAAAAGCACAATGCAAACAGAAGGCAGAACTGGCTATTTATATCAGTTCCATCGGAAGTGGTGACAGGTATAATTACAGAGGAGAAATTACAGGGCTTATTTCAGTGGCATTTCTCCTGCTGTTCCAAGGAAGATAAAAGATTGAAAGTGTTCCTGACATATCTCCAAAGCAAAGATGCTTCAGTGCACCATTCAGGTTATTTTCAGGTTGATTAAAAGCTACCTTTTCCAGTCCCCAGTAGGGAACAGGCTGCGTGGGGTCTGCCTGTTGGCTTGATCACTTCCAGGACACAGATTCAAGCCAGCCTAGAACTTCTGTTGTTAGGATGCCCGCTACCGGGTAGGGAAACGCTGTGCTAAACTCAATGGCTCTGCCAATCTTCTCACTCTGGCCTTCACCACTTTTATTTTGCTCAGCACATAAAAGATGTGGCTCTGTACTGAGCAGGAGCCTCACACCAAGCTCGTTTCTACAATAGCTGTGCAAAGCTGGCAGCTGTTTGAGTTGCACCTAATCTCAGCCAGCTTCCCCCAGTGCTGGGATGGCATTGCCTAGTATAAGTAGCAGTCCTCAGGATTCACATGAAGTCACCAAAAACTGTGTGAGATTAAGACCGGCCATACCATTCCCATTCCAATACCACAAGGACAGCAGACGAGCTGACAGCAGTGAGGGCAGAGCCAAGTTAAGCGTTGTGAGCAGTGGAATCGGATGACACCAGAGCTCGCTGGTTCAGGGCTGCTCCGCACTCATTTCAGCATCCAGGAGTGCATCACTTCACAGCACTGAGACAGCTGCTCCCACAGCCACTGCTCCAAAGCCTTTGTCAAATGGAGCACTACACAAAGGTGCCTGCTTGAAATTTGACAAGACCTTTACCCTTCCTCCCAGAAAATCAAATATTAAGGAGAAGACATTTAAAAGGCTCTTAACAGCAAGCCTAAAGAACAAGGAGTGAGAACAGAGAACAACAATAGCTCAGTTGCTTCCCCTTGATTGGTTTGTTTGAAATAATGTTGGCTTGTTACCTAGCAACATAGATCTTATTGCTGGGCTAGTTACAGACTAATTCATATTTGTCATAATTTGTGTAATCAGAACTGATCATAAATAGAGACTGAATACAATCAACTGACTTATGTTTGCAATTAGAATCAATCTAAATCAGAGAAGGACATTAACAGCTCAGTCATGGGTTCTGGCTGACTTATTCCCATTCTGTTACTTCCACGTGGATATTTACCATATCATCCCATACTATAATCTCCAATTAGGGCTCTGAGCATATTCTTCAGCAAGACACATGTCTCTAAACACAAATGAAGGGCAGCATTATACTCAACTTTGGCTGGACTTTCTTGGTCAGCTCCATTCACTTCCTCATTTCAGGTGTTTTTATTACCAACTCTCCTAGGCAATTCACATCATCTAAAAGAAACATTCAGTTCCCACCTCCTCCCCTTCCTATCTTGCATTTGTCAGCCCTGAGCATTAAAACACTGGCTCTGCAACCGGCGCCAAGTGCAGGGCTCACAGAAGTGACAAAGCTGAATTACCTCAATACCTGCCCCAATATCTCTGCTATGTAGCACCTTCACTTGTTGTCAACAAAAGGCTTCGGTGGCATATGGGTATAACGCTTACGCAGCAGCTCTTTACAGCTGAGCTATTCACACATACAGGACTCATCTGGCAGCTGAATGCCTATCATATAGCCTGGCAAACGCAGCTGAGCAGGAAACTTCAAGGATCTGAGGCTGCTTAATCAAGAGATAAGATTAAACAGGAAACAGTCTTCAAATATGTAAAAAGGAGCTGCACAGGACTGGTCTCTGTGCTATCCATAAACAAAGCAAGAAATCGGAGACGACATGCAAGAAGAGGTACAGCAGAGCACTGCTCAGGGGTCAGGACCACCGAGCACAGGAACAGCACTTGGGGAGGCTGTGAAATGGGGTAGGGATCACCTTGGAGTCACACTTGGCTGCCTTGCTCCCCATTTACAATGTGGGGGAAGTCCTTCAATTCTTGCACGCTATCACCAGTGCACATCACCATCTTTGAGAGTCAGTTTAAATAAGCTGGCAGACGTGAAATGAGAGTGGTCAGGTATGGCACAGCCAACCTGCGCAGCGAGGCAGACCCACCTGCCCCACAGACATTACTTTCCCTGAGATGCTACAGCAGCTGCTCCTTTCCAGGGACCAAACAGTCTCATTGCACCTTCTCTACTCCCCATACATGGACCTACACAGGGGATGAGTTTGGCCCTGTTACTCTCCACCTCTAAATTTTGTCCTTGGAGGATCTCTTTATTACACAAAGGAAATTTGTTCATACAAAAAAAAAAATCTTCAGAGCTGCCTCTCTGCAGTACAAGAGTGATTTACAGAACAGTAGATTAATCTATGTACCCCTTATGGTCTAAGCATTGTTCTCCCAGCATGACTGCAGAAACATTTAACTTTGAGAGTTTCCTGCTCCTGTGTCCCGTTCACAAGCCTACAGGCTTATTCCACACAGTGCAGGGTGTCCCCTCCACTCCTTCCGCCTGGAAGGGAATCCATTTCCAAACAGATGCAGCGGGGGATCGTGCCATTAGATACGTGAAGGTACACGAGGAGGGACCCAAACACAACATCAGCTGATGAGAACATTTGATGCCTGCCAGGAGCAGGAAACCCACTGCAGGCTGTGCTGTGGGGCTTGGGACTTAAAGAAGGACTCCCAGCCCCTTGGTGTTTTCAAAAACCCAGGGACACATGTAACCCTCCAAAACGAGGGTAGACGCAGTACTCTCGGCACTGTCAGGTGGGGGCTCTGTGCAGGCTCTCCCTGCGAAGCCCACTGGGCTCCACAGTGCATCCCAAGCCATCACTGGCCTGGCTTTGGAGCAGGGCAATGCCTGAGCCGCTGCTTTCTAGCTGTCCCCGTTTCTCCCGTGCCATGGGGAAGACATTATCTAAATAGCCCCGTTTTTCTGGAGTAGTTTGTTCCACAACAGAGGAGGGGAAAGAGCAAAGTCTCACTGCTCTCCTGCACTCAGATGAGGAAGGGTGGGGAAGTTGTTCCATTTCCTCTGCCAGCTTCAAGTCACACTTCCCTTCTTTTACTGCCCTGCTGGCCAAACAGAAACTGTGCCACCAGAGCCCCCAGGAGATCCCCTATGGCATCTCACAACAGAAATGAGCTACCTACTCTCTTCCTCCTCCTCCTCTCTCCCCCTCCTGCTTTGGACTGCAATAAACTTGGCAGGCCCAGCCAAAGGCCTTTCCATCTGTGCCTATCCAAATTAGTATAAACAAGAGATGTCAAAATAACTTGCCTGTGTAACACGCACTCCCTTTTTTGCTAACCTGGAATAATTTCTCACAGGCCACATCCGTCACAAACCGCAAACACCTTAGCACAGTGCATCACTGCTTCCAGCTTGTGGAAACTGGTACAAATGCTGCTAAAGGCAGAGAGCTCAAGCATACCTCCCCCTCCCAAAAATTAACTCAGCTGCTAAAGGCAGAGAGCTCAAGCATACCTCCCCCTCCCAAAAATTAACTCAGCTTAACATAACTGATGGTGAGATTTTATTCCTGTGACTTCAGACATGACCCAGGAGCTAAATTCACATGCATCGCCCAGGCACTGAGAACAGACCGGACCTCACACTGAAAGCGATACGCATTTGTGGTAACAGCAGCGCAAGCGGCACTCAGGCCAGGTGTAACATGGAAGGAGACTGCTCAGAATATCTTTCTCCTCCTTTTGGATACTCTCGCTCAGCCCTCTGAAAGTCAGCAGCAAAAAAATAGAGCAGCATGGCTTTCCGTAAATGACTGCACATGCTGTCTCCTGCTGGGAAAAATATGAGGTGCTGTGGAAGGCGAGCAAAAGCTATCCTTCACCGGAGCACTTTCCAGGACCCGTGCCAAAGGACACAAGGCTCCCTGAGGGCCATCACCATCCTCCTTGAGGCAGGGGAACATCGGCAACCTCCAACAGTATAACTCGCTCAGGCAGTGGACAGGCTTTCTTCTAGGACTTGTAGGGTGTGTTGCTGAAATAGCCCCTTCATGGCAGGATGTTAGAGAAAGCAGGAGAGGTGGCCCTGCATTATCTTACGGGTGATGCTTTCCTCGGCTATGTCCTTGTCTCTTTCTGGAATAGTTTCTTTTTAATCTGCAATTCTCTTGGGAGGAGCAGGACTGGAATGGGTAGTTGTACTTTTTAAAGTCAAAAAAAGTTCATCTGTAGATCAACAAATGTCTTGCCAGGATTAGTGTCTGGGGATCATCTCAACAACTGTCCAGCTTTCCTGTTTGAGTAAGGAAAGATGACAGAAAAACCTGAAGACTCAGATATGACCTAGACTAGGCTGAGTTGGAGAGCTGATTGCTGTCCTATTTCTCTGTGTAATCCTTAATGCGAGGCACAAGTGTTGCAAGTATGAGTCTTAAACCAATTTCCCGGCATAGTACTTATTACAGGCCCTAATTTACTGAAGCCTGGACACTGATCTCTCCTGCCCCGTTAAAATTTGGCCTTCTGTATATGCCAAATCTAAATCACATCACCAACATCATGATAGCTAAGCTTCTCCATCAAAGCCCCATCTTACAAGTTCATACAGAATCTCAAATGCAGTCTCAGCATCCGCTCATAAAAACAAAGGTGCCTTTTCTTAGTCCTAAATTAGGGGAGGAGTATCAAAAAGATGTGGCCCTAATAAACTTTAGAGCTTAGAATACCAAAGATTAAATATTATTAATGCGTGTTTAAAGCAGTCCCACACTCTTTGGGATTCTGACTCCAGAGCTCTGAACATCTGGCACAGGCAGCCCCTCTGCTATGAAGGAAGCTGGCAGGCAGGTTTGTGCATCTCTGGGGCCAGTTTGGAAGAGTTTGTAGCTAAAAGGATGAGTCTTATTAACCAATAAAAGTAATCCTATAGAATTCCCTTCATTCCAGGGAATTCTATTAAACAAAAATAGAAGCTTTAAAGAACACCTAAGCAGGCTCTGGCTGATCCATATGTTGGAAGTTTGAGAAGGTGAAGATAACTGAAAACATTAACTAAAAAACAAGTTTCCCATCACTCCTTGCAAAGCAGCTAGCACAGGCTACAAAGGTATGTGAATAACTAGACAGGATGACAGATCTGACTGCCAGCCACCAAAATGCACACAGCGGACTGTCCACAGGAGCCCTCAGCTCCGGATTGGTGTTACACAGGGGTCAGCTGGACCCTCAAAACCTGAGGGCTGGGGGGGATTTATTTTTTGCCTTTTAGCATTGAGACAATTAAGAGGTAGTTCTCCTGTTCAGAAAGGTGGACACTGTAGACATCTCCTTTGACAACTCTTTCTCCCATCACAAATCCTGCAAAGAAAGCATCTGGGGAACCACATAAAATTTAAGTGCTTTGATAAGCACTTAGTTGAATTTTTTTGAAGGGCAACAGCTGACTGTTAACATTTGTCAAAGGCTGCTCTTGTGTCACTTCTGACAGTAGGATGGAGGCACTAAAGCTGTTTAGGTAACTTCAAAAATTCCCCCCACTAGCTCACTTTGTGCCACCTAGCTGCTCCAGCTAATTTTCTCTTGGTGGTGTTAATTATTGCACTGTCTGTTAAAAAGACATTTTCACTACCCTTCAGTCCCGTGAAATGACAGCAAATTGCTGCAGCAGGAGCAGTGAAATGAAATCTGTTCCCCCTTTAAAAAATTCATAGTGATCTAAAAGGACAAGGAAAAAAGTCAATTTATTATTCACTAGGGAACATATTTTGTTATCCTGAATAAACACAGCATCAGTACTCAAAGCCTGTCTGAAACAGCAGGGAAAGGGAGCTCACAGGCTAACAGGTATTTATGCACTGCTTTTAAAAAGGAAGCAGATAGTGATGTGTCATGAATCTAAGAGGTTTTTGTGGTTTTGGTGTTTTTAAATCTTGAAAAATTTGGTTTTTGTTTGAATTTGGAAGGTTTGTAAAATACTGGCTTGCAGTCCTGCAGTCGGAATTAACATTGTTACATTGTGATGTGTGAGGTTAAGACAGACTCTTCTGTTTTACTTTAATGCACCAGCCTGAGAACTGCAGTGGTTCAGCAGTTGATTCACAAGATGCTCGTACATCACTGGGGGCAGCGGCATCTGGTAGGAAAGCAAAGCAGATGGATAAGGGTGGTAATAGCTTCAAACATCTAATTTTAATCTGCTGCCACAAGCCTGCAGAGGCCCTAAGTGACTTATGCCTTGCCTACCCGTACTGACATAGGTGGAGGGGTCCAACTTG
This sequence comes from Ibidorhyncha struthersii, assembly GCA_013398815.1. Lineage (NCBI taxonomy): Eukaryota > Metazoa > Chordata > Aves > Charadriiformes > Charadriidae > Ibidorhyncha > Ibidorhyncha struthersii. The sequence goes on from VZSZ01000675.1 coordinate 422,171, forward strand.
CTTTGTGCAAAAGAAATAGTAACAAAATGTGAATTTATGTTGACATAGACTGGATGGGTGCAGGGGCAATCAATTATTCTCAGAAAGATGCTAAAGCAGCATGTTCCATGCTCACCTGGCACAACTATATTATTGAAGAACAGTTATAAAAAGCAAAAGAATCACTTATATTTGAAAAAAATGTTTTTCTATGATGTTTAATAAAGGTATTTTTCAGATAGAATGGAAAAAATCATGGAGCTTTCTTTTTAAGAATTGCTGACTAAGCCGTTACACATCTGAAAAGCAATAAGCACTTAAATCCTATTGAAATTTTTACCCAAGCTGCTCCAAATAATGCCTGCAGTTTGGGCTGCAAACTGGGCTGCCCCCNCCCCCTACTCAAAATCATTAGTGTTCTTTTTGTTTTTAAAGGTAAGCTTTTTTGAATATACTTGCAGCAGTCAAGATGGAAGTGTGACATCTCAATGCAAAGCCTGTTTTCACAGTTCTGTTATGCAGGTACAAAATGTATGTCTACAGCTGCGCTGACTACTGCAGGTGTAGGAGAATAACAATAGGTAAGTCGTAACATATTGCAAAAAATCTTTGCTGGAATGGCACTGTATTCCTGACATAACCTTATTGAATTCCTTTCCATACACCACCAGCTGGTTAGGTAGGATGACCTCCATTCCACATGCCATGACCTAACACATATTGAAAGTATCAGATAAAGAATAAAATTATACCGTTTGCTCCTTCTCTCTCAGCACCCACATTTGTGCACAACTTGGACCTCAACACTGAGGTCTCAGACAGCCTTGATTTAATGCACTGTCATTGCATTTGCTATCTGAATATTCTGCCTAGCAGATTTGCTCTAAGAAATATCTGCACCTTGATGTAGTAAGCCGCATGATTTTTACTACATGCCAGAAAATTGCTTTATTTAATATGAATTCAGGAATATGAAAAAAGTCTTCTACAAGTATGAAGGAAGCCTTTTTGCCTTTAGGTACATAAAATATTGTTAAATATCCAAAAACTAAAACCAGTATATGCACTTGCACATACACATGTTCTGCTGTAGAAATTGCTACTTTCACTTGAATACGTAAACTAAAACAAGTGAAACTATGCAGCTGCCTCCTTATGGAAATAGATTAAAGTCATTGCATTCTTCCTGCTAAACCCAATGCATACCAAGTAAAACCAATCCCTTGCCTTCTGCACTTAACTATGTTGTCACTTACATAGCATTTCATTGCCTAAGCAGGAAACTTTATGAATAAAGACACATTTTAATCCCATCATCGTATATTAATTGTAGCCAATATAAGTGTAATCTTTGCGGTGTGAAGCAGAAAATTCTTTTATTCACTGAAACAGATACCATTTTTGTCTTGCATTTGAAATACTTGATGGCAATAGCACTTCAACTCCACTAAATAGAAGTAGGCCAAGAGCAAGAGTGTCAGGTAGATGCCATTACTAGAAGCAAGACTCCAGAATTCAGTGGAACTGCTCCCAGCTCTGGATTCTGTGACACTGTTGCAGCAGATGGGAAAATCCGTAGTAGTCTCTCGTGCAAATTTAAAATAGGGAGATTTAATAAATGACACACTTAAAAATCCATCAGTAGCCCAGTCTTATTTCTGATAGTTGGTTCAATTTATTCAGTGATAACTTATTTTCCGTTCTCTGCATACTGAGTACTTTTTAGTAATATAAATGTTGAAAAAAGTATGCTATCATTATAGCCTAAGGATAAGGGAGGTAAAACTTCCAGGGAGAAGTCATATCACTTGGTTTATTAAAAGGTATAGGTGGAAAAAATACTGTTTTTCAACCATACAAGACCTTTATCAGTGATACTCCAGAGGTGCTGGCTAGCCTTACCACTCAATATTTCTAATTGATTAGTATAATTGGGTCACACCTACAACCATTTTTCTCAGTTCAGTTTAGCTTGATATTTATTTTTATCTGTACCAGAACAAAGTACTTGTGCAGCCAAAACCTTGTACATTAAGGCTATAATCACTGGTCTGAAGGTATATTCTTTTCTTAACCGATGACCCTCTGTAAAAACAATGCCACACAATAGTACACATTTACTCTCAGTTGTCTGGGAGAAGTTGATTTTGACAATAGAAGAGAAAAACAAGACTCCCAGTATCTACAGCAGCAAGGGTCTGTAAGATGTGCAGTGAACAGCCCATTTCTGATCAGTCAAACAGTATTCTTAATGTTTAGATAAAACTACCACCCTTGCTTTGTATTGACTAGAAGGTCCATCTCTTGGCACTATTTCTTCTGACTGTCTCAAAAGACACCAATAGATGATGCTATGTTAGTCTCTGCACTTTATTCACATTTTCATGTTCCTTTTACAGTTAAGGAAATGTGCTGTTGCTTTTCCTTAAAGGAAAGCTTGAATTCAGAAACAGTTCTGCAGCAGGTGAATTATTTCCTGATACTATGGCTGTAAATAAAAAGTCTCAGCCCCATTGGGTGACCTGGATCTCCTACACGGCAACCCAGAAGCCTGGCTCCTCTTGAGATGTCCCACTGGACTAAGCGGAGAGTCCAAGGAACTAGAACTGGACCACAAAGCAGGCCACACAACATTGTAAGCCAAAAAAGAGCACCATCAGGTTGGTGCTTACTGCACATAGCTGTGCACAAGGATGGGGGACTCAAACACACCCTCATGGCCTCAAGGAATGGAATAGGGGCACGAGAGAACTGTTAACAACCAGTAAAGATGCTTATTCTCATCACTGCCAAGTCTAAATTTGATCCAAAGCAAATGGAAGTCTTTCTAGATGCAAAATTATCTGTTCCCTATCACTCCAGAAATGGAGGGCAGTGATTTATATGAGGATGCTTGCAACTAAATGTAACTCCTACTTAGATGACTAACGTCATACTGGAACATCTCCTTAAGGGCTGGGGGAAAGGGATAAGACCTCCGCACAGGAGGAGTTACCTGGTCTTCACTCCATTTGCCTCAGTTCTTCATCTGCAAAATGAAGTTAATACTTCTTGGAAGTGTGCTATTGTGAAAATTTCATGAACAATACTGGGGAAATCTGATGCTCTGGATCTACTAGGGGCTTCCTAACATGTCTGAAGAATAGTACAATCTCACTACATTACTGCTGGCAGTATGAAAGCCTTGTCTAGAGGAATCAGTTTTTGCATGTTGATCACACACTAAAAGTTCCCACTATTGATAAAAGCCTTTGATCATTTATATTTGTTATTGATAGTATGTGGACTGCAGTCACTGGAGTGGGAATAAGCCTGTATTAATATGTTTGCATTTTCCAAAGTACATTGGAGTCCTGCTTACTGAGCTGGTAGGAACTGGGGATGCTTCAGCAGCAGCCTGCTTCGCTGTGAGTGGGGATGGTCAAGCAGGGAGTTCCCCAAACGGCTCTGTACCCATCTGTGCTGGTTGCAATGGGAGGAAATGGTGCTGTCCCCAGGAGCAAGTGACAACCAGCCATCTGTAGTGAGACACAGGTCACCAAAACACATTGCCCATGTTCCAGATATGGACACAGGGGGGGAAAAAAAACCCAGGATCTGCAGGAGACTGTCCTGTCACACACAGTTTTTAAAGCTTTAGCAGCAATTTGATAATTTCACCCTTGATCACAAGCATGAAATTAACTTAGATCCTAACACCCTAACCAGCCAACTCTAGGATTTCAGGCAAATGTCGAAACTCCATGATGTGCACTGGCAAGTGGCTGTACTTGTACAAATATGCCTGCAGACAACTGCTGGTGCGGAGACAGGAGCAGGTTAGGCATAGGTGAGATTCAGCCCAGAGCGTGCAGCAAAACTGTACCAGATGCTCTGAGCCAGCTCAGCTCCAGTTTACATCCACAGGTTTGGCCTTTGCATCTGTTAGAAAATTAATTCTCAGCAAATGTGTCTTTGGAATCATTTGCTACAGTTCTTATCTATGTAAACTGTATCACACCATCTTAGCCAGTCTCAATTAAAACCTGATTTGCTTTCATTAAAGGTCCTTACTTCATTCCTGTGATAATCAGTATTATCATTTGTGACTGTTATTAATCACAGCCATATGGAACAGACAATTGAGGAAGGAAGAGCCACAGCAGCCTGAAAGTGGATTTGTAGTAAGTAGTTTTCTCATATGGAGATCGCCAAGACACATTTTATAATGTTCTGACAAACAGACCAAAAGCCCACCAAGTGAATTCCTTTTCATCCAGGACAAAGTTTCCTTCAATCAACCTCCCACCTCTCCCTCTCTCATCAGCCTCATCCCTCCTGTAAAGTCATGATTCTGCTTTTAGTTATTTCTATTTGTCTTCTGGTCCTGCAGTATCTCAACACGAAGACAGCTGTGAACACATTCCAGCCTGGAGATAGGTGGGTACATTTAGCAGTAGGCTCAGCGAGTCTGGGATAGCATTTGCCACCCTGTTGGAAATCTGATTTAGTTTGGAGTGTTTCTTTATACACTCTGCAGATGTTGCCACTTCATCCCTCGGCTGCTTTCCAGACTGTTGATAAATAGTTTAGAAGTCTCACCACTAAAATCCCCCACTGATCCTAGTATTGATCCCAATTTCTAATCCATGGCATAACTTTGCCTCTCACCTCATGTTTCTTTCCCAAGCAGCTACAGAAGTGCTGGGATGATTTTACTCTGTCAATATACTGCACTTGCCTCTAATATCCTAGATCTTTCTACACCAAAAAAAAAAAAAATTCTGCTGCATTAAGCTTAGCCAAGAGGGTTGGGGAAACTACCCTGCTCAGTTCACAGTCATGACCTCACATACCAGTATCTACCATGCATCCATGCCTTATTCATGTTCCCTATGTTCTAGCACAGATATTTTGACTTTCAGCTTAAGCCCAGCTGGATAAGTGGGAGGTGTTTTCCTTGAACTAGTCTCGGTCAAATGTAGAACAGAAACATCATATTCTAAAGCTGGTGAGTCACCAAAGAACACATGAGACCTTGGCCCAGTTTTCACCAGGTTGCATGGGTCTAAAAGATATAACACCGCTGTTATGTCATGAGATATTTTGAAGCTGTGTCTGCAGTGCCCAAAGCCATATTTCTGAATATGGCTTTTTACTTTCCAAGTTTAGAGGTGTAGTCACTGTGGATGGCACAGCTATTGTATGTGCAAATACAGTGGGTAATGAGTGAAGTTTTTAGAGCAGGTCTAAAAAAGAAAAAAAAAAAACTTATACCCTATACTGAATTCTACTCCATGAAGTAATTATTGCAGAAGGTCAGCTCTCCAAGATGGGAACCTTTTTCAAATTGTTCTTTTCCCCAGTATTATTCAGCACCTGCCAAATCCAGCAGGAATCCTTCCACTAATGTTAATGGGCTTTGGGTAAATTCCTCAGTTACCATACTGGATATATTTGCAGAAGATTAGTTTTCATTGTATTTGAAAAAAATCTGCAAATATTTAATTAACAATAATCATTTGGAGTAAGAGGCAAATGGCAAGGCTACCCTACAGAAGCTAACCAAAGTATGAATATATTATATTCATGATTTAGAACAGACCCATGGCTGGATTCCAAAGCAGCAGTGCTAGCTTGACAGCTCTGCAGCATTGAGTGATATAACACATTCTCATACAACAATTTGTCCAGGGCTGGGTTCAAGTCTCTTGAAGTCAGGCACAAACTGTTTGCCATTTGGTGGGACACCCGTCTCCTCCCCTGGCCAGCTGGCACAGGGACTCCCAGGTCAGAGCCAACCCAGATGTGGAACAGGGAGAACGTGAGATGCAGGAATTACAAGTGAGGGGAGAAAGTCTGGCTGGAGAGCTGTATCACTGGTGCATGCATCCTACCCTGCTACTGAAGATCCATGATCTGTTCCCCAAGTTATAGGCAGATAAGCTGAGCTGCTCTGACATCCATCCACAAGGCAAAGGCCTACGGCTCGGGCTGTTCTAGCAACGGTCACTGACATGGACAGCATAACATACACAGGGAATTCTCACCTACCCCCATCAGGAAGTTTTAAATTGCCTTTGTACTTGGAGCATTTCACAGCTTAAAAAAGGGACAGAATCTGACCTATGGAACCTATTAAACACCCCCAACAGGGATACTTTTAACAGTTCACAGAAAGTTGAAAAGAAAGGCACAAAGACTGTTCAGTGTTTCCGAGAAGGTCAGACTTCTGGTTCTAAAGTCTCTGCAAAAAAAAAAAAAANTTTCTCTTTTCTCCTTCCCCAAGGTGGGAAGTGTTGTGTTAGGTTATCCTTAGTCATTTTGATGACCTTTTTTCATTTTTGGATGTAGTTGGAACTTAAGGAAAGAAAGGAAGAAATATGGAGCTGGAAGGGGCAACATTGCCAGAGGGAAATGTAATAATTCAAAAGAGAAACGCATTCTCCTTGCAAGCTTGCCAGAAGTTGCCAAAAGGAAAATCTATTCCAGAGCTTGGTTGCACAGGTCTAACACCACTTGCTAATACAAAGGGTTAATGTGCTTTACAGGAAGCTTAACATATCTGTCTAGTCAAATAGCAATGGACCCTATGAGCTGCATATACAGAAGCCTCAGCTTCCGACACCACAGAGCTTTAAGGAAATAATTTCTTTATTTTTGAAATATCTTCAAGCAACTCTTCTAGAAATTAGTTGTTTCTGCTCTTTATTATACATAATCCTGCTCCTAGAGATAATTGTAAGTGGTTTGTTTTTTTTTTTTTAACACCAGCAGAAAAGCATTCTAGCAACTGGGAAGTGGCTTTAAGTCCTGGAAATACTTAATGTGTATGTAATGCTGCCCAACTAAGTTTCACCAGACAGCCCCTGTGCAGCATCTTAAGTGGATTTCTTCTATAGGTTTGGTATTTAGACCCCTTCAGCTATAACTTAAGGGTCTTTGCAGTGATGACTTTTAAAAGCAGGGTTTTTCTACCCTTTAAGAAATTTCATTCAGAGAATGTTTTTCTTCTTACTTTCCATCTGTTAAAGGTTATTTGGCTGTCTGCTGCATCCTATTAATCAGAAGACTAAAAAGACCCATCATCTATGTTGATCCAAGTGTCTTTTCAAAGTCTATTACTTTCAATTTATCTGCTCAAAGAGGGAGAGAATTCCCTTTGCCCTGCATGGAGCAAACATAGATCACTCAGACTGCAAAACAAAATATGAAGCTCCAAAGCTCAGCTTTTCTTCCATCCTCATTAGTTTTTTGAGTGGTTAGAAGGTCACCTGAGATGAAGTTTCAATATGGATTTTAGACCTTGATTAGAAAATATTCTAGTATTAAAGTTAAGCAGAAGCTGAGAAGAGTCAGAGAGCTGACTGCAAAACACCTTTGAATATAAATTCCTTGGAGCAGAAACCATCTTTTCCTATATAATGGCACACTGCTAGCCCAATGGGACTGAACTTTGTCGACCTCTAGATATTATGGTAATATATGCACTTTTTTAAAAGCCTGGAAATCAGGTTGACTAAACTCTGCAGAATGAGAAGTCTCTGTTGCTGTATGTTCGAACAGCATTCAGTACATCAGGGTCCCCAGTGTCCTATCCATACAAATGATACAAGACGACTTCCCTAGAAATGCCAAAGCAGTGTCAGGAGTCTACCACATGCCGCAGGCTATCATGGTTAAGTCAGACCAGGTTCTGCTGCCAGTGGCACAGGAGGAAGTCAGGCACTGCATCATTTTTAGCCTCCTTTAATTCCACAGCATGAGTAAACAGTTATTACCAGCTGCAGGGCTGGGTGAGGTGTGTGTGAGTACAGGCTCAAAACACACTCAAGATTTGTAAGTAGAAGCTTTGACTCGTGTGTAACCCCACCATCCCATTGCAAGTGATGGGATAACAGCAACTGACCTCCCATGGCAAAAAGGATTGGAGGACCTCTCAGACATGTCCCAGCCCTATTATTTAAGAATCTATTAGCTAGAGAGCAAAGACTTTCATCTCCATCTAGCATCACTTTCAAGTGTTAATACATTTAAAGACAGATGAAGATGAATAAATCTAAGTGCTACTTTAATAATTCAGGAGTCTACTTGTGTAGCAAGGGGTACACCTTCTCAGCAGTGGAAGGCTATAGCCAAAAGACAACATAGGTTCCTTCTTTCTTCTCCTTTAATCCATCTTCAGACATTGAGTTTAGTTTCCCCAGCTGCTGATACTGTAAAAATGTTGCTTGGCAACATGGTAACAGGGGAAAAAAATCTTCAAAAACATTAGGAGTTTTTGTCCTTAGAAAATGTACTAGTTCAGCACATCCAACCTCCTACAGATCCATTTTAGAGGAAAAGAGGCACAATGATTCCCCCCCTCCCTGTGAACTAGTTCCAGCAGCCTTTAAAGCACAGCATTCAAAATAGGACAGGAGAAAGGGTGCCCTTGGATGCTGAAGGGGTGGGACAGACCCCTACATGGGAGTTGTAGGCAGTGTGTGCCAAGCTGTTCCCCTATCTAATACTGAGAATTCATCTGACATTTCAGACAGAACACCTGTAGACAAGGCATTGTGTTAATTGCATGTGACGAGGTTACATCTCCCTCCAAAGGGTTTTGCCATAATGTCCTAGGGTGCGGTGATTTGGCCTACCTCTTCTCCACTCTCAGTAATCAGATTTTCACTAACAGTGACTAGTGAGGACAGTATCGATCTGCTTGCAGAAGTGGCAATACCAAGGCAGAGAAGCAGGGCCAGGTTGCTGAAGACCTGGCAAACCCAAGGACTTAGCTTTTCAAAAGAAGTCTTCCAAGCAGTCACACTACCTTAATGCTGCCTATTGCAGAGTCACACAAGGAAGGAACTACCTGTTAATTACTGCAATGAATACCCACTGAAGTCAACATTCACAGAAGTGTTACATTGTAAGGCCCATAGAAAATAGTTTTAAAGTTTACTGTTCTTCAACTGCACTTTTCTCTTGCACTGGAATTTCTTTGTTATTGCATTGCACTTTTGACCTCCACAGGGCTATTTCTGATTTATGCTGCTGAGTCCTGTTGACATGTATTTATCATCCATAAGCCAGAACACAGCCTTACATCCAGATAAGATGTTCTGGTTTGTTCAAGGCAAGGAGTAAGTGATTTAAGTTCCTGCAAACGCAGAACACAAGTACTAATATTTTTCAAGCAAGTTCCCAAAGGACCTCTACCTTTATTTAGCTTGAGGTCAACAACAGAGTTGAACATCGAAAGTTGTTGTGACAGCAGCACAGAGACTCTTCAGCATTGTATAGCACCATTTCTGTTACTATTCATGCAGAGAGAAGTCTAGGTGGTTGGTCTCATAAGATCAGTGTCAAAAGGTTTGCCAAGTTTGAGTTGTACCTATTGAGTCACACAATTGTCAAAATTGGGAAATATATTAGAGAAGAAAAAACAGATTCTAGAGTAACTCCCATACAGTATCACATATGCCTATAAAGAGCAAAAAAGTGTGCTGAAGTAATGCACACCTATTTCTGATTACAGAGTTGTGTAGATCAGGAACAGCTCCACTGCTGCCTTCCAATGGCTCTTCATTTCAAAGAGCCTGGCCAAATCAGTCTAGACTCGGGAGGTCTTCAAGCACTGTGTAGGGAAAGAAACACTCCAAAGATTGCTGGTAGTCCACTAACTCAAACTCCTGCTGCAATGCCAATTTAATTAACATGCTTAACTGCTCAGAGATCTCCAAGATTATTCACTGGATTGGCAGCCTTTTCTCACTGCTAATTGTGTTACTTTGCAGTGAACGAGAAGGAGATGAATGAGTACAGTAGCCCCATCTTTTCCTGCTGAAGGAGAAGAGTCACACCAAGTAATTTGACTTTGACATACTGTCTTGTTTTCACAGGTTTAGTCTATATAAATAAACACGTGTGAGCTACTGAAAGCTAATGAGCTGGATGGCAGCAAAACAAAGTCCTCCAGTGGCTGCTCACAGCACAGCGACTTGGCAGCACTTGGTACAGCCACCCGACACAAAGCTCAGTGTACCTTCCAGAGCACCACACAGTCAGTGCCATGCATGCTCCACGCCTGGACAAGATCCTTGTGTATAAACACTCCCCAGAGGCTCCGATTAAACGGAAAATCTCCCTAGCTGAACTGCTGCCATGCTAACTCTTTTCTTGTTTGACCAGCACTTCGACAACAGAAGGCGACAGAAATACAATGGCAATATTGCTGGTATGGACAGAGCCTGAGGTTACAGCTAACAAAACACATGATACTTAAGGGATGACAACATGCTTCCTAAAGAGCCTGGTACTCCCAGATTAGCTCATCTGTTTATACTGACACTGGAGCAGCCAGAGGGAGACTATCAGCAGCATAAAAAGGCACTGAATGTTTTGGGTCCTTGGGGTCCTTCGTGCTTTGAGAAGAGGCCTCCAGCTATGCCAAAGGACATGCTTGCAGTTCTTTGACTGTGGAGATGGCGAGTTTGGAATTGAGGGCAGCCTTAGGGCTCTTCTGTAAGTACAGTCTAAATATAAACTTGCACCCATGAGTTCACTGGAAGCTTCAATGCTGATTTCAACCTTAAATGTCAATGCAAGATTAAATGTTAAAGTCAGTAGTGACATCTTCTATCTCCTGGAGATACACACATGTCTAGAGGCACCCAGTTCCTTCAATTTAACTGCAGTGGCCATTAGCTGCTGTACCTATGCTTAAGGGGCAAAGGAGAGCTAAAGGCAGCCACAAAGCTACTGACCGCCTTTGTCTCATCAGCATCCACAAGACATGCACCACTTTTCAAAGGAAGGAGGTATATATACTCTGTGCCCTGCCTGGCTACCAAATAGGTACCTGGGACACTCCTACTGCGAGATTGCCTTAACCCCAGGGAAGACCAATCATTTTATTTCACTAACAAATTGAAGTATGGGTCAACTATAAAAACATTAAGCAGACCCATCCCCCTATGTTCAGTATTTTTATTGAAAATATTGGTATAGAAAAGCTTGGGTTTTAATCCCATCATGAAAGACAAATAAGATTTCAGTATAAAGTTAACAAAAACTCTTACTCAAGTGGTATTATCAGGACTTTCCCTGTGAACCCCAGAACACCCTTGCAGGAGCATAGTGGTGCTTTTAATCTAATTGACAGTTCTAGAGGATCTTTTTCAGGTTCTTCTCCCATTCGGAGGGGAATGCTCACTGAGCATTTAGGAGAGGACCAACCAGGATAATCCACCAGTGCCTCCCCACCATCTGCCATGCCCAAGGGGAAGCTGTTTTTTCTCTCAGTTTGAACACTAAATCAAAGCAACTGCTGCAGCAAAGCAATGCTTCAAAACAGGGAGGAGGAATAGAACTCTAGAGACTTTAATTACTATATAGCATCCATACAGTTGTAATCCAATTCATCTTAACCAAGCCCACTGAAGCCTATGCTTTCGGAGGCATTATTTGGACACAATAGTAACATACATGTAATTGAGGTCTGACTTGATCTTTACAACCTATATTACCATTACAGTGTTGCATTAAGACAAACTGAGAAAGTCTAAGATGAAATCATTGAGCAAAGTGGTCTGTACTTCAGAGTTCTCTTGCTCAGTAGTGAAGTCACATTTAAAAATAAAATTCAGTTCCAAAAAGCTCAAGTTTTCAGTCCTTTATTCCCTGTAGGAATTAGCTTATCAAATTGCTCACTGTTTTGCTGTTAAATAAGTATGTGAATAACAGATCATTCTCTTCAGTTATTAGTCCTATTGAATGACAGATAGTTCCTAATGTTTCTTATTCTCTTTGGAGTGTAAAGCTTGGCAGAGTTAGCAGAGGAACATCACCACAAAAAAAGTCACAAAACACTTTGATGTTCCAGATGGGGGAAAGGGCCATGCAGAGGCACAGACTCAACATTATTCTACATCTGGATTTTGCAATTTGCGTAGAGACAAGAGGCAAGTCTTCCCCTCTCCCCCAGTTATACCCATGCAACAACTGATGTTGCATTGTGGTTGCCTGTAGCAGAGCAGATTTTGCGCATTAACTGACAAGAACCCAGAAAGCAGTGTGTTTGCAACAAGTTAGGATTAACCCTGCAATGATACATTCTACCAAATTAACAACAACCACATTTCACAGGGAACCTGGTTTTGGTTTTGTGTTTGGTTTTTTTTTAAGGAAGCCAAATTTGTAGGTTCTACTATTAAAAATTAAAACCTCTGACTGTAACAAACACTTATTTAAGTCAGTCTTCTTACCTTATTACCCATTCCTCACTCCTTACAATGTATTTCCAGCATGCCAATCCCTCCAGTTGTGCCAGTATAACTGAAGGAATTACCATGCTGTGACCCAGATTAGGAATGAATCCAGAATAAGGAACGAAACCCTTCCCCCCACCCACCCCCCACCCCTTAAAAAAAAAACCACCAGATTTTCCTTTTTCTGGTTCACAATGCTCCTGCACAAACATTTGTCACACCTGAGCTCACAGAAGGGATTCCCAGCTAAGCAGTGATGTGCTAATAGAGAACCATGCAAGGTGATAACGCCTTGAATGTTTTGACCAGTGACACCATAGCCTAGTATTGCTTTTAGGCCCTGTAGGTGACCAGCTCCTGCCATGGACAGATTCCATGCTTGTTTCATGTAGGGCTTACAGAGCAGAGAGAGATGGGCTGATCAAAATAGTAAAAACACTGCTCTTAAGCTTTGTTCTATTTTCAGTTTCATCCACAAAATCCATTCCTACCAGAGAACTTACTTTCACATCTTTGCTGTCAGATCACTTCCAAGAATTCTGGGATTACCTGGAATAAGTCACCTACCCAGTATTAGAAATAAACTTATAAACACCATGTGTACAGAGTAACACTCATTCACATGCTGGTTTTGCTAGAAATCCTTGACCTTAGAACACTTTTTTCTTATTATAGCGGTGTGATTTTCTTTTTTTACCAGGAGAGCTCATATTTCAAAACCTTGCCATTCAAAAAAAAGTAGAGGTAGCAGGCAAGCTAACTTCTGCATATATTTTGAAGTTGCAAACGGCGATCACTCTACAGCATGATAGTCTGGGCATAATATACAAATAGAACTAAGATTTCCCTCAAGGAGGAAGAACAAGACCAAGGAAGAACCAGGAATTTCTTTGAGGCTACTCTGCAAAGTGCAGCTTCTTTTAAATCATAGTCATCAGAATCCTGCATCAATTTCAGTCCTATTAATGGATGCTACTAAACCATTTATAACAGGATGCTTTCAACACAACTGCAACAATAGTGGTCTATGTTTAAAAGTTTACATACACTGTTGAGCAGACAAAATACTCGGAGTGGTGACTAACCTATATGCTTAATAACACATACCATCCAATCATCAGGATATTCGTTCTTCTGGGCTCAGCTGAATAAACCAAGGATATTTCTGTACCACCATCTGCTTTGCTTCTTATTTTGTTATTGCTGTTCAGTCATTGCACTAAGATAGAAATACGCTACGTGTAGCACAATATTCCTGATGCAGTTTCAGATACACATTTCCCAATAAAGTACACAAGAAAGATATCCCATGTTGTCAAACTATGTGCAGTGAACCTTACGCTGCTCCTGCCTTCTGTCCAGAGGGAGCTGCATCACAGAACTGATTGCAGGAGTGATGCAGTTCCTTCTCCTAGAAATATAAACAGGTTTAACTCCATACAAAAGTAAAGGGACAAAGTGTTCAGTTTCAGAGTATACATTATGGAAACTGAAGGCACAACACTGGTGAGCTCTGGCTTCTCTTATTACAATTTGAGGGGCTGGGAAATCCTTTTCTGCAATGCTCTCTTTGCTGGGGCAGGACTCCACAGCAAGCAGGAGGGAAGAAGTAGGGAAACAAAAGAAATCTTGTTAAATGCCAAAATTGCAGTGTCATTGTAAGTAGTTCTCAGCTGAAAAGAGTTTTGAACAGTTTTCCTTTTATTTGCTATCCATCACAGCACAAGTTTCCTTTGGGAAGCCCTAGGGCTTTTATTACATTTACCTACAACCATGGCCTGTGCGAAACCTAGCAGAGACTCCAAGCTCCACAGAAGGGTATGCAGAGACACTTTGCATAAATAATAATACTGAGAGGTTGAAAAATGCTTCCAGGAGTTCCGAGAAAGCATTTATGCAAAGCAGGAATTGAGAAACCCCCTGTCTGCTAATGCTCTAGTGACAAGGAACAGATTACAGCTGTAGATAAAACCCTCTTGCCAATTGCTGGCAACAGCAATAGGGCCGAGTTCAAGTAGCCAGAGGGACTCTTAAAGTGAACAGTGCCATCGAGCTGAACCCTGGCGGAGGATCCCAGAGAGGGTTAGATGATTTGCTGAACACCCTGCATAAAGTGACATGCCCCATCTTTCACAGCAGGGAATCAAGGTCCAAAATGAGGAAAACTCAGGAAGGAAAAAATAATAAAGCATCAACTTGTGACAACACATTGGACATACAAATATGACAAAAAAGTCTGCAACAACTCTTTTGACTATCCGTTCCCTAAGTAAAGCATCTCACTTCCTCTGGTGTCCCCTGCTAAATGCCCCCCAGTTCAAGCACAGTGTGTAGCCCAGAACAGTCCTCAAGGCAGTTTCTCTACACAAACTGAAAGTAACACATTTGCCTGGAGAATCCACTACCTACTTCAGTGACACCAATTTCATCTCCATTAGTCAGAGAACATTTCCATGTGTCACTTTTTTCCTGCAAAGAGCCCTTTTAAGCTGTCAATTCATTGCCATCTGTCAAGGAAGCCACTCTGTGGCATCACCTGGAAAAGCAATTCAGCATCACAGAAGCCTCAGTGGAAAGATCCCACCCACCCAGAGTTCTGGGAGGCAAGATCTGCTCTAAGTTGGATTCTCCTCTCCAACTTTCATTTCTGGCCTTGACTCCACTAGCAAAATAACTTTTCAGCTGGATCTTTACTACTGACTTTTGCTATCTTAGTTGGTGTCAGCTTGGGGAGTTACACAGAGGAGAGTTTTATAGTGAGTGGAACAATAACAGAGGGGTCAAAGCTTTTGTGGCAGAACTGCACATTGCTGATCTGATTTCTCATTTTAATGAGCTGCAATAAAGAGCAGTGAGAGTCCTAAACTGCATCCACATGACACAGGTAGATTACAGGCAAGCCTGGGATCTCTACCAGCTCAGGAGTGGTTATGGCGCAAATCAAAAGCATGTAGTGACATTACCATGGCACCCAGCTGGTGCTCAACAAGTCCTACCAACAATAATCAGCATCACCCTAACACAACATGGCTTTGAGCTTGCTCAGCCCATGCTCTGAGCCAGTATGCGCTCCCAGACTACACTGGGAGACTTACCAATACGATACCGCAGTATGACAACACCAAAACTTTAGCAAAAGTGTGACCGAGTTATGATGTCCCTGGAAGAACTGTGGGTAGGACACTTAAAACCTTCCTTGGCCACTCTCCTCTGTTCAACAGAAAAGAACAATTGACTTATTTTCCAGGGCTGCAAGTTAACATGAAAAATGTGCTTTTTAAGATGCACAAGCAGCTTTAAAAACTCAGTTTCAGTTTTGAAAAAGTTTTCCCCAGAATGACAAAAAACAGGCTTTGAGCCAAAGAACAAAGCTCTTACCATAAAACTTTAATAAAGAACAAAGAATATCTATTTCATCTCTCCAAGGTATCTACAGCATTACATAGAAAGGGTTTTCAGCAACTATTAGCTGACTAGTTACACATTGTAGTTTGAGGCTCATTACAGTGCTCTATAATTATTGCCAACTCATACTAAATTATTGGCTTCTCTAAAACTGAGAGATGTAAACAGCATTTAGGAGACAAAGACCTGCCAGTGTCAAGCTAATACAAGACCAATAACTTCCCAGTCTGTGAAACAGCAGTCAAATGCACATCCACTCGCCAGCCGCAGCCTTTCCAGATCACCTCACCTTTCATTCAAGCGATAGGATGAATCAGAGGTCTCACATGGGTGTGGCTGAAGGCTGTGATCTGACAATACATCATCCAAAGCTACAATACTAATGTAAAAACATTCCTAAATCCTGATGCCAATGCTTGTTTGCATTCCAAACCTTCCCCGTGCCCTTCCAGCACCAGTTGCAGTCTCACAGCTCAGCTAAGGAACAAAAGCCAATAGCGGGAAGGGAATGGGTAGTGACATGGGGAGCTGGTGAAAGGGAGGATGAAGGCTCCCTCTTATACGTGGCATGAAATCACAGCTGCCTTCTGAGCAATACTAGCAGAGTACATCACTGCATTATTTTCACCTCTTTGGCTATGAGCTGCAGGCTACCTCAAGGTGAAGCCCAGAGCCCTGTCTAAGGGCAACTAGCCTTGTCACCTGCTTCTCTTCAGGGACCTGCAGAGAACAAGGCAAAACAAGTCACCTGCAGCTTTCCTGGTAGCTACTGAGGGAGCTGCAGTTGAGAGTTTGGGCAACTGGAATGTGACACTGGTTTGATACAAGAGACAATGAAGTAATTTTTTTCAGCAGTGCTGGAAAAAAACAGCATGGCTCATGCCATGCCACTGCTGGAGCCCAAGTGATATGGAATAAAACAACCCATGCAGATTACTGAAACAAAGCAGCAGAAACAAATCACTGAGTGCACCCTGTGCCACCCTGGGGCAACCTGATGCTTTAGTTTTGTCAAAACCAATGTTTATTAGGTAAAAACCATTCCTTCAAAATATCTCCAGCCAGCTGCTCTACAGCACCACACACCCCCCATGAGATTAGGAACCTTTGAGAAAGTAATTTCTTTCAGCAAAAGGGGAGAGAATCTCACTGCTATCAGAGCAGGAGGTCCCTGCAAACCCACCTGCCTCCCAGCACCGCTAACTACCGACACCAGCTGCAAATCATTATCACCCCTCCAGTCACAAAGCAGCTCAGAGCTCAGGTTTAAACTCTCCTCCATCTCCTCATATGGCCTTTACCACATCCAGTTAACCCACTAGGCACCAAAGCAGCCCAGTTTCTACCTCCACATCTCAGCATCCCTCAGAGGACAGCCCAGCTGCCCAGTCCTCTCCACACAACAAACAGAGGTGCTTCACAAATACTCCAACACATTTATTTGCAGAGAACTGATGAGCAACAGAGTTGTTTAAGCTTGTACCACCTCAGGATAACAGAAACCATCAGTCACATTCTCAGTAGTAACGCCCTTGTATCCTACCTTGCATTTTTAAACAGGGTCAACCTCATCCCTTCCAAGGCAGCGATCAGCACCCACAGGCAGAAGGTCCAGCAGAGCTGGGGCAGGCACACCTTTGCTCTTTTCCCTCCTGGAGCCTTTTATCCTTTCCCAGCAGCCCCCTCACCTCCCACCTCCCTTTCACCACCTGTGTTGGGTTGAAGAATAACAAGCACTTGACTTAACCCTTCATGTCCAGGCTCCCCTGCTCTGCCAGGCAGGATGCGGCAGCTTCTCAGCTTGCGGTCCTGCCCTGCCACCTCAGGACAAGTCTCTTGATCTCTCTGGTCACCCAGTGGGCAAAGTAGTCTTGGGCCCAGCAAGCTGGGCAGGCCAATAGTGCAGGCAGAAGATATAACACACTTGGAAAACACAATACCCAGTTTTCTAATGCGGTTACAAAGGACACCAAAGCCACGATAACTTCTGGTATCTCAGCTCTGCGGACAACTTTTTAGGGCAGAGGGCAGTCCCCAGCACACAGCAAGGTGGTGGCTGTTAATCACAGTTTCCCTCTTCTTCAGTCCAGGAGGGAAGGTTAAAAGCCAGCAAGACCTTATCTTTCTCCAAGCAGCCATTTTTGGTCTCCGTGCAGGGTGTTAGCAACATGGTGATGAATAAGGGAGTGTTTCTCCTTGGCAAGGCTCTCCATCATGTTAAGTGAAGGCTTGACAGGCTTTGCTGTGCGTAGCCTGCCCTGCATGTTGACTTCAGCAAGGAGACAGCAGCAGCTCCACTTCCAGGGTCATGGTTTCATGTTGGCAGTAGCAAAAACAACAGCACAAGGGCTTAGAGAAAGGAAAGCAGAAAGGTACAGAGTAGGTAGGATACTTGTTGGAGAGTTACACAAGTCCAATGGGTAGGAAGGATTTTTTTTGCTGACTGTCATTAGCAGAAAAAAATGAGGCAAAAAGTAAGGGTCCAATTCTGAGTTTGACTGACCTTCACTGCTGCTGACCTCTCCTTCTTTCTTCTCACCATCTCATGCCTTACAGGAGGAAGATCTTCTGGTGTATTTATTGTCTGAATGTATCTGGTACAGACAGCCGCCCTCATTGCCCCACTGTGTCACTGTCCTCCAGGTTAGAGGAGTAATAGCCAGGTTACGGGGTACTAACCAGGTAAGGGAGATGTCTGTGCCCCTTGGAAGGTACAGGGCATGCAAGAGTACGGTGGCTTCTTGAGAAAGGACTAAAAAGCAAAAAAGGTGCACCCAGAAAGCGGCTGAGTTGCTGGACTGTGAGCCAGCTGCAGAGACCTGACCTGCTCTGTGGGAGCGCGGCGGGAGAGGGGCACGGTTTAATGAACCCATTTATTTCTTTTCTGTCTTCTTTTGATTATTTTTTCTATACTAATATAAGTTAATGGTTCCAGTTTGCAGTCTAATAAATGCTGGCTTTTACTTTTAAAAGCCAGTTTAGATTTCTGATGTGCTCACAATTAAGGAAATGCTTAAGCAGCTTGCAAAAAACATCCCTAAAGTTTTACATGAGTGTCCCGCCATCCCCCTTCTCTTCTCAGGCCCCTCTCCCTTCTTCCCACCTTGGCTAGCACTGCCTCCCTCTCCCTTTGCTCCTCTCCCCTCCTTTCATCCTTACTGCTTGCAGAGTTAGTGAATAAACACATGCACAGTAAATATAGCTTGCTCCAGCTTTGGGAAATAGTATTCCAGCTGCTATTGTATCATCCCTTCAATCGAAGTGTCGCAGAAGTTCATATCAAACCCTGTTACCCTTGTTGCTGTTCTCTTGACATCCTCTAAATACCAGTTAGGCTCCCTGTCTCATGGAAGCTAAGCTGACATCTCAACTGGTGGTATAATACAGTGCCACCTACCCATGAAGAGGTTTGAATAATATTTTGCTTTGCAAATAATGTTTAACAGAAGACTTCTCAAGGCCACGTGCAATGCACGCTTTCTGCAGTCCTTTGTAGACACAGCCAAGGCTATCCCGTGCTGTCCTGGCCCATACGGTTTCTAATGTGCACAGGTATTGGTGATTCACTGTCAGTCGTGACAAGTACTTCACCTTCCAGTAATACATCCCTTGTGGTACCCAGCAGGTGAAGGGTTCTGCACGAAAGTGAACACATAATTTGTCCTAAATGTATAAATCACACCTACAGGGGAATAAATAGCTTTCTGTCAGGTAGGCAGAAGCTAATTTAAGACTTCCACTAAAATTGTACAGAATGAAAAGGTAAAAGTTTCTTGTTAAAGCAGCTATCAGATAACAGAGAAGAAAGGTGTTATAACTCATATTGCTCTAAGTTTGTCGTATAGACTATGATGGTTCCAGGAAAAGTTAACAAATTAGTCATAGAATCATAGAATCATTAAGGTTGGAAGGGACATTTAAGATCATTGAGTCCAACCATTAACCTAACCTGACGAAACCACTTCTAAACCATATCCCCAAGTACCACCTCTACCCTTTTTTTAAACACCTCCAGGGATGGCAAATCCACCACCTCCCTGGGCAGCCTATTCCAATGCTGGATAACCCTTTCAGTGAAAAAAATTTTCCTAATATCCAACCTAAGCCTCGCCTGGCTTAACTTGAACCCATTCCCTCTCGTCCTATCTCTTGTCACTAGGGAGAAGAGGTCAGTCCCTGTCTCTCTACAACCTCCTTTCAGGTATTTGTAGAGAGTGATAAGGTCAACATCCCAGAGAAGAATGTTAATATTTGTAAATTAGTATTCCCATTGCTAATATGTTTATGTGTCATCAAATTCTGTCATCATTCCTCCCTTTTAAAAATATTTTGATGACGTCTTAACTTTTCTAAATGCTTTCACGAGGTTAGATTGGATAAAACGCAATGCTGGTGAGCTGTGTTATTCAGATATCCTCTTTAATATTCATGACATAAAGCTGTTGAACTAGGAAGTTGATTATTATTCTATGGGAACAGAGACGGTTTGGACAGCTAGATTGGTACCATTAGAAACAAAACAAACGCAAAGCAAAACAAAAAATCCGTAGCAGCAAAACAAAGACAAGCTTTTGCTAGGTCAGCTTCTGCGCATCGCCTTAGGGAAAATACATGCCTCTGTTGATTTTGCAATTTTTACTCCTTGGTTCAGGAAGAGGCATTTGGGAAGAAATTATGGATGTTTTTACTTGGAGGAAGTTTCATTTTCAGACTGCTTTACCAACATCAGCTTTGCACAAAAGGTCTCTCCAGGCCCTCTTTTGTTTCTCACGTGCTGGGGAGGAGAGTTCAGCAACCAGCTTTTCAGGCTGGTGTGGAGGAGGGTGATCAGACAAACGAAATCACTCCTCATGTCTTAGGTTAGGAGGAGATGCCAAGCCTGGATGCACTATTTCAGTTCATGGCTTGGCACTTTAATCACAACCATGAAGTGAGGCTGGTGGCTTTGCATCCAAGATCTGCTCAGACTCAGTCAAATTCATCTGGTTTTGAACTTTATATTTGTGTTATTTCTTTTTTCCACAGTCATGGAATTAAAAAAAGGGCATTCATATTTTTCATTGCTGCTCGGTGGTCAAAACGGAAGTGTCAGAATGGTGTCTAGCAAGACATGTCTTTGAATTCTCCAGAATATTTGATGCATTGTACTTAGACTAACACAACAGTGCTACATCCTATACATGAGAACATTCCCATTATCTTAGGAATTGAGAGATGCTGGCAAAGAACCTCAAAGGGTAAAGAGCACACGGGCATGTGCATGAATATCTCACAGACCCTCAGCAACGAATATCTGCTCCTCCTTGGCAGTTTTCCGGTCTTTAAAGTCTTGTCACTGGGTTCCCCACTGGTATGCTCTGCTATGTCCTGGCTGAGTTTTATCAGGCATTGCCAGATGGTAGTTTTTCAAGAAGGATACTCCAGTCGCCTGAGGGATGGGGACTACAGTGTCCTCACTAGCCTCTTGCACTGCTTGTATCTGATCTAGTGCCATTAGACCAAAATTCTTGACATATTATTAGTAGAGCATTTCAGCACAGCACTTCTGAGAAACCCTTTCACAGAGGTCTTTCCTGTTACATGCCACACAGGTGTTTACGGGAAAGGAGAGAGAACGGTATCTGCTAGCACCTGCTAAAACCTCAGGGCAATCGGATACTGCTGCAGGAGTAAGAAACTGTTTGCATGTATTCCTGCATTTGCTCATTTATCTTCTTTATGTACTGCTTAAATAAGAATTGATGGGTTGGTTGTGTGCAGTGTTTCTTTGGGGGGGGCTGCCAATGCTGTAATGAAATGAGTGCCCTGCCTAGCCAACCAACAATTATTGTCCCCTCTGTCTCCTGTCTTCATAGCCTGAGGCACAGTCTGCAGTCTCACAGAAATTGCTTGTCCAGCGTGTTGATTTTGTTCCCCTCTTTATGACCTGTAACACAGCTGTACAGGCACAGGAGAGTCAGGTTTGCCCAGCACCGTTTTGGATAGTGGATCTGCTGCCAATAAAAAAAAACACAAAAAACAACAAACCCCACAAACAACAACAAAAAAAAGCTTACAGACCAGGTGGCTGGAGAAGGCAGAAGGGCAGGTGGACTCGAAATTTGCAGTGGAGGAGTTTGAGAGGATTTGCCAGCTGCTGTGCACAGACCCGGCGGGACCGGCAGCACCTGCACACCAGGCTGGCTTCGCCAGCAAGCGCAGCAGAGAGGGGGGAAGCAGAAAACATTGAGCCACAGTGAAGAGCTGAAAAGCCACCCAGGGAAAGAGAAAGGAGTGTGAGCCGGTGGGAGAGCTGTGGCACTCCCGTGTCCCCAGCAAAGCCATCACCGTTTGCAGCCTGCCTGAGGTTCGCGGTGTGCGTGCTCCAGGCTGGCCACGTGTTTGCAATTAGCACAGAACTGAGCCTCAGCTATGAGCCCTTGTCACGGGCCATTGGGACTACGTCTGTAATGTGGCTATCCAGCTCCCAGGTGGCTCAGAGGGTCCAACGCAAGCTCTGGATAAGATTGTGAAAGATGATGTAGACCTGACTTTTATATCATGGCAGGACTATATGATTTAGAACACGTAAGAGAAAAGCATGCAAAAACTATGAATGGGTTAGATCAACCAGTAAAGTCTCTGACTCTGCCTGAGAGGACACGGGCTGTAAGAAGAAATGAGCTCCCACAACTGGCCGGGCTTTACTAGCCCTCTTCTCCAAACGGAAAGGCAGCAGTGTCTCGTTGCCTCTTTGTTTCCTTTCTTTGCACGTTTCTACCTTTCAAATGTAACTTGGACATCACAGAAGCTGGATAGATGTTCAGTTTTACTCTTGACCACAGCCTGGAGAAAAATTGATGTCACATCAGAATTATTCTAGAGCGCTACAGAAAAGAGTGGTCTGCAATGTTCAGGTCTAATCAAATTACCTTTTTTTTAAGGACTTTGGGTGCCTATTTTTAGTTATTTCTGAAACCTCCAGGCAATCACTGCCTGTTCTCAGTGTCAGAGAGGGTTAAAATTATTCCAGTAAAATGAGAAATGTCCTAAAAATTCTGCAATGCCTTGAAAAGATTTAAACTGTGATAAATGTTGAAAAAGTTTGATTCCTTTCCCACCACTTTTCATTTTTATGCACTTCCCATTTCAAGTGGCCCAAGGAAGAAAGTTGTGAAGTTATCATTCCTCAAGGTCCTTTCAGCGAGTCTGAAATGGAAATCCTGTGGCAAAGGCTGTGCCTGAAGTATGTCCAACTAGGAAGATCTTAGCTGAACAGTGATATTATTTTAAAGTGCTTATCCAAATTGAATCTGAAAACTTTCTGTAACTTTAGCACATCCTTGAAGCCTCACATTACAATGACACAAACATGACACAGTGCATCCTGTTGCCATCTTCCTGCTTGATTGATGATTAAAAAAAGTCAGAGCTCTGTGACAGGTTTTGAATGTTGATTTCTGTAGGCACTTTTAGAGAAAATTCAAAGTTTGTGGGGAAAAAAAAACATGAAAAAGCCTGTTCATTGAGATGTTCCATAAAATAAAATAGCAGTGAATGCAGCATGTACGGACTAGTACTGTGAAGGTGGAGAATTGCTATTTTAGGTGTTCGCATAGGAGCTAATCACTGTCCTGCTGCAATCAGCAGCTCTGTTGAAGTTGATTGCCTCAAAAATTAAATTTAAGCCAAGGAACTCTCAGAACGTGTGTTCCATGTCTTAGTTGGGAGAAAACGGCAGAGGGTGGGTAGACAAGGAGCGAGTGTCTTGCTTTGTAATAAACGATAGCTAAATAAGAACACCTGTGGGCACCGCAGGCTCAGGGACAATGCGGTGGCACAGGGTGAGTGGCTGCTGGATGTCACTGGGACCCTGGAGGGCTTCTGGGGCAGGTCTGTGCAAGTGGATGAAGGAGAGGAGCAGAAGTCAGCATGGCTTAGTCCCCATCGCTGTCTTATTCCCTATCTCATTTTTTTGTAACTCATTTGTGTCATCTCTATGTTCTTTTGTCCTCCGTGCTAATTTGTTATTCTCTTATCTGTGGAGGTGGCTTCACAACACAATTAAGGAAGAGAAATCAACATTCCCAACCTGCTGGGTTGTACTTGCTCTGTTAACTGCCTTTTGAAAATCTGTATTTAATTAATATAGAACATCAGGATGCAATTTTGGAAGGTTGCGAGACTGCTCTGTCTCAGATCCACTGAGCTGTTTATTGATTTTTTAAGATTGCCCGCATTTTTAGTAATTTTTGATGCATTATGTTTTGTATTTATGTCAAAACCAAAATAACGAAGAAAGGACAAAAGGACAAAAACGTTCCAGATTTTCTTTTATTTCTGTGAAAATTAACAGATATTTACAAACTGCATGCTTTTTATTTTTATCAGAATAAGAGAGGAAAGTTCCTAGGCACAAATAACAATACATTGACCTTTGAATATTTCTTTGTCCTAGGGATTAATTTGTTCTGTTTAGTTATGGGATTAGTATTCTTTACTGGGACATTGCTATCTTTTTTCTTTTCAGACATGTTCTACCTTCATGCTGTGGAAATGACTGATTGAACTGATTCCCTCTGTACCAAATAAATGCTACTCCCACGCCCCGGGCATTATTTGTGGTGGAAATATTTGTTGGAAGTTAGTGAAAAGCCGTATTGAAACTAGGAGCCACACTGAACTATCTGAGACTATAAACCCAAGATCTTAAACTAATTCATGAGAATGCACTGAGCCAAGGTTTTCTTTGCCTTTTTTTCACAGCCAGTGAGCGGGTAGCCTTGCAGTACATAAAAATACCTACTTTTGGGTCAAAGGGAGGACTTTATAGCAGTTCCTCCATTTACCCATGTCTTTAGGATTGGTGCCAAATTGCTGCTCCTCCTGCCCCTGGGACAGCTCAGGCCTCCCCACACTGACTCACTGCTGTGTCTCACAGGGGGACCCAGAGGGAAATCTTTAATGGAGATGTGACTGCAGGGACTGGCACAGCCAGCCAAGTGATGAGCTTTGACCACTGCCCTGCCGGCGGGAGGGCAAACCCGCAACATGAAAGTGAGACTCTTCACTCTTCTGTCAATCACTCTTGCGTTTTTAATAGCCATCCTCAGAGCATATTTCATAGGGCATCAAGCCAATGCTATTAAGAATGTAAATACAGTAGTGTTTCTTTTCCACTGCTTTCTAATTGCCTTTGCCCTCTGAGAAGACAGCTGATGTGGAGAGGGACCCATTACTATGAAACCAGCTGGGCCTGAATCTAGGCTCATAAACCTTTTCAGAGACACCATTTCCTAACACAATGATGCAAAAAGAAGAGTTCATCCAAGAGTTAGGAGCTCAGCTAACATTTGCCCTTCCTGGAAATGATCATACTGGATTACGTTCTGCTCCCACATAGGTTTTAGTTAAGAGTAACAACATCAGAGGGAAAAATCTACATATTTACTGGTACAAATCTATAACAGGGAAAGCCCCCAGTGTGGCTATTCAGTGATTAAATACACAGTTGTGAAAACCAGGAGAGGTCTTTGCGGCTCTGCAGCAGTGGGTTTCTTCCTTCTGCCTAGTGAGTCTCGCTGGGCTGGGACACCGGTGTCTGCACAGATGACCTCAGCAAACCCCGCTCCCATTGTCAAAGAAGATCTGCATAAATCACTGGCTGAATAACAAATCCAAGTGAGAATATTTGTCCTTTAAACCCCAAGAAACAAATGAAGAACCTGAATCTGCAAATCTTTATGTGCAGGAACTTCTTCCACAAAAGAAGGCGGCTCTCTGAGCTCAGGTGTTCCTTACATGCCTCTCTCTGCTCCACCAAGGACACAGCATAAGTAGTGAAATATCCAACTTGCAGAGCAGGGAAGTTTCAAATAAACAGCTTCAGGGTCGTTTATTTCTCTGTAAATCTAAGCTTTTAAGTAAATAAATATATAAATAAATCACTGCTGCAATATACAGTTACCAGCTATAAAAATAAATAAACAGCCGGGGGCACGGAGAAGCCCTGCTCTCTGACATTCTGTCACTCCTCAGTGGTACTTGCTCCTTCACCTTCAGACCTCCTTTTCCTCTTTGGCTCCTGCTTGCTTTTCTCTGCAAACTGTATTTGACATTGTGCATGACGGATGTATTATGAAAAAAACATTTCATTGTCCTAAAATATTCTAGAAAGCCTGTCCCAGTTCTTTTTAAATTCATATGTACGTGCGGTTGTATGGTGAGTACAGGTTTCCTCTAGGTAGGTCTGAAGACCCTTAAAATTCATGGGCCTTTTTCTGAGGGAAGACTCAGGTGCACATCCATCACTATTTCAATATTTTATGGCTCCCCCCCATGTCTTTTTGCTTCTGAGTTGCCGTTTGCTCTTGAAATCGCTGAATCCTCGGCCCGATCGTGCTAAATGAGCTGTTCACCTGAATCAAAATTGTTGGCCATCTGGAATCCTGTTTGAAAAAAGAACCCGGGTTGGGTATATGAATAACAATCCCGATTCCCCGCCCTGGCCTCCAATGAGGCAGAAAAAGATACACTGTCAGGGAGATGACTGAGAAAGGTTGTTATCTGCATTAGTGATGGGCTGTGATTACCATGTCCTCCGAGCTGCCTTCCCTTTGCCGATTAGCAGATGCCTTTCTGTGCAAAAGCACCAGCCACTGTCTTCATCTCCTTGAAGACAGCTGCAGCTCCCCGGGGCAGAAGGACCAAGAGAGCTGCAGCTGCTTTACCCCTCAGCGGTGACTCTAATGCTCACCGAGCGGAGGCATCAACAGCATCTGTAAGACTGATGTTTGCATTGGCTATACGTTACGCTCAGTGGCATGGGAATTGCATAAAGCAGCTCTCACCCAGGCAGTCCTTTGCCAAACCCTTTCTTTGCTCCTGAAGCTTTTCATCATAAACATTCTTCCAAGGCCACTCTGAATTTGCTAAAGCAAAACCTTTTCATTAAATAGCTGGACTGAAGGTCTGAGATAATAATAATTGGAGGCTATTTACAGCAAGAGGATGAGAAGGAGTGGTATAGTCTTGTAATCTCTGGTATGTACTTCATTGCTTCTCAGCAGAACACAGCTGACAGGGAAAAAAATTGACATTTTCATGCAAGTGTATATTGTATGTTGCAATGCAACCAGTATGTGCATTTCCCCTCAGTGAAAACGATTCTCATTTTTTCCTTTAATATTCAGAAATGAAGGGGAAGGAGAACTGCTTGGGAAACTCAGCCTGAGATTTCTAGTCACAAAATACTACAACAAGCTTAGTCTCTTCCAGTTTGAAATGAAGGAGATTATCCTCTGGTTTATTTTTGACCACGTAAAAAGCTATCAGAAATGAAGACAGACAAAAGAAAGAAAAAAAAAAAGGATAAAAGTCAAAGAATTCCTGTACTTGTTGGTAAAGACACACTCCCAAAAGTTGCTTCTTTCTCAGCATAAATCAACAAAATGTTTATACACGTACTTAAATGCTTGTTACATTAAGACCTGCCATGGGTTTTCCCTCCAGCATTACCTGTTGGATATAATGAGTTAAGAAAGCATTTGTGTGAATACTGGAAATGGCCATCCATCACAGGGATTATATTGTTTTGAATAAGCACTTTCAATCCAGCTCTGGAGAACTACAGACCACAGCAAGTACAACGCACAAAGCAACTGCAGAAATGGCCTCTCATTTTTATCCCCTCTGGCTGATGTGAAATGCATCTCTCTGTATACGATCTGATGGGGCTGCACTTAAACACACACAGCTCTGAAAATCTGCGTGTCCAGAAAGTCCCTGGAGCCGCTCCTAAAACATGTCAGAAGCATCTCCTTGTTAATCTGAAATTCTGTATCCATAAAAAAGTCGCTGTCTCATTCAGATAAACCAGTCTGAGCACTTTGCTTCCTGTTCTTGTTCCCTATTTATTTTTCAGGTAACAAGTTGCAGCACAAAAATTCTTGCTTTAACAGAGTCTTCTGAGACAGCTGCTGAACCAGAGCTGAAATATTTGGATTGTATTTCTGGAGGTCTCTTTTCCCTCTTCCTGTAATTTTCTGCACGTCTTCCCCCTACCCCCCCCCCTCTTTCTCATTTTCTGTGCACTAG